>CM063506.1:137179699-137197199 GCA_032207245.1 Pardosa pseudoannulata
GAACTCCTGTACCAAGCTCTACCATTAGGTCATCATTAGGCTGCCTAACATTAAGGTATGGTTTGTAGACTAAGCTCAATATTTTACCACACAACAACTGATAATGACAGGACCTACTGCTTAAAACTAATTCCAAACAATCATTTCCGCCTGCGTCAGTAGTAGGACATGAAAACGCTGGTTACGGTTCCTAAAAGCAGCGTGCTACAGATTCGGTAACAGTCAGATTAATTGGTTCTGTCTGGGGATCGAGATGGCCCCACATTAGGTTTTGGTTTGGAGCACTACGGTCTACTTTTTGCAACATGAGGGCTAATGAGACCGGGACCTACTGCTTAAAGCCGATTCCAAACGGTTACGAACATCCATGCCATAGTGGGATGCGAACCCACGAACTCCAGTACCGAAGGCACGCACCCTAACCAATCGGCCATCGTTCGCCTCCCCCCCCACAACAGGAAAGTGGCAGTTGGTGACACGATCTTATGTATAGTGATTTTCTAGAAGGTTCTTGAGAGAAAGGCTAATGTTTGGAGGAAGTCCATCTTGGCTATTGGCTTTGGGGTCATTAAAAGCATCTAGTTAGTCTTGATAAATCCAGAAATGTAACTGATATGAACAGTAGCATATCATGATATCATTTCCCGATAGTTTTCCACTGCAAGGCAATGAAATGCTGAGAAATACTCGGCATTTCCTCGGACACACTGCTGTCAATTGTGATTTCAAATGGTAGCTGAAATAGATGGGCTTCATGTTGAACATGTCTTATAATACAATCTTTTAAATATCTTATATGTTGGTTAAATGTGCTATTCATCAAAATAGCCATCTATTGGTAAAATGGTGGACTAATTTGTATTTTGTTCGAGCAAACAATTTTACATCCCTTTATTATATTCTAAACAACATGTCATAACTTTCTGAAAAATTGTTTCGTTTGCAAATTGTTTTAAAGTAGAGAAGTTTAATTATGGATACCCTTTATTTTTAACAAGACAAGTATTTTTCACTAATTTCGCACTCTAAGACAATCTTATGTGATCAAATTTCAAATTTCATGTGGAGTAAAATAGCACGATTACCTAAAATAAGCTGCAAAAAAGAAATATCATGCAAAACGAAAATCCTTGCTTCTTACTTGTTAGATTAATAAAATCTCTGGTAATTTTTAAGATATGTTTAAATTAACCTCCTCAGTTCTAGTGTATCACATGTTATACAAAAATCAAACTTTTATTTTAACTCAGTGTTGAGAAAGGCAAAATTTGTAAAATTAGGAGTGCGACTCACAGGGACTTTATACTATCTTAATAGTCGATTTTTTCGACTGGCTACGTCATTATGACGAAAATCGCCTCCAGAGTAGCAAAAGCTCCCATCTTCGACATAACCCAACGTGCCGAAATGCACTTCTAGTGACGTCATTAAATAATCTAGGGGTGTAGATGATAGCCTTGAGTAGCAGCCAATTATTCTGTGGTTTGATAACGTCGATTCCTAAAAAAATAAGGAAATAATCAAAAAAAAAAACACAACATGAAAAATAACTAAAGAACATTACCATACAAAACAAATATCTTGATAAACGTCTATTCTTGACTTCTTTGCATTGTGAAGTTGATCAAAAATTTGATACATTCATTGACGTAAAAACATTACGAAAATAATAATTTTGAAATATTAATAATAATCCATATCGATACGTTCGAAAAGAATCCATGAAATGAAATCCATAACTTTTTTTCGATATTTGCGATACCAATATTATATTTATGCATCTCTGCATTCTGTTCGAACCTTCGTTGTGACACCACTTTGACGTCAGCTTGCGGACATTAAGCGAGCAAACGATCAAGTTGACGTAAAATAACATCACAACGAACGTTCGAACCGACTTCCAATATCCAGAATAAGCCTCAAAATAAGGTAATTTGTCGCAACTTCACAAACTACTATAATGCCCTTCCCATTCATTTTGATGTTTACAATAGCCAATAGAAAAACAATAAACTGCCCTTTTTGAAACTAAAGCCAGAATTGTGATAATTTGAGAATTTTCCCTATTGCGTGAAATCATCTTATTGAGTAAACATTTTGATATTGTTCAGGTTCACGCCGATAGGTTTCGTTATTGTCATGATTCACTAGAAAAAAGAAATTCTATGAGCGAGAAGTGGCGTCCAACGTTGTATGGAGAAGGTTCCTTATCTGGTACAGTCAACAAATACAGAAAATGTGCATTTAAATAAACTAGTGTTTACCAAACAGAAGTATTTTTGTGTGACATTCAACAGATATTTTAAAATATTTCATGAGTAATGCATTGAGTTCTGTTTCTGTTTATAATGTTTAACTCCACTAAATATCATGGATTATTAAATTATATTAATATGAGTGCATTTAATTTCAGCTTTGTGAAAAACTTAAAAAAAAATTGTAAAATATAAAAATTTTTCAAGAACGACACCACTAAATTGAGTTTTTATTTTAAATAATTTGAGGATTTATGAATCTTTAAAATTGTGTTTAAACCATTTGCACAGTTGCACTTGAAGTGTTTATCTTGGTTCAATGCAGACAGACGTAAGGCTTTATTACCGCACACAATGAATTTGTTAAAAGTCATCATTTACGTGTTGAAAAAGCAGCAGATTCAGTTTTGGATTCCGTCTCCGATTGAAGAATACACGGATTTCTAGCGTGATAGCGAAATATTTTCAACCGGTTAAAGGCTTTATTACAAATCAAACTGGACTAAAGTATATCAATTAAAAAACTTTCATGGTAACAAAAGAAATATGACATAAACCTGAACACGGACATGCGATAAAGCCAGTGTAAGACGTCAAGTGTAGAATTGTGTTGCCACTTGGATAAACCCAGCACGATTTGAGCCTACGGTATTAAGGTGAAAGAAGGAGTCCTTCGTTTTAATGAGCACCGCTAGGGTGAAAGAAAGACTTTGTGCAAGTCGATAGGCTTGCTTGCCACCCCCAAACCGATACCAAGCAGATACCAAGCCAATAGGCTTGGCTTGCCACCCCAGAAGTACTGATTGCGAACTTGGAGGACATAGGGACTATGAACCTATTTTACCTGTCCCAGTCACCTTTAACGAATACGGTGCAACTTAGGTCGGCTCGAAGCTCCGAACCCGGAATCTTCCAGTTACGAGATCGTTGTGTTTGCTGTCTGATCTACCGCGTCTTAAGTATAGAATTAGAAGTCTTTAAGAAACTTTGGAGCATGTATATAATAAGTTCAAAAGATATAGATACTTAGATAACAGCTTTTTTTAGTCATAAATGTAAACCCTTAATCTTATTTTTCAATGCAGCCGGCGATACAGACATTATCCTAATTCCTAATAACAAGTCTGCGAACCTGTTACTCTTTTAGCACCAACCAGGCCATAGCTTAAGTTATGCTACGGACACAAGTAAAACTACCCCAGCTGGGTCCTCGTAATTTAGAAGCAGGGACAAAGCAGAAAATCCCCAGGCTTAGCCGTCACCCCCAGAGGTATCGTTTGAGAACTTGGATGACTTTGTGACCAAGAACATATTTTACTTGCCCCATTCACCTTTAGCAAACATTTGGGCCGGTTCCAGCACCAAATCCGCTACCTTTCAGCTACGAGATCGCTGCATTTGCCAACTGAGCTGCCTCGGCTCAAACCCTTAATCTAGATTTCACCAAACTGTAATATGCATAGCAGTAACATCATCTAAACTTGCAAAAACAGTACACTTAAATAGACAAGAAGATATGATACAGTTGAATGAAATATCAACAAATGTATAAAGAGCAACATCACTATTTTATTTTTAAAGCCATAATTAAAATTTAATGGTGTAACTAAGAGCTGGTAACAATCGAGAAAACTTAATATATGCAATTGTTTTTACACACAACAACATGTATTTGCAAAATGAAGTTTGAGTTACATATAGAAATGAAAGATATTTATTATTTTTAACAATTACAATGTTTTTTCAATGTTTACCACAGTTGTTTCTTGATCAGTTGTCTCAATCAGTTCAAATTCTTTTCATAAAGTCCATAATTCTATTTAATACAATTACTTTGCAGTGCAATCAAACTTTTAAGCTCGTACATTTCACTCTTTGAGCACTTATTTCTCATAAACTGCTCGAAAATAGTTTATTTTCTATTCTTTACCCAAGTCTATTTACCCTTATGTATCACCTATTTTCTGTACATATATCTTGCTAATAATATATCATGCATTTACCCCATATGCTATAAAAATATAAGAAGCGCTTCTGCTGACACTAGGCCACAAAATATTATTCACAAACGTTTATCATCGTTGTTAATCCATATCGATTGCCATTCGCTTTGCTAATAGCTTCGTATCACAGTTCATTTCAATCTCTTGACAAGGTGTTTAATAATTCCTACGTGAATATCATGCTACTGGTGATCATCGTTCACAAGCCTTTGACGTACTCTTATTAATTATAGATTTATCAAAGCAGCAGCTTAAACGACTGGTTTTAAGTCTTTTTAAAGTATTCGAAACTCGTTGAAAATCTGTGAAGACTGTTGTACATTTGAGGAAGAAATTATCTCAGGAATTAGGTAGTTTTTTATATTTTAACATTAGATCACAATAAGATAAAATGATAAGATCAGATACATGCTTGATTTCCTAGAAATCTTTTTGAGAAAATGGGATGAAAATGTAAAACATTTCACCACTTTTTTATCCTAGTTTGGGAATAAAAAAAATACGTTGAGAGTAAAGAGTTTATGACAAACATGTATGCAGTCTTTAAATTGTATCTGTGAAACAATCGTAGCGACAGTGTGAGACAGCACAATCTCTCTTTTTCATGCGAGTATTGCAATGCTTACATATTAAAAACTTAACACGTTAAAGGCGGGAGTCGTAGTACTACGATTTATCTCGATTGTACCTTAAAGGCAGGAGTCGTAGTAATACGATTTATCTCGACTGTAGCGTAAAGGCGGAAGTCGTAGTAATACGATTGCGCAATCCGTGCGCCACTTTACATTTGTATTTAGTACGTTTTGTGGTTTGAAGTTGTTCGGTTGTTCAAATTATACTTACAATAAGTTTTGAAATCCTTCAATATGGTTTCACGCTAAAATAAAGATATATATGAAGAGGATTTGTCATAAAAAAAGAAAGTTGATTTTCTTCAAATACGAGTTTTGCAATACACCTCTTCACCGTGGCGAGTGTTATCAGCATTATCACACTCATAAAAAATGCTAGATTCCTTTCATAAATATGTACTTTAAAACATTTTTTGTAATTAGTGTTTAGTTCTTTTTAATAGTTCTTGTAGTATTAACAGTTTAAATAAACTTTTTTAAGTCTAAATTTTGTTATGATTACACAAAATATTGCCCACTCTAGGACGAAAAACGAGGCGGGGCGGTCGCTGTGTTACCTAGCATACTTTCGTCAAGATCCTCCGCCTTTAATGTGTTAAGAATCTGTATGAGTTACGAGTTATTTAATCTGTAACTGTAAAGGTCAAGTGATCTTCAAGTAGTACGCTGTCTAGAATTTCCTTCCTAAAATTTCGAGAAATAAGAAATTTCATTCCTATTTCTAGACAGAAACTTTTCATCATTACACTTATCTAGGACGCTAAAGACACGAGGATAGACAGACTGACAGAAATATATCACCCAAAAGAATTCTAATTCAAAATAATGTACACGACCAGCATTCTTTCAAAATAGCATTTCCTTGCCTGGTATAAGCCTGTAGAATAATGTTACATATCTAATGGTCAATGGTAGCATATACAAAACTCTTCTCACCAAAATACTTCTCACGTGAAATGGAACATTTGTATTTTAAATTAACGGTTCCACGAACAGTCCACAAAGACGATAAAAGAATTATGTTGAGAGATATTATAAAAATGTATTCATAAATATTTGACTTTTAATGATTATAAAGTGCTTTATAATATGTACAACAACGACCTAAAGACCAATAAGATTGAAAATTGACGTATGAGGGGATCTTATTGAACTTACGCACATTAAAAGCTTGTAATTTAATTAGTTATTATAGCACATGCCAAGAGGAATTTTTCCTTTTCCACTCGAAATCTTTCTCAGTACTTCACAGCATAAATAATACTTTCTGTCTTGGCTCTTGTTTATGTGTGCTTCAAGAGAAATGGTAAACTTCCAAACAGTAAGAAAGTAATAGAAATAGACAGTACATTATCTTCTTTTATTTCCAATATATCCTGAATTGAGGCTTAAACTGTAAGATGAATCAACTTTCCTTAAAGAGTCATTACATATAATCGACAACTAAATTGCCTGTTAGCTGAAGAATAAATAATATTTTTAAATGCATTTTTAACTGGAAATATTAGTAATTCTCATTTTATTTAATCTTTATTCCTAATACGTAATCTCTTTACCATATTGAATAATTGCATTTATGCATTCGTTATTATACATTACTAAGCATTTTTTTTATTTAAATCTAAAAAATTTTTAACAGATGTCAGAGTCTCTTCAATGCCAGAGTATGTTTGAAAAATACAGCATTAGTTCTTTGCAGGAATAAATTGACCAAAATATTTAATCTCTTGAAATCATAGTTTACAAGTATTCATTTAAATGACGATGTGTGTATAACAAGTAAGAGTTTTAAGTTGAAATATATTCATATATTCCAAAAGAAACAATGCCACCTACGTTTTCTGTTGCCCTCACAAGTTTAGTTCCTCATTTTTAACCCATTCCAAATTTATTCTTCCAAATGTCGAGAGAAAAACTCGACACGAATGAAAGAAATTCACAATCAGAAGATAGATTACCATATTAACTTTAATGTGCTGATAGCACACATTCATCACTTTACCTAAACACATGTATGAAATCAGATCAGCCATTTTTTTTTGTCGTGTTAAAAAGCACTGACGCATCACACATCTGCCAGATAACAACTATCAATAACAAGGCAAATACAGATAAAAAGCACTTCCAATACGTTTATCTGCCATTAATCATTTTTAAAAAACAGTACCAAGTAATTTATTTTCTACAGCTGCAGATGTCGGTGATTCATTTTCCTCTGCGGCCCTTGTTATATCTCCTAAATCGATTACGATATAAAGCTGCACTCGCCGAGGAAGAAAAAGGTATATTTATTTAAGTTTACTCGACGTCTAAGTACACAGACCAGTAGGCGGTGTTTAGAAGTATGAATGAGAGAGGAAATATCACTCTCGAAATTTTGTCCACGAGTATGGCACGGCGTCGATGTCGATTATGTCTATAGAGACAAGACTTTTCCTTGGGCCTGGTTCCATTCGGAACTTGCGGAGTATCCTGAAATAAAAAGTCAAAATATTGCTTTAGAAATGGAAGTAAATGATTTATAGTTATTATATAATATAGTCTTATACAAGTAGAAAAAAACGTATTTCGTAAATGTTGAAACATTTATTAATGTTTTGTATTTTGTTTTGTTGTTTATCCTCAAGCTCAATGTCTTACATTTTGCACTGTTATGTTTTATGCTCAATGTGCTATGTTTCATTTTTGTAGTATAATTTAGTTGCATTTTTGTGGTAACACTTTTTTGTAGTTTTAAAAAGGATAACTATTTGTGAGTGATGGCCGCACGTTGCTGCTGGTATTATGATTATTAAAATAAGTTTAAAGACAAATGTTATTATCTAAGTTTGTGTTTGTGTTATTGGTCCGCGTCGACAGTAAAGATCGAGAACTTAGTTAAAAAGGTTAAGCAATGACTCCATTGTGAATATCGTAATATTACGAATTCAGGTACAACTGTATATAAATGTAAATACTCTGCCAATTATGTTTATTGGACGTAAATATCGGAAAGTATGTGAAATACTATTTAAATGGTTTTAAAACGCTTTCGTTCGTGGTTTCCTTTCAGTGCTGAACGCTATGGCGTGAAAAAGGTATATTGGAAACTTTTTGTAATACAGTCAACAATGTCTAATTCCGTTAATTGTAGAGATATAGTCAAATTAGGAGACTACACTTAATTTTTTTATCACTAAGTTGATGATATTTTGCTGAATGTTGTCAAACTTGTCGCCAATTTGGTGGAATTCCATAGTCTTTAGATTATTCTAGAGCAGGAATGGGCAAACTACTGCCCGCAGGCCAACTCCGGCCAGACGGAAGTTTTTATCCAACCAGCGGATAGAATTTTAAGTTGCCGGTCCGAGGCAAATTAAAAGAAATATATATTTATACATTATATATCCATCTCCTTTTCTACTTTGCTTAAATATTATATCCCAAATTTATTATCTCATCCCCAGAAGATTAGAGGTATATTTGCTTCTTATATGTGAACAAATGTTTTTCACTTCGAACCTTAAAAAATAATTTCAGAAGTAGACTGACAGATGAGCATTTAACACCGTTCCTTAAAATCAGTGCAACTCACTTCGAACCTCAGAATAAGAAACTTTTAAAAATGAAATCGCAATTTCATTCATCTCATTAACGTATTTAAGCCGTTAGGTATTTCTATATTGTTTTTAAAATTTTAGAAAATTTATCTTGGCTCGCTAAATTTATTTTCTTTCGATTTTTGGCCCGCGACCGAAAAAGTTTGTCCATCCCTGTTCTAGAGGTTTCTCGTAGCTCTCGCTAACTGGCAAAACTATTATAGGAGGAAACCAGCCCAATTAGTTCAGTCCAGTTAAGGTTTTAGAGGGAACTGATTACTTTTAGTAATTTTGTGTTGTAAACTCCTGAGAGCTTCTGTAATAAAATTGCAAATATATTCGAAAATTACCAAAATGCAAATTGTTAATAGTAAGTAAAACTTATTTTTTTTATTTCTTTGTGTTGTTAATGATTTTGAAATCATACACGATAGAATATTAGTTTAATGAACAAAAACAAATTAACAAGAATACTAAAAACAAAACTCTTTAGCCACTAAGATGCTAAAGTAACCAAAATTTAGGAGAAAATATATATTAAATAGCAAATGATCAAGAAATAGGAATATTTTAAAAAGTGTTTATAGGCAGAAAATAAGGATAAAAATATTTTTGTCACTGAACAGGTGAAAATGAAACTGTATTTATTCTGACACAAGGAAAAAAAGGTCTCGAATAGTCTTTTTGCCATTAGATGGCATTGTCGACAAGCAGGAGGCTGTTTAAGAAGCATCTGTATGAGATAATTAATAGTGATTAAAATTGTAATTCAAGCTTATGAGTGATTTAAGGGAAGAAAACAAGAAATTTTGGATTTTTATCATGACATCTTGCGAAGTTTAAACCAGGGCTCCGATCTGTAATTTTTTCGTTCCAGTTTCCACTCTGGTTCAACTAAAAGACAATACAGTGTTCCCCCCGCCACTTCGCGATTCATGTTTTTCTGCTTCAGTGTTTGGCGAGTTCCAAAATATTTATCGAAAATAAAAATAAAAAAATACAATCATGCCGGCAGCCACATTGCAGAAAGGAGCGTTGTTTCATTTTGATGCGCGAGAGAAGGATTCTTGCATGGCAAAAAGATGAGCTGACTCTGCAAGTGAAGAAGAAAGTGGAAAGCGTGGCCTTATCCTGGAGAATCTGCAGCAATTGTGCAACTTGGCAAGAATTTGCACAAGACATTGACGACAATCTGGTTCGAGCTGTTGAGTTGAACAATCGCGTTGACTGGATTGTGTCCTTGTACAGAGGAATTTTGAAGGAAAAGGAAAAACAAAGACAACTACCCATCACCATGTTTGTCTCCAAGGTAAAGCCCCTGGATCTACCACTAGCGCCTCCAGCAACAGAGTCTCCGAATGAACCTAAAGCTTCTACGAGTCAAGTGAGAACCTCTCCTCCGCCACCAACACGACTTTTCGCCTTTCTCAGAGAGCAACGTTGATTAATATTTATTACTCTATAAGATCTTGTAATTAGCCTTATTAAATAGCACTGACACGTTTAAGTAAATACGTAAACTGTTGTATTTTTGCCTTAAATGTGTAAAGTATAAATACTGTTTACATATTCAAAACATTCGTGTACCCTCATACACGAAAATTCCTAGGGACAAATCCTACCTCAAGGTTTTTTAGCTTACGCGAAATGTTCTGGTCACCATTAGCAGCGAAAACCGAGGGATCACTGTATACCGGTGCAGTTCTGTTTTTCGTTTTCCACCAAAAATAAAGGCTTTCGGTTTAGTTCATAATGTACAATTTATTTTATGCATATTTTTATTTGTGATAAAACTATAATTCTATCATAAACAAAAAAAATGTAATTCTATCAAAATTTAGAATATTTTATTATTTTTAAAATTGGCGCTTTATGTGAATTGATGCAATTAATCAGCATATACAATAGGAGCGGAGAGAATTGCGATAATTATCCATTATGAAAATCGCATTTTACAACTGAATTAATTGTGTTTTTCTACAAGTTTCATGAGAAGCTGAAGCAGCAAACATCAAAACAGGTAATCGAGATGCAATGTGCATGTAATGATGATAATTCACTTGAAATTAGAAAATATTGATAAGTTGGTTACAGTAGCAAAAGAACTGACAATATATCGAACCGAAATAAACCGATATTTTTTTCGGTACAATTCCGGTTTACATTCCGTTCAAAATAACGGTTTTATTCGGTTTTCATTTCTGGGTCGAAACCCTGAATCTGAATCGATAGCTTATCATTTCTAAAGATAGGTCGTTATTATTGAAAGTTGTTAAAATTTCATTTATTTTCACCCTCATGTATCTATAATAATCTAAATTTAGAGTATTCAGTAAAAATATTTTCCAGAATTCATTTGTATATTAATGTGCTAAGAGATAATTATTAAAATGAGTTTATAAGAGTTGAAACAAGTTTTAAATGGCCAGAAAATTTTGTATAATTTTGTTAAGTATTTCGAAATTTATTTTCAACATTAGATACTTTTCCCACGCATTAAGGTACCTTTAGAAAGTGTGGTGCCTTTTAATGGTACTCTATTCCTATCCTGAATGAGCTTCACTGAGATGTGTTTTTTGTTCAGGTACTGGTACTAATTTAGTGGATAAGGAGACAATGACCATCTACTCCAGGCATGCCCAACCCGCAGCCCATTTAAAAAAATTGCGGCCCAATTGAAGTTTTCAACGGTCTATACAGTTTTAGTCATTTTGACTATATACAGTTGAAACATAGAATTTAAGTTGTTGATGTTTGCAATAATAAATATCACATATTATGTACGTTGACTTGATAGTAACCAACGAAAACCTGGTCTTTGAGTAGGGTGGAACAGGTTACGTTGAAATTAGAGTGTTCTAGAATATTCTGTCAATCTACCATTAGTTACACAACCAGCTGACTCGCGTTACGTGCACGTGCTCTGTCTGACCAGTCAGTGGAAGTTGTATGGAAAGAAAGTTATAAATTATATTTATGTTTATTGCCGTTGTAGTTATGATATATGTATAACACAACTTTTATGTACAGTCGCAGCTGGCACTGTAAAAATGCATAGTTTGAATATTGCACTATAATAAAATAATTCGAATAATTTGTTGTTTTATTTTTATGTGTGCGGCTCACCTCAGTTCAGTAAATTGTTTTTTGGCCCACCAACCGATTTGGGTTGGGCACCTATTCTCTAGTCAATAGGCCCTTTATCGACAAACATAACCCGGAAAATTTTCGTTCTGTATTGTAGTAAAGCATGAATATAGAAATCTCTCCATTCAACATGCTCTACCGTAGAAGTGATTTCCCCAAAAATTAAGATTGAATGAAAGGAAACTATATGGGTGGTTTAATTTAAAGTACTATGGCTAATGTTTTGCTATACGACGGTCAATTAGAGATAGTTTGGTGGAACTTAACAAAGTTTCCTCGAGTGACCTCCAGCCTGGGTACATTGTGTTCGGGGTTCTGGATCTGGGAATGAAAGAGACCACTCCTATAGTTACTACACTTCAAATATAACAACGGAGAACTTTTTAAATTATCAGCGTTAACCGTCTTTCGGTAGAAATCATCTCCTACACATTAAAATCGAGCTAAAAGGATATATGTTCGGAACGCCAACATAAAGTTTTACCCCTTACCTCTATCCTGGGCGCCAGTAAGGGGTTTTTTACGGTGTGCTGGCACTGGGAAGGTGGCTTGAAGATGAGGGTCTCTCCCCCCTGTCCATCGACTCCTTCCCCCATCAAGATGTTGACCATAGCATACTCCATTAACGACGCGAATACGAATACGGTGCATGAAGACATGAAGATGTCGATGGCCTTGATGTAGGAGACAGGCGGGAGAGACTTCTGCGACTGTGCGTGCTGCGTGGACAGGGTGAGGAGGGAGGTGACGCAGAGAGTGACCCTGGCGGGGACAGCCTCAGGCTTGATCCAGAACGAGATCCAGGACATGATCACGATCAGACATGTCGGGATGTACGTGTGGAACATGTAGTAGCCCAATCGACGTTTCAGCTTGAAAACCACTTGGATACAGGTGAAATTGCCTGCAGTATAATAGAACTTATTAGCACTGTAACATTTTACTGTCTTGTATCAAAAATTAAAAATATATAAATAGTATTTTTATGCATATCAGAATATGATTGTATAGGTTAACTTCCCATTATGAGAAGTCATTCGGAAGAGAGAAAGATGGGATTAGATTTATATTTAGATGTAGGGTGGAGCGGCTCATAAGAGAACCAGCACTGTAACCCAAGGCCTATTGTACTGAAAACCCTCCCATTTACTGGAACAAAAAAGTCCCAGCAATAAGTTAAGAATATTAACAAATAAGTCTCAAAATACCAATAGCTGAGATAAATCTAAGCAGCAATTTAACTGAGAAGTTGTCTAACTCCCACGGTTCGATGAAGTGATAACCAAGAAATTCAAAACTCTTAGCAGAGTAGTAATCACAATCAAACAAGGTATGCAAGGAACTCTCCTCCGCCACGTGACACCCCCTACATACCGGGCTATCCATGATGTCAATAATGTGAAGGTGCCTCTTGAGGCTCCAATGACCAGTCAACAGATCAATAGCCACCCTTAGCTCATTCCTACCGAGCTTATGTAGCTCTTTAGCCCTCAGCCAGAGATACCCCTGGTTAAGCCTCTTTTGCCTAAGATGAATTAAGTTCGGTCACATTAATGTGAAGAGTATTTCATATTAACGTGATTGCGACAGCCCAATGTATTAGTATATAAGCTTAACACCAAGAGAAGAACATCATTATAAAACACAAAGATTTATCCTCATTTCAATTACGTCAGAGGAAACTACAAAGACAAACGGCAATCAATCTGAAAATGAAAACAAGTGACACTATCCTAAGATCACGTGATAAGATTTCAGTTCATAATACCACTTGATACAGTTTAATTTCCAACAATCAGGTCTTATTTATTTTTGTTAATTATTTAAGGTAACCAACCACGTTCAAATAGCGATTTTTGTGAAAAATATCGGAAAAAATTTAGTTGTTTGTTTTAGATATCAGTTCTTTAGCTTTCGAAAACAGTTTTCAGCTTGTTTCTAGAGTCATTAGAAGTCATGATACAGCTGTTTAATCATCACCGAAAGTGTCCAAAAAAAATACCGGAAGTTAGCAGTTAAAGGGCTCGACTTTGATTGATAGCATGAAAAACGTCCTAAATAGTGTATTATAGCTTCTAAATAAATAAATAATTACTACATATTTAATGTTTCTTATAAAAACACTTAATGAATTTATCCAATAAATCTTTAAATTGAATTTTTGAAAATATGATTTTTGCTACACAATTAACAGTCATAACTGCTAAAATAATTCTTAGAATTTAATTAGAATTTAATTACATTTTTTTAATGATGTTATCATGCGAACCTTAGGATTAGAAATATATTTTTTTTATATGAGTTATAATGTTAGAAACTTCATTATTTTTTTTCTTGAAGTCAAATTACATGATAACTATTTATACTTTCATAGATAGTGGTTCAAAATACGTAATATAACTGCATTAAAGCATGGGTAAGTAATCATGAAAAAAATCGCTCTATGCATATAAATAAATGACTGTTTATTTTCATACTATGAACATCATAACAAAGTATCGTAGAATAAAATACTCTATTTTGAATTTTTAGACAATATATATGATTTATGTATTTTTTATTCATTTCTATGTTTTTAATCATCACTGCAATAAATAATTTTTTTTAGTTGATTTAGAGTATGCTTGTTTTTTTTCTCTATTTTTGACCAATTTTTATGACAATATATATGTATTTATGTTTATTTTCATATTTTTCTATGTTTTTGAACCTGTCACTGCAATAACTAATTTTTTTAGTTACGAGTGTTGACGTAGATTAAAAAAATGCTTGTTTTCTTTCTCTATTTTTGCCAATTTTTATGACAATATATATTTATGTTCATTTTCATATTTTTCTGTTTTTGAACCTGTCACTGCAATAGCTAATTTTTTTAGTTAAGAGTGTTGGCGTAGATTAAAAAAATTCTTGTTTTTTTCTCCATTTTTGCCAATTTTTATGACAATATATATGTATTTATGTTTATTTTCATATTTTTCTATGCTTTTTAATCTATCACTGCAATAACTAATTTTTTTAGTTAGGAGTGTTGACGTAGATTAAAAAAATGCTTGTTTTTTTCTCTATTTTTGCCAATTTTTATGACAATATATATGTATTTATGTTTATTTTCATATTTTTCTATATTTTTGAACCTGTCACTGCAATAACTAATTTTTTTAGTTACGAGTGTTGACGTAGAGTAAAAAAATGCTTGTTTTCTTTCTCTATTTTTGCCAATTTTTATGACAATATATATGTATTTATGTTTATTTTCGTATTTTTCTATGTTTTTTAACCTGTCACTGCAATAACTAATTTTTTTAGTTAGGAGTGTTAGCTTAGAGTAAAAAAATGCTTGTTTTTTTCTCTATTTTTGCCAATTTTTATGACAATATATATGTATTTATGTTTATTTTCATATTTTTTTATGTTTTTTAACCTATCACTGCAATAACTAAAAAAATATTTCCATAAAAACCTTATTTAAAAATTTTGGCTCCGAACGTCGTCAGTTACCTTAAGAGGACATGGCATATTTTAATATTTAAAATTTTTATTATAACAATATTTTTTGTTCATCATAAAATAAAATTTACTTTTCCTTTTAGAATGAAATTTTACAAGTTCTTTATTAGCACTTTAGATTTTTCAAAAAATATTTTATAATTTCAATTAGTACATTTTTATAATAACATAAAACAAATAATACGCTGAAGGAAAAAAGGGAAATTTAATTATCCGTAATATAAATTTTGAATTATGAGTAGTAGAAAATAAATTTTTATGTTAAATTGGAGTAAAATATGCGTGTTATAAATTAAACACTAAAACTTTAGTGACATCTGACATTTTACAGTTAAAAGAAATCCAAAAACTCTTAAGAAGTTGAGATTAAAATAAATAGTCATTATAAAGTTATAAAAAATTATATTATTAGTACTAATATAATTTGTGTTTGGAGACTAAAAACAATAATTAACTTTTGTTTGAAATAAAAAATAATATATTTTAATTTAGAAATTTAAAAAGTTCAGGTAATTATTTTTCAGGTAATTTGATTTATTCTTATTTTTCATGATGGATATATTTTATTTCTGAAAATATATTTTGCTTCAAATAGCAAAATTTAATATATATATATATATATATATATATATATATATATATATATATATATATATATATATATATATATATATATATATATATATATATATATATATATATATATATATATATATATATATTAAATGAAACTTATTAATGATCAAGGAAAAATTTATTGTGAACAAAGCAAAACGCTTTATTTTATATTGATTGAAAATATAACGTGTTTTACTGAAAGTTTTTCAGCTCGATATTGTAACGGTGTGATTTAGCGGTGTGTCGACATCAAGGAACTTTGCTTTGAGAGGTGGATTTTGCTTGTGTGGATAAAAAGGGATTGTTTTCCCCGGCACCGCGATGTCTAGACTTTTGTGCCCTACAGTAGCGAAACAATAGTCTAGACAACCCGGCACCCTGACTGACAACCAGAAATATCACCATCAGCACTGCAAAGGAATTGCTGTGACTTTGGATCTAGTCTCTAAGAATTCCAAGGACCCCTGGGTTTGCGGCCGGTGATTGTTTAACCCAGACCAATCCAGTTGGTTGAAGGTGCGGTCATCGCTAGATGATCCAATAATGAAATTGTGGGTGAGGCCCCTCCCCTAGAAAGAGACGAGAGAGGTTTTTTTTTTGAAAGAAGAAGTTAGGTAGCTAGTAACCAGCTAGCATCAGAGGTTGAATTGACCAGTCTCTCCATCGGAGAGTTTTATTTAGCGAAACCTTGTCTTGGTATATATCTCTTGCTGAGATTGAGAACGTTATCTTCTGCATTGGGTTTCGTTTTTAATATAATCCTCTTCAGGATTGCTTGCATATTTGCCTTTGGAACTCTAACTGTGTTTTGATATTCTTCGAAGAGTTGTGATCTCTACTCTTCACGTCTAATTGAGATTTTTTTTCTACTTCATTACTTCAGTGAACTTTCGCGCCAGCTGCCGAATTTTTTCTTCCGTCGGATTACCAATATTTCGGAAGAGTCAGATCTTAGATATTGCACGTCTCTACTCAGGCCTACGTGTATCGAATCACATACCTGTAATCTAAAATTCTTTTTTCATGTATATAGAAATGATGTATATAAAAGAGGTGTAAATAAATTCATTATTCCAGACAAACCTGATTCTTCATTGTGTTGCATAAAACAAGGACAGTATACGTTACAATATATACTCTGCATTCTCGACTATTTACACCATTGAAAGCCATCTTTTTTCTTAATCAGTGCTATAGTTCTAGGATTATTCTCATGAATATCCTAAAACTGGAACAATAATAAAGTAGATGTATATCGTGAAAAATCTTAGATCTTCAATCTTCTTTTTCCAATGCATCTGGCAATATATACATATACCTTCATCCCAAACATGGTAGCAAATCTGTAACTAATTTATCATTACCCTGGAAGTACATGTAGCTTAAGGAATGCTATGGACGCACGTATCATTGCCCCCGCTGCGTACTCTTTATTAACACTTGGCATGCGGGTATACTTTATTGCCAACTTACGCGTGCAGAGGGCGTTTTTTCGTGAATCCCGCTAAAGTTTAGTTATTCAGAAAAATCACTCTAAATCAAAAACTACTTTGTTTTTATGAACGAAACTTTTTTTATTTTACACTTTGATATATACTGTATGTTTATTTAACAAAAAAAAAAAAACAATATTTTTACGAAATCACAAAAATAAACGATTTTTAAAATTAAAGTCCGATAATCTGTCAGCGCATATTTCTTCATCACTATTTTTGTCACAACGGCTCATTTTATCAATTTTGTATTCAATAATAAAAAAA
>CM063506.1:137204699-137219699 GCA_032207245.1 Pardosa pseudoannulata
GTAATACAAGGTGCTTGTGTAAACGATATGATGTGAAACTAGGCCATGTTTATAAATTTTTCACACAAATGGTGATATCTGTTCAAACTTATACTAATGATATTACATTAAGAATTAACTACTTAACTTCCTGGGCCAAGCCTTCTAGTTCAGGAGTTACTGCTAATGATACATAAACACTAATGAGATTCAGTTGACATGACATTATACACTAAAGACGTTTCTTATATATTATGGCTGTTTTTTTCTCGATTAAGAGAGAAAGAAAATAGCATTAATTTATTTTACGTTCCCTTGTTAAGAAACGTTGTAAAGTTATTTTCATTGTAAGGTATATAATCCTATTCCCAAACATTTTTATGTATTTTTAGTTAACCTTTGTATACAAATATTTATTTATCTTGTATGCCCCAAAGCGATATACTTCATAAATATAGTATCAGGCAGTATTTTTTAATTTAAAACTTGGGTTTATTGTAGGAATATCTGAAGATCGTTGTCACATATAGAAACTCCAGTACACCAAGGAAAAAATAATCAAGGAAAATGATACTTGCAACTCTCAATCTTCATGGAGCAGGTCTGAGTATCGTGAGGATAAGATTGAAATTTCATTGAACAGGAGAGCAGCAATGTCAGTCTGAAAATATAAGAGGAAATAAGTAAATGAGTGTAGGGAAGAGTAAGAAAATATACTAAAATATAGTTTTTATAAAGGTATTTTAAAGCGGGTAAATTTGGGTCAGATTGGTTAGATGGAAAGCTGATCACATCCCATTACTATCACTACAAAAAGTGAGCTGACACGAAATGGACTTTTAAAGAAAATTGAAGGATTCAGTCTCAGCTAGTGATTACTACCACAACTCTTCTGTTTACGGGCTCTGAATTTAAATGAGAAATGGATAATGTCACAAGGAAATTTGGTTATATCTAAAGCTTCTGCTGCTGTTAAAAAGAAACTTTTTATTGTTTGACAGGAAATGAACATTTGAAGAAAGTATAAGGACTGAGTCTCGAGTCTTTGGGTGTTGACTTCTGTTGAACAATTGGATAGCGCCAGAAGGAAGGCCTATCGCTTCCCCAGTTACTACTATTTTCAAAAGAAGGACTGCCATGAAATGGACTTTTGATGAAAGAGACTTTAAACGAATGAGTATCGACGAGTGAGTACTTTCACCATTCTTCTGTATATAGGTTCTGACCTTAATTGAAAAACAAGATAATGTCAGAAGGAAATCTCATTACACCTACAGATTCTACTACTGTTAAAAAAAGTCTTTTTATTGTTTGACATTAAATGGACTTTTGAAGAAAGGACTGAGTCTCGAGTCTGACCTCTGGTGAAAAATTGCATAGTGCTAGAAGGAAGTCTGATAAAATCCACAGTTACTACCATTTTCAAATATGCGACTGACACGAAATGGACCTTTATAGATACAGACTTTAAAGAACTGAGTCTCTTCAAGTAGTTATTAACATCACTCACCTGTTTATTGATTCTGTCCTCAGCTGAAAAATTGGTTTTTGTCAAAATAAAATCTATGTTGTTGAAGTTCTCTGTTGCTGCATGAAACTCAAACTTAACAGTGGTCAGTAAAAATCTAAAGAAATTTTCCGACTTTGCTCTCCTAATTATCTTAATACTAGATCTAGGATTGTATAAAACATCTCGAAAAGTGTGACCAACAGGGAAGAATGTCACTTTTGATACTAAAGTCAGTGTTTGATTCCCTCTTTAAGATTGCAGACATTCGAAACAAATATATGTAAAGAAACATGTCTTTTTTCATCCTACTAATATGAGGAAGTGTGCGATTTTTTAATATTTTTTACTAAGTGCAAGAGAAATATTTCTAAAGCAATTGAAACAATATTAACTGCAAAAATTACTTTGTATTACAAATATTTTAAATACAAACAGTAATATAAATTTTCTCTCACATAAGATTATTTTATAAAATCCGAACGTAATCATAGTCTGGATTATTGAATAATTAGGGCAGAGTTACTTAATACTGTGAGATATTAAATTGATGTTAAATGAGGTAAAATATTGTAAACATTTTACAGTAAGTCCAAGAGAAATATTTCTATTGCTTATCATTTTGGTGTACAATAATAAATTTTAATATTCTTTATTCCCAGACACTGACCAAATTTTCCCTTGATATATGGTTTGAAGACTACAGGAAATCTTTTAGGATTCAAGATGTCGTAACAGAGACTTCTTTTATGTGAATAGCATTTTGAGTGATTACAAAGTTTCACTCAAACGTAAAACTGTTGTTTTGAGCTCTATATGCTGAAATCATAGCTGTGCAATTCCTATATTGTCATATCATACAAGGAGAAGATGCTGTTTTAAAGACATGAAGGAATGCATTTCACTGTTTGGAATAAAATAATACACATTTCTTTGAATCTTGTTTTATAATTAAAATAGCTCTCTTTATTTAAAACCTCACATCTGAAATAAACATCATAAATTATATTTTTGACATTGACCTTGAATTATATATTTCTTTCCTTTTTCTGTAATATTTAAAAGGATATATAGTTGTTAGAACTATCTATTTATATTTTAGAAGTTTAGATATTAACATTTATTATTTTTGTTATATAGAGCATAATTCTTTCAGTTTATTTATTGATATTGTAATATCACTTAGTTCTCGACTGAGAACTGCTATTTAAAGCCGATTTCTAACGGCCGCATATACCCTTGCGAGCATTAAATTTTGAGCCCACAAACTGGGATGCTAAAAATCATGGTCCATCACTCAGCTTTAGCTAGGCTTTTTTTAATATAAAATATATATATTGCTAAGTTCCCATTTAATTCTCGACAATATAATTGATATTTATAAAACATTGGTCTGTTTAATCCCGTTTAAATAAGTGAATATTCATCATTAATAATACTTTATTTGTTAGTAGATCAGTTTTCTATTTTTTTTTCAAATAGTGATCTTTACGGTAAACAAAGTTACAAAAGAATGCAACTAAAGAAAAACTTTTAAATCCTATCAGAAAGAATTTTATAGTGCTTACTGAAAAAGTTACTAGCGTTGTTTTCAAGACTTTTCTGAATACAAATCCACCTTAGGTATTATTTATTTTTGTTTGAATTGCTGTAGTCAACTTTTTCCACACGAGTTGAAACTATAATGAAATCTACTGTAATGCCTCATATTAATGCTTAAATAGTAATTTTGCAGCTGAGTAATTTAGTATGTTATAAAAATTTTTAAATCCATTTACCATTTAAAGACTTATTCTTCAAATTTAGGAAGATATTCTGTTTTACATTTAAAATTATTTTAAGATCTCGTGAAAAGGCTTTTGATATGTAATTTCGCTTAAAGAAAAGATGTTCAACTTTTCATGTATAAAGGTTCACATCATATGACGTCACGTAGGTCATGGATCACACTCATTTCATATAGGTGTTTTCGGGTTATTTAGTTTTGTTTGGGGAGGTACGGTTTTTTTTTTGTTTTGCTACACGAGGGTTAGTGAGACCCTTACCTACTGCTTGAAATTGGTTACGAATATCCACGCCAGCAGGGGACTTCGAAAACTTGCATTCCGGTACCGAAAAATCCCACCAATTGGCGATAGACCGGCTGTTTTTGTGAGAAAAGGATAAACAATATATGTAGGCTCTTCAATGAGTAATACTACTCATTGAATAGCTGAGAAACTAC
This sequence comes from Pardosa pseudoannulata, assembly GCA_032207245.1. Classification (NCBI taxonomy): domain Eukaryota; kingdom Metazoa; phylum Arthropoda; class Arachnida; order Araneae; family Lycosidae; genus Pardosa; species Pardosa pseudoannulata. The sequence goes on from CM063506.1 coordinate 137,208,410, forward strand.
GCGACTCAATAACAATTTCTGTGGATGAAAAGAAATATTGGTGATGTAATACTGAAATAATTGAGGGTCGTGCTTTCAGGGCGATATTCAATAATGTGATTTGTCTACACAAAAGCTGGTTTCAATGCACTTACCAGTGTCATCCAGTCTAAAAAATGTAAACGTCATGGAAGCAACGTTTTAAGATAAACATTTGCCTTCTTTTGAAAATTTTAACAGCCATTTCCCATAATATGTTAGGTTTTCCCCGAAGAAGAAATACAAAGAGCAGATATTTTGTATTGTCATAAAGCTTTTAAGGAAGGAAGGTAAAAAGTGAAAGAACTTAAAATGTGGTATGGAACATTTTTATGTAAATGTGGATTCTAATATCAAGAAATGATACGTTTGTGAAGCAGGGGTACTCACTTTTTATTCTAAAGGCTGGGCCGTATTTCAGGTGGGACATATCAAACTCAGAAGTCTTGAAAAAAACTTTTAATACATGGGTGTGACAAATATATTATAGACTGCAAAGGGTTCAAATACATATAACTGTAGAATATTTACAATAGATGCCATTAATTTCGTTTACTTTTTTAGTCGTGTTCTTTGACGCAGTGTGCTTGTATTCATAACTTAAAATTGCATGTAGGTATTTTCATTGTAACGTTTAGCTGTATATAGAACTTGCACAGTAAAATGGTCAATGAGTGCAGTCAATAATGTGTTGTCTACTGCTAAATAACTGTAATTCTATCCCCATTTGGGAAAAGTATTACATATTTGTGAAACTTCTAATTACGTAAAATGTAAAATTGTCATCAATTAAATACTCACATAACTGTTTTTTTGTGTAATTTCATTGCCTCAAAAATGCATTCACGCATTTGCGTTGTTCACACGCAATGAGTAATATTAAGGAATTGTATAGTGATTTCACAGTAAAATGCTAATGGTATGTATACGGCTGAATAAATATAATTTCTCCACTTTTGGGAAAGATTTGTAAAATCTACAATTCCATTTATTTTATGTTCAAGTTCTGAAATTTAATTTTGAAGTGTGGGATTTTTCATCAACTACTCGCATAATTTTTGTTAGTCAAAGAAAACTTTTTTTACAAAATCCGGGTAACTTGCCTTTGTTAGCATTTTACCATACAATCTGCTGATTTGTTGCCCTTTTTATTATGGGAGCACCATATAGGAAGGATAAAATCGCGCACTCTGTGGGGACAACTCAAAAATTCAACTAAACCTTACTCGGGAATCGAACCCAAAAGGTAGTAGCACAATACGCTAACCACCATACAATGTGGGCAACATCAAACAAGACTGGTGAAACTAAAAAAATAGAATTAATAATCTTCATTTACTAAACAGAAGTTTAAATTTTCAGTTTATCTGTAATAAAAACTAAAAAAAATATTTAACGTACAGAGAAAATACTTAAGAAGTTATTATTGCATAGAAAATCAATGTTCTTTCAAAAAATATTAGGCTAATTTGCAAACAATTTTACTTGGAAAAGAAAAAGATAATATTTATTGTAAGCTATGCTTTTAGTAAGGAAATGTAGAGAAAACACGCTACATCCATTCTTTAGAAAAAAAACACTGTATATATTTACATTATTCTGCATAAACGTAGAAAAAAAAACGAATAAATGAAAAGCAATTTTTGTCTGCAGTATTTACAAGTCTTAAAGGAAAAACATATTTGGAAAGAACTTAATGATGTCGACATGCATAAATTCTAAAAACAAATGGAAAGTCAAAGAAAATTCGAATGATGAAATGGGAAAGAATTGCCTGAAGCTTTGAAGAATCCATAACGTTTAAGAATAAATTTCCTTATTTATGAAACGATAAAATAATAAATAAAATGAGCCAGTTACTTTCCTTTACTGTAAATAAATTACGAAACCAAAGGAATATTTAAATTTCTAAAATAATATTACAATCTTCATGAATATTAAGAGGAGCTTTTACATTTGTTTTACATACCTACTGTCTTTCAGTAACAGTAAAATGTGATTCTAAACAAGCAGATAAAATTTTTGTATTTATGATATATTTTTCTCATTATTTGTTAAGAGAATAAAAAATCAATACCGAGAAAATAAAAGTGACTGACACAATGTACTTAATGAGATAATCTGTAATTACAATATGTAATTACTTTGTGTAACAACATGGTTTGTTTGTATGTACAAAAATAACGGTATATTCAGGAAAAGGAAGCCGAATGTTCTTTTTTAGTAGATAGTTTCTGGAAATAATTAGGCAAATAAAACTAGTTTTTATATTATTAGTTTTATGATTGCTCTTTTCATTTTTTTTGTAATGTAAAAATGTTTATATATAACATAATTTTAAAAAATTAAAACTATATACTACTATTTCTATTTAATTTTTCATATTTACGATACTATTATAAATTTATCCACTGAAAAATATATTTTTGTTTACAAAAATCTCGTTATTTATATAATTCTATTTATATATTTGTTTAGATCTTTCAATATAAAATACAAGAAGTTAGTTAAAAAATTAAATCATTTTCGATCTATAGGGGTTTAACTGAATAACTAAATTTACGCGCAAAACGTCCGCTGATGGGAAAATTTGGCTGTGAAATGTACCCACACACAATGTGTTAAATTTGTTCTTTTTCATCAATTAATTACTCGTATAACTGATTGTTGTGTTAGAAAAAAAAACCTTTTTTTTCTACAAAAGTGGATCATTTGCCTTTATTAGAACTTTACCATACAATCAGCTTATTTGCTGCCCTTTTCTTCATGGGGCACCATATAGTAAGGACAAAATCGCTCCCTATGAGAGGACAACAGAAAAATACAACCAAACCTTACTCGTTAGTCGAACCCAAACCCCATGAGTAACACAATAGGAGTAACACGAGGAATACAATACGTTAACCACCATATAATCTGGGCAGGCTCAAGCACGCCTGAATAAACTAAAAATTAAATTAATACTCTTTGTTTACTAAACAAAAGTTTAAATTTTCAGTTTATTCATAATAAAAACTAAAAAAAAACTGTTTAACGTACAGAGAAAACACTTAAAGAGTTATTATTGCATAGGAAATCAATGTTCTTTAAAAAAATGTTAGGCTAATTTGTAAACAGTTTTACTTCGAAAAGAAATGATAATATTTATTGTAAGCTATGCTTTTAGAAAGAAAATGTAGAGAGAACACGCTACGCCCATTCTTCAGAAAAAAAACACTGTATATATTTACATTATTCTGCATAAACGTAGAAAAAAACGAATAAATGAAAAGCAATTTTAGTATGCAGTATTTACAAGTCTTAAAGGAAAAACATATTTGGAAAGAACTTAATGATGTCGACATGCATAAATTCTAAAAACAAATGGAAAGTCAAAGAAAATTCGAATGATGAAATGGGAAAGAATTGCCTGAAGCTTTGAAGAATCCATAACGTTTAAGAATAAATATCCTTATTTATGAAACGATAAAATAATAAATAAAATGAGCCAGTTACTTTCCTTTACTGTAAATAAATTACGAAACCAAAGGAATATTTAAATTTCTAAAATAATACTACAATCTTCATGAATATTAAGAGGAGCTTTTACATTTGTTTTACATACCTACTGTCTTTCAGTAAAAGCGAAATGTGATTGTAAACAGGCAGATAAAATTTTGTCTTTATGATATTATATTTTTCTCGTTATTTGTTATAAGAATAAAAAGTCAATACCGAGAAAATAAAAGTGACTAACATAATAGATTTAATGAGATGATCTGTAATTTAAGGTAAATTTTTATAAATATATGCTTATTTAGAGAGTTAGTTGCAATGACTCTAGTTTATATTTTGTTAAAAAGGAGAGTTCATTACAAGTATAACAATGAGTTACACCGCTGGACAACACCAGCGAGGGAGACTCACCGGAGGACGAAAGCGATGTCAGTGACCCCCCTTCGACCCTTTGGACAAGAGGGGTAGCTAACGCGGTCAGTTGTCTTTGGCAACAGTAGTCATTGGATATTGATCTACAGATTTGAAGGCCCCTTCAGAGGAAAAGCAGGCTAAGACGGAGCGAAAGGAGAACTTCAGCAGAGGCATTAAGTGCTCAACCATGTTTTTCATCTGAACATAGCGTCATCATTGGCAGGGAGTCGCTCCAATATTTCAGCAGTTTACGGCGTCTCCAGATTGAGAATTAATATGTTTTATTTGCGTCGCCAGATTGTTTAAAAATAGAATTGTAAATAAAGAGTCTGCAAAAGGGTAAGTTTTCTCTCATTTGTATCTGGTGTCTTAATTCTTTGTGTTATCTCAACAGACCTGGTATAAGTCATTGGTGCGCAATAACAAGGCCGTAGACAAGGGGAGGGATTTAGGGGACAGATCTCCATCCGAGATTCTTAAAGACCGCTTCGTGAAAAGAAAATGGACCATGTGTGTGGTACATCATCTGCTTAGCTGTGCACAGACAACAGTAAACTTAGAACAGTGATGTTGAGTTAAGGAGTAGATGCAAACTGGATTCGACTTGTAAGAAGGGGATTGACTAGTCTTTTTGGCAACTCATCACAATATTGTTGCACAATTGGAAGAAATTGTGAAAACTTTTTGGCGAAAATTGCAAAAAGATCATATTTTATAATATACAGGTAAAAATTTGAACATTTTCATTCTCTTTGAAAGTTATTCTTTTTCTTTAGTTATAATTCTGTTTTATGGAAAAGGATGTTAAACTCTGCCATTACACTGGCAGAAAAGTGAAATGTTTCTACTCCTCAATTTTTTTCCTAGCTAGGGATAAATCTTGAAAGGAGAATACTATTCACGGATTTACCCTGCATTTGCGCTGCTTTTTGACACCTCTAAACGGAGCTTAAAGGAATACTTACTTCACCATGTAAAGAATGGTCTTATCACTGTAAAGCCAGATATAGTGATTAGGGATGGTCATCTCTTGGAAGGTGACTCTTTTCGCATTCTTGAAAAAAGAATCCGGCCTCCACATCCCTTTTAACCAGCTGACAGGCAGTAGACGGTATTTCATCGTCATGTTCTCGGGAAGACGCAAACGATGGTCTTTCCAGCTCTGAGACATGAAGATGTCGGCCACATACGTCTGCACAGATAAAAAAAATACATATTAAGTGAAGCATCCGTTTCGGTTATATATAGATTAATTAATGTAACACGTTGATTCTAATTTAAGGAACTGCTGAAATTAAACGGATAGCCCGAAAACATTGACCAATATTAAATTATAATATTGACCTATATCAAACGGAATCCTCTTACTAAATGATATCATTGAATGCCATTTTTTCTATATTTAACAATGTTGGTTAGTATTTCCAAATATCCTTAAATGTCCTTTATTTATATTTAGCCTTAAATGTCCTTTATTTATATTTAGAAATGTTGGTTAATATTTCCCCGATATCCTTGAATGTCATTTTTTATATTTAGAAATGCTGGTTAATATTTCTCTGATAGCCTTCAATGTCATTTTTTTTATATCTAGAAATGTTGGTCAATATTTCCCCGATATCCTTGAATTTATTTTTGTATTAAATAGTGTTGGTTAATATTTCCTAGATATCCTTCAATGTCATTTTTTATATTTAGAAATGTTGGTCAGTATTTCCCCGATATCCTTGAATGTCTTTTTTTTGTATTAAACAATGTTGGTTAGTATTTCCTAGATATCCTTCAATGTCATTTTTTATATTTAGAAATGTTGGTCAGTATTTCCCCGATTTATTGAATATCATTTTTTAAAATTTAGCAATGCTGGTGAGTATTTCCCGTATATCCTTCAATATCATTTTTTAAATTAATTAAGCAATATTAGTTAACAATTATCCGATATCTTTAAATGTTTTTTTATATTTAGCAGTATTAGTGAATATTTCCCATATATGACTTCAATATCCTTTTTTAATATTTAGCGATTTGGTTGATACTTCCCTGAAATCCTTCAATGTCATTTTTTTATGTTTAGCAATGTTGGTTAATATTTTCCCGATATCATTGAATAGCATTTTTTATATTTAGCGGTGTTGGTTAATATTTCCCCCGATATACTTAAATTTCAGTCTTTTTATGTTTAGCAATATTTGTCTATATTTGCACTATACCACTAAATATTATTTTTTCTACACTTAGCAAGTTTTCCTAATGTAGTAATTTTGTTGTATGACATAATTCATTCACTTATTTTTGAAATAAGGCTTTTTCTATTTGAAACTTTACGTTTAAAATACTTACACGTTTAATTAGCATTACACGCCCAATATTTTGTTTATCTTCACACTCCTATAGTCTCCCGATACTGTAAATGCAGTTTACAATCACGTTGAATTAATTTAGAAAGATAGTTGAACACCGCGGAATATAATTGGTTCAAAGATGTGGGTTCGGGGAAAATCTTCCGAAGTCCAACATCGATACTCGGAAAGCGACGTCAAATAGCGAGGGGTACAGTTAAATCCCAAACAGAAAGCGATCTAGATCTGTGATAGAACGATCAGCGATGGGGCTGTTTGAATGTCCCCTATAGTTCAATGTACATTGATTGAATCAAAGAAATCTTTGAGATTGAAGATTCCCGATTACCAGTCATTCCGATTCACTGATAAAAGATTATGTTAGATCATAAGATACGAAAGCGATCGAAACAAAAACGCTCCGTACGCAACTGGAGGGACGACTGCATGGGACCCATTTCCCCTTTTATATTTTATAAATATTGTTAAATTTTACAACTATGCTGACTAAAAGTTATTTGCTTTAAACTTTACTCGCTTTGAATTTTGCTAACCCTAACTCATCAAGAATACAGTATGGATGTCGCTATCCATTCCAGATCCAACCGCTTCATAAATTCAAGGACAGATAACTTAGGCTATTATCATATAGGGCATAAAAAGCATTCTTGAATTAAAAAAAGGGCATCATAGTAATATAGATGTTAGATAAAGTGTTCTTATTTTTTGAGGACAGACAGACAAATAACTTAGGCTATTATCATATAGGACATAAAGAGCATTCTTGAATTAAAAAAGGGCATCATAGTAATATAGATGTTAGATAAAGTGTTCTTATTTTTTGAGGACAGACAGACAAATAACTTAGGCTATTATCATATAGGGCATAAAGAGCATTCTTCAATTAAAAAAAGGCAGCATAGTAATATAGATGTGAGATAAAATGTTCTTATTTATATCTTTTCACATATTCTAAAATATATGATAAAATTTGACTGTGAATATTATGCAAAAGCAATACATCTCGATAATTGAATTAAAAATCCAAGATTAATACATTATAGCAAAGTATGTTTCACTCTTTTTATGGGCAGTCGATTAAGTAAAGTACTTAGACAAAACTTTAAGATATTGAGAGAAAAGTAAAAGAGATCAATATATCTGGATAATAATTTAAAATAAAACTTTCTCACATGACATGAAAGTTTATAAAACAAGAACAATAATTTTGAAATCTAAAAGTCAGAAGTTCAAAGTCTAGAGAAAGGAAAATGTTTTAAATGACTCTAAACTGCAATCCTTATGCAAATTGTTCCTATTATTAGTATTACATAAAGTTATTTCGTTAAAAGTGAAGTCACACTACAAAATGTATGATCTAATTTATGAAAGTCTAGAGAAGCATTATAAAACTTCTGGCTTTCCCATTCATTCTTTTCTTACAAATTATAGCCCAAACTTAATATCTCTGAGATATATAAACTTAACTTCTCCCTTGAGCCTAGAGCAGTATGCTTTAAAGTGGATAAGACAAATTTTAGTAAGGAAAACGAAATATGAAGTATTTTCATAATATTTGAACGGGAAAATTTTCTAAATTACTGTTAATTATTGAAATATTTTGGAAAGGTGATATAAGCAAAATATAAAACGGATATTTTATTAGTTTATGTTTGGAAATGAAAAAAAATCCCCAAAGCACGCAAGATCATTCAGTTACACATTTGGACATAATCTTTAGTACCCTAAATTTGCTAAACATAGTAGGGAACTTAGATACTATGCAAAAGGACATTATATTGTAATGTAATACGATACATAAGTAGAGAAATTTTAAGGAAATAAAACATGATGAATTATCAATTTTACACACATTTAGAGCAATTACATTTCAAAATTTCAACATGTAGAGCATTATGTTAACTGCTTTCTTGCTCAAATAAGCACTAATACTTCCAATAATTTAAAAATCAAATATGTCTAAAATCAAATAAAAATTATGCATATTTATATATGCACATATATACATATATACCCATATATATATATATATATATATATATATGTATAATATATCTATTTTATCATCTATAATACTATCTATATCTCTATATTATATACATATATATATGCACACATATATACACACACACGCACACACACACACACACACAAAAACACACATATATATATATATATATATATATATATATATAAATATATATATATATATATATATATATTTATATATATATATATATATATTATATATATATATATATATATATATATATATATATACGATAAAATGGACTGTGAATATCAGTGCAAAAGTAATATATCTGGATAATTGAGGCATTAACAGAAATCCAAGGTTTATTTAATACAGTAAAGTATGTTTCACTCTTTTTATGGGCAGTCGATTAAGTAAAGTACTTAGACAAAACTTTAAGATATTGAGAGAAAAGTAAAAGAGATCAATATATCTGGATAATAATTTAAAATAAAACTTTCTCACATGACATGAAAGTTTATAAAACAAGAACAATAATTTTGAAATCTAAAAGTCAGAAGTTCAGAGTCTAGCGAAAAGAAAATGTTTTAAATGATTCTAAACTGCAATCCTTATGCAAATCACTCCCATTATTATCATTACATAAAGTTATTTCATTAAAAGTGAAGTCACACTACAAAATGTATGATCTAATTTATGAAAGTCTAGAGAAGCATTATAAAACTTCTGGCTTTCTCATTCATTCTTTTCTTACAAATTATAGCCCGAACTTAATATCCCTGAGATATATAAACTTAACTTCTCCCTTGAGCCTAAAGCAGTATGCTTTAAAGTGGATAAGATAAATTTGACTAAGGAAAACGAAATATGAAGTATTTTCATAATATCTGAAAGGGAAAATTTTCTGAATTACTGTTAATTATTGAAATTCTTTGGAAAGGCGATATAAGCAAAAAAATGTAACGGTAAATTTTATTAGTTTTGTGTTTTCAAATGAAAAATATTTCCCAAAGCACGTAAGATCATTAAGTTACACATTTGGACATAATCTTTAGAACCCTAAATTTGCTAACATTGTACGGATACTATATACAAAAGAACATATTGTAAAGCAAATAATACATAAGATAAAAATTTTTTTAGGAAATAAAAATAATGAATTATCTATTTAAATACATTTAGAGCAATTACATTTCATATTTTTTCAACATGTAGGGCATTATGTTAACTGCTTTCTTGCTCAAATAAGCTATAATACTTTGAATAATTTAAAAATCAAATATGTCTAAAATCAAATAACAATTATGCATATATATATATATGTATATATATTTATATTATATATATATATATATATATATAAATATAAATATAATATATAAATATATATATATATATATATATATATAAATATAAAATATATATATATTTATATAATACACACACACACATAACACACACACACATATATAATATATATATATATATATATAAGAGAGAGAGAGAGAGAGAGAGAGAGAGATACATTAGGCGACCCGACATACGGTGTTCTGTTTTAACGCTCTAAATCCAATAAATGTAAAGTTTTTAATTAAATTATAAAGTGGACCATTTTGATGAAAAGTAAGGAAGAAAATAGTTTTAAAATAATTTACGCCACCACACATACAGTCTTACAAACATAAATACTTACATTAATATTCCCACATCGCCTTTACAAGGATTTGGTCCTGGGATCCTTGTACTAAAGCCCGTTGCGCTGACCACTGAGACACAGATACTTCGGCTTTGAAGGGTTTCAAGCGGCATTATAATAATCTCAATCAGTGCGTAATTCTGGGTTTATTATAAAACATTTTCTATTGATCAAATGCGAATCAAACCATTTTCAATCAACTTAATTACATACACAAAAATATCACACTCTAGCCGTTTAGGAGAAATTCTTTACAAAATAAGAACAAAAATTATATATATATTTATATATATATATATATATATATATATATATACACGAAATAACTTAAAATATAACGTCCATAAATTAAAAATACTGTAGAATAATGTAGCCGAGTTGATTGATGCAGATACAAAATCAACTTTTATTTAGAACACCAAATAACATACAAATCTCCATAGGGAAAAAGAACACAAAACAGAAAAATTTAATGATATATTATATCATGTTCTCAAAGAAAATTGAAAATCTGTGTGCTACTGTATTAATCCTGGAACATGGCTCCAGGAATGATGTCATTCCGTTAACCAATCACTAAACTTTAATTACTTCTAGTTTATTCTAGAATAGTGCGTCACAATACAGCAAAAATTAATTAACAGCAATTCTAAATTTAAGGTGACAGGAAATGAGCGTCCGCAGCCATATTCAAGAAAAATGTGTTTTAGATTTTTATTTTACAAATACACACACACACACACATATATATATGTATACATATATATATATGCATATATATATATATATATATATATAAATATATATATATACGTATATATATGCATATATATATATGTATATATATATATATGCATATATATGTATATATATATATATATATATATTATATATAAATATATATTATATATATATATATATATATATATATATATATATATATATATATATATATATATATATATATATATATATATATATATATATATATATATAGTATATATATATATATATATATGTATATAAATATGTATATATATATATATCTATATATATATATATATATATATAAATAATATATATATATATATCTATATTATATATACGAATAAATATTTAAAAAATAGGTAAACGAATTGATATTGTGATGTTATATCGCAAGTTTTTATAATCAATAAATACACTCTGAAAATAAAGTTAAATAAATGGCCATACATCCTTAATTTCTAACAATATTTTATTTGATACTTACTCAAGGACACGTATGACAGGCATATCATAACTTGGTATAACGGAATCACTCTATGCCCTTGT
>CM063506.1:137224699-137229699 GCA_032207245.1 Pardosa pseudoannulata
TATAAAAACGTTAAAACTAAAACTAGAAAAAGTTTAATCTTACAAAAAATTATGAATTGTAAAACAAAGAAGTATGTTAATTCCATTATAAGTAAAAAAAAATAATTTTCTCTCCCTTTTTTTCTAAATTTTGCGTATTTGCTACTAATGCTCACTCAAGCAATGCTATACAAATATTTTTTTCTAATTTTCAATTTTTTTTAATATTTTAAGCTTGAGTGACAGCTGTAAGGAAAATTATGATATGTCGTATTACTGTGTAGTTAAAAAATTCAACTCATAAAAACGGAATTTTCATCAAAAATTTACATAATTTTTTGTGAGATGATTCACTAAAAAGTAAATTAAAGATGTTTATATATATAGAATAAAAATAAAAATTTGATAAAAAAATAGAAAAAATCTAAAGCATCTGAAAAAGAATGAATTACATTTATTGGATTAATGATTTTCAATTTAAAGAACTTGTAATAAAATTTTTAATTTTGATTAAGCAATTTGCTTTATGAAGAAAGAGGGACATTTATTCTGACATATAAAATACTTTTAACATTCTGAAATAAAAATACTTTTAACATTTTTTGGATCAGAAATCTTTCTATATGCCTGTAATTCCATTATTCTAGTTAAAATACTTTCGTCAAAAAAGAGGCATTTAAAGTTAAAATAGAAGCATATTACAGTCAGGGAGTTTTGGAATTATGCATATTCATGAGAAAAAGTAACTAGAGTGGAATAAAGTTAGAATATCCTTACCATCTTCTTTTGGTGGCTGCAAGTTATCGTATTCAAATGGATCTAATGGAAGAATGCTGTCGAACATTAAGCTCTCAGACCTGAAAGAAAAAGAAAATGAATCATCGATTTATATAACTTACAATTGAGAGATTATGTTAATCGATATCAGTTTTTTCGCCTTATATGAAAGTATAGCATGATAATTATTGTAATTGAGATTTAATAATTCACTTGGGTTGCTTTAAAACATTTTAAAATTATATTTTTTGATTATTGTACGTATGTTTTATGGAACGGAATTTATTTCTGTCTACCACAATGATTAAAGTGCAAGAAATATGCATAAAACTCCAATTATAAATGTCGTGTTTTTCTGCTACTTTAAACTAACTGCTTATATTATACTTACTGCATATATAATAGTCTGTAATGTAAAATACATAAAAGCAGGAAAGCTCGGTGGTGTGTTCCCAAATGTATAGTACAAGTATGCAGAGTGGTGTTACAAAAACGAGGTGGATTTGTTTGTTGAAGACTACCATACGTTGAAATTTTATTTGTAAGGTAAAATATTTTGCTTCAGAAGAATCAGTATTTAAATGAATTCATACCATAAAGAAATGTAACTAGCCATATAGATTTTGCATTTAATCTACGACAGAAAGTTTTGTGGGTGAATTACTTTTAATTTCGTAATAAAACCTGACCACTTATATTCTGAACTGTTGCCTCTCATAGTATAAAGCCGAACGATTGCCTAAGGGTTATGCTGCTGGCCTTCATACCAGAGTTCATGAGTCCGAATACCACTGGGGTATGAATGTTCGTAGACGTTCGGAATCGGCTTTAAGCTGTAGTTGCCCTCGTGTTTCCAAAAAGTAGACCGTAGCACTCAAAACCAAACCAAACCAAACCAAACCATAGTATATAAGAAAGACTCCACAAAGTTTTCTTGATAAATCCTTGGTAAGCAGGATAGTTTTGACAATGTGTATTCCTATACTACGTAATCTTTATCTCAATGACACAAACACGATGTTATCAAACTCAGTTGAAGCGGTGGACACTGTTTGCTTCACGTTCATGATGGATAGTTTGCATGCAGGATATGGTTGACAATAAGACTTCACGTACTACATATTATCATTCTCATCCACACAACAACGATGTAACTAGCCAGATAGATTGCGCATTTAATCTACTAAAGAAAGTTTTGTAGGCGAATTACCATTAATCTCGTAATAAAACCTGACCACTTATAATCTGAACGGTCTCCTCTCCTAGTATACAGATAAACGATGACCAAATGGTTAGGCTGCTATCCTTCGGTACCGAATTTCATGGGTTCAAATTCCACTATGGCATGGATATTCGTAGTCGTTCGAAATCGGCTTTAGGCTGAAAGTGTCGGTCTCATTACCCCCCGTGTTTCAAAAATGTAGACCATAGCACTCAAAACCAAACCAAAACAAACCATATTATACAAGAATGACTCCACAAAGTTTTCGTATTAAACCCTTGGAAAGCAGGGTAGGGTTAACAATGCGTAATCCCATACTATGTATTCTTTTTCTCAATGACACAAACACGATGCTGTCAAATTCAGTTAAAGCGGTGAGCCCTGTTTGCTTGAAGTTCATGACGGATCCTTTGCATGCAGGATATGATTAACATTGCGACTTCCCGTACTACATGTTATCACTCTCATCCCCAACGATTTTGTGGAACAAGATGTAACTAGCCAGATAGATTGTACATTTAATCTACGACGGAAAATTTTGTAGGCGAATTACTATTAATTCCGTAATAAAACACGACCACTTATAGTCTGAACAGTCTCCTCTCCTAGTATACAGACAAATGATGGCAGAATGGTTTGGATACTATCCTTCGTTACCAAAGTTCGTGGGTTCGAAATTCCACTGGGGTAAGGATGTTCATAGCCGTTCGGAATTGGCTTTAAGCTCTATGTCCCGATATCATTAGCCCTCGTGTTTCAAAAAAGTATACCGTAGCACTCAAAACCAAACCAAACCATATTATAGACTCCACAAAGTTTTCTTGATAAATCCTTGGTAAGTAGGATAGGGTTGACAATGCGTACTCCCATACTAAGTATTATTTATCCCAATGGCACAAACACGATGTTGTCAAATTCAGTTGAAGCGGTGGACACTGTTTGCTTCACGTTCATGACGGATAGTTTGCTTGCAGGATATGGTTGACAATGTGACTTCCCGTACTACATATTACCACTATCATCTACATAACAACGATGTTACGGAAATCATATGAAGCATTGAGCTGTACGTTATTTCACAAAGTTTTCTCGGTGGACCCTCGTCTTGCAGAATAGTGTTGACAATGCAACTTATAATACTACATGTCGTTCTCTCAACCATACAATCACGATGCTGCCAAGCTCAGACGAAACTCTAGGTTCTGTATTCCATAGTCAAAAAGAGACTATTCTATTTACCGCGATAATGAAGAAAGAATTTGAGCTAATGTATTTTGGTACAGGAATCCATAGGTTTGATTTCAGCTGTTGATATGGATATTAGTAGCCATTAAAAATCAGATTGAATAGAGGCCCCATTCTAATTAAATCACGTGTAGACCACACCATTGACGTAAGGCCTCAAATTAATGCTTTACAAATATTGGATGGCATTGCATGTAACGAAAGAAACTAACAAAAATAATCATGTATGTTTAGTGTTAATTAATAAGTAAAATAAATACATGAATCATCGATGCATGTGTTATTATTCCATGATATTTGTCTATTACTCAATAGTAATTCGTATTTATACAAACTGTGGAGCAGATGCAGATATAAACATAACATGAATGATATCATCTGAAATGTATGAATTGTTTTCTTAATAAATCATATTTCTAAGTAATTGTAATAAAGTTTATTAGTATGTATGAATTCTGAAATGTATGAACTGTTTTTTTAATAAATCGTTTTTCTAAGTAATTGTAATACAGTTTATTAGTATTTATGAATTCTGAAACGTATGAAATGTTTTCTTAATAAATCGTATTTCTAAGTAATTGTAATAAAGTTTATTAATATTTATGAATTCTGGAATGTATGTATTGTTTTCTTAATAAATCGTATTTCTAAGTAATTGTAATAAAGTTTATTAGTATTTATGAATTCTGAAATGTATGTATTGTTTTCTTAATAAATCGTATTTCTAAGTAATTGTAATAAAGTTTATTAGTATTTATGAATTCTGAAATGTATGTATTGTTTTCTTAATAAATCGTATTTCTAAGTAATTGTAATAAAGTTTATTAGTATTTATGAATTCTGAAATGTATGAATTGTTTTCTTAATAAATCGTATTTCTAAGTAATTGTAATAAAGTTTATTAGTATTTATGAATTCTGAAATGTATGAATTGTTTTCTTAATAAATCGTATTTCTAAGTAATTGTAATAAAGTTTATTAGTATTTATGAATTCTGAAATGTATGAAATGTTTTCTTAATAAATCGTATTTCTAAGTAATTGTAATAAAGTTTATTAGTATTTATGAATTCTGAAATGTATGTATTGTTTTCTTAATAAATCGTATTTCTAAGTAATTGTAATAAAGTTTATTAGTATTTATTCACAGACAAAGTAGAATACTAGGAAGATAAAGGTTAATAAACGAAACAATTATTTTTATTGAAACTTTTAAAAATATTAATAAAAATTTTATATGAGATATTAATAGTTATTAAATAATTTATTCATACATTGAAGATTATTACTTTGTCCATTCTTCCGAGAGGGAGGCAGTTTTCCGCTATTCAAAATTTCCTTTGGTTTCAAAAGCTAAATCCTTTGGCAAAACTTAAAATGAGTAATTTACTATTTACATAAACTTGAAATATACGTTTTATTTCCTTATATATTTTAAAATTGAAACAGTAAATGAGATTAGTTTTACTTTCAACTCATCGAAATGACTGAGAGTCAAGTTAAATGTCTCTAAAAGATCACCCTTTAATTAAGATAGTCGTAGAAACTCTGCCATTCTTTTGTTGATTCTGTTGATTGAATACTCCATTTTGCGTAGTTTTATTTGCCCTCTTTTAAAACTATCAAAGCAGCGAATCAATTACTTCTTTCGAGTATTTATTTTAAGTAAAAGAGTAAGGGAACAATGTGAAATTTAATATGACAATCATCGAAGAATTTTAATATACCATCTTAACTTGGAATGCATATAAAATATAATTTATGTAGTCTCTAATGAT
>CM063506.1:137234699-137239699 GCA_032207245.1 Pardosa pseudoannulata
TATATATATATATATATATATATATATATATATATATATATATATATATATATATATATATATATATATATATATATATATATATATATATATATACTGAATACTGCATTTAAAATTTGCTTCCTGAAAAAAACTATTTCAAAATTTATAAATAACTTTGATATAATATAAAGTGCATCCCATACACCTAATTCCTTTTCTTATTTCTTTTAAATTTATGTAATATAGAAACATTCACATAAAAGAAATAGCTTTATTTATGCTCCAAGCGAGCAAATCAATAGAGACACGAGTAAAATTTAATCCTTCCGATATTCTTAACCTTGATTCTAAGAAAGAGATTTTAAAAAATTCAAGAGTTATAAGAATATGCAAAGAAGCCTTTTATCTCTGAACAAATCTTCCATTCCTCGAGAAGTTTTGAACTTCTTTTTTTTAAAAAGAATGATAGCATCTGAATAAGTATTATTCAATGGCACTTGTGACACAGAATGGAGAGTTCTTCAAAGTGTGATTGCTACCACCACGAAACTTATAAATGAAATCTATTTTTGATAAAGTTCGCAAATAAAAAATGTAACCACTTAGTGTTGTGAATTTTAAACCGAGCATTAATTATATAAAAAATAATAATAGCAGGATAATAATTGCAGAAATAATGTATTGCATTGTTTGTTGCATTTTAAAAAATTACGAATAATATATAAGAAAAAACATAATTTATCATGATACCAGCATTATACTCGTGATGCTTCATATATTATTTACAGTTAAATTAAGAAAAAGATGGCTGAATATTGAAAGAATTATTGGAATATGTTAAAAATTATTTTATCCCTGAAATATTTTTCATTTAACATTTTTCAAAACATTTTGATCATTGTTATTCTGTATAATGTTTGAATAAATGTTTTCCAATGACTATTATGAAAGCCAATTACTTCAAAGTAATATTAAAAATTTCGAAGAAAGTATCGATTAAAATGTATTTGTAATAAATTTGTGATTGAAAGATTTTAGTAGTTTTATTCAATTTAAACCAAATGTTAACACATTTTGAGCGGGTATATTTCGCAACGGAATTGTACCGGGAGAAGGCGTTTTGTGCTTAAATTTAGTTATTCAGTTAAATCTTAATAGATCGAAAATTATTTAATTTTATTTAGACAAATATTAATAAATTTAGACAAATAAAACTAGTTTTAATTTGTCTAAATTTTTCCAGTATCTATGTAGTAGGAGACAAGAACATTCGGCTTCGTTTTCCTGTATATACCGTTATTTTTGTATCCACAAACAAACCATGTTGTTACACTAACCCGTACTAGTACGTGACCTGAGCTCAAGTATCAAATGTAAGAAAAAGTACTAGTACGCGTCCCGTGCTCAAGTATCAATTGTCAGAAAACGTACCAGTTCATGTCTCGCATACAACGTGTTAAGAATGATAAGAATAAATTAAAATCAAACAAACAAACAAAAAAATTTATATTTGTATTCTTTTCGTTCATTGAAACTGTACAAGTATACAAGTTAAGTAAATATAAAACTAGTATTTAGTTTGACTTTCGTGTTATCGTGGTATATTCATTATGTTTCATATATCCTCAAACTTAAAATCAGTTAAAGTATATCTTAAATGTGAAAAACTTATTCGAATATGAGAACAATCATTTTATCTTTATAAATATGTGTTATTTTGTCCATTCTGAATACTTTTAAATATTTTAAGGAAAATAAAAATGGAATAAATGTCATTAGAGACACTTGCGACAAAGTTGTTGCTATCCATCCACCAGATCTAATAGACTCCGCCTCAATATGAGACTGGTCCATGGCTAAGGGCGATATGCAACTTGGAACCTGAGGGCTGAGGACTGACTAAACACGAAGATGGGGTGTGCTATTCATTTTAATGAGAACCATTAGGGTGAAAAAAAAACACTCTGCTCAGGTGTGTCTTCTTAATTTAGAAGCAAGCGACCTCCTGGCTTGGTCAGTCACCTCATCAGATATCGTTTGGGGACTTGGATGGCATTGCGACTACGAAGGTTCATTTGTTTTAAAAATACAAGGAATGAATTTAAGTAAGATGATAGATAAAGGAATTATATTATTTCCTATATATATTTTATTTTCTTTGTGATAGCGTCCCCAGGGAATATCTCCTTTAGGTGTGTACGGGCTTCACAAACCCGGGGTGGCTGAGTGATCTTTTTCTCTGAGTCTACCCTGGTAGACCAGAACTTGCTTCTGTAGTGCTTGTTCCTTACTGGGATTGACCACGTTAAACTTCGAACTATGACGGACCTCGCTCAGGTCAGCAGCTGCTTTATAGCTGTCGTGGTGACTGGTCATCAGTTTGTCAGCTGCTGTATGGACAGAGTAAGGAATTCTCTTACTTTGGGACAGTCTCTCGAGGGCTCAGAGAGGTCAAGCCGACCGTGCCCTCTGGGTAGTGCTAAATGAAAGACCCCTCAGTGATATACCTCCATTAGCTATATACGAGTCTCAAGAGCCCGAGGTGCCCTAGTGATCTAGGACCTTCCTGGTAATCTTTATCATACCTCTGTAGAGTTTGCTCCTTACTCGGTTGGGCAAAATTAAATTAGGACCACAACGGAACTCTCATAGGCTAGCAACAGCTATGAAGCTGTTGTGGTTGCTGCAATGGGTACTGGCTTTCAGTGAGGTCACTGTGGTCAGCATAGAAAAGAAATACTTTATTTACTGCTTTAAAAAGGTTTTCTAATACTTTTATTAAAATATTAAACTAAAAATGTAAAACAATTGTGGTGTCTTTTGATTTTTCTTAGAGTTCGGCTTACCCAATGAGATACCCAATGCAAAGCATAAATTTCGGGGTCTCTCCAATCTAAACCCTATTTTACTTGAACATCACTCACAACCTTAGAACTGGATATAAATTACATTATTTAAAGTTAATTTTGCTATTTTTAAAAGAAATATTTTGGTAACACAAATTTCATTTAAAACTATTAAAACGGAATTTATGTAATTTTGAATAAAAAGTTCAAAATCAGGAATTAAAATTTATATATGGGAGGTGTTTGATTTGTAAGCCTAAACTGTAAAAGCTTAAATAAAATACAAAAGGACTTTAAATCTGTTTGGGTTGTCCCTGAAATTGGATGCCCAATACCAGGGTCTTTCAGTCCTAGGTCTAAAGTAGGCTCTGACGAAGCCTCCAATATTCTTTTATGTTAAATAAAGTAAAATATATTAAAATGTCAGACAATTATTAGTTATGCGAAAAATCATTTAATTCCCGATTTAAAAAAAACTTCCTTTTTGTCCTTCTCTAAGTGTTTCGAACAGTTTTTTTAATGACGGATAAAATTTGAATAACCTCCAGTCAATGGCACTTGTAACATGAGTTCCAGGTTCTTCAAAGTTATTTTGAGAAATGCACAATTCGTAGAAATTTACAATTCAAATTTATTGCTGATAAATCTCAAAAATAAAAACTTTAATCATGCTTCTTATTAATATGTGTATCTTGTGAGATATGTGTATAAAGATAATGATTTGTCCTATCTATCTTAAAAATTTTATGTTTGTTTAAATGGTAGCTTTCAAGCTATGTGAAGTCGAAAATGATAATTATTTTACAGCTTTTCAACTTTTAAGAGTTATATGACCGCTTAAAACTGTACAAATATAACGTTAAATAAACATAAGCGTCCAAATGTAATATGATTTCTGTGTTAAATTCCTGATGCTACCAATAGTTTTTAATATTAAATTAACTGAAACATACTTAAAAAACTATGCAATCAATCAAAAAACTAAAAATCAACTAAAAAGCATTTTATTCTTATAAAAATATTTATCATTCACTTTTCCTTTTTCAAATCTATTATATATTTAGTAAATAAAATTTTAATAAACGTCATTCAATGACACTTGTGACATTGACGCCGAATTCTTCAAAGTGACTTTGAGAAATGTCAAGAAGCTTAAGATTCCAAACTATTTCTGAAATAATTCAGAAGCAGAAAATTTAACCCTGTTACATACATTAGATTGCGTGTTAAGAATAGAATGAATGAGCTTAAGTAAGATAGCAAATGTGATGTATGCTTTAGAAATTATTTTAAACTTTCTTTCCTGCATCTTAAGTGGCCACTGAATATTTGCTAAACAAAACAAAAAATTATAATAATTTTAATGTTTTTTTCATTATGGTTCCGATATTCTTAACTATTAAATTGAACTTAATATATTCTGAATGCAGAGAATTGTGTATGCATATAATTCTCTAACTTTTTAAATAAACATAACAGATAGTGTGGGATAGTGTAGTCAGCTATCTTGTGGAGTGCAAGTGGCTGGCGCGGTAAAATAACTCCGGAAAGTTATGTGATTGTATACTTACTGTCAAAGGGGATTAACCTGTTTGATTTTATGACATCTGTAGCCTCAAGAGGGGATTAAACTTGCGTCTTCATGGCCCACAATTAGTTCACATCTATGTGTTAGGTGGAGTTGTCTTGTTTGTTTCCCACACCTCGGGTCTATGTGGGGTTTTCCCTTTTGTTTTCGGAGGGCTTATTCCTAAATCTATTATTCATATATTACATGTACATATGTATATATATATATATATATATATATATATATATATATATATAAATATATATATATATATATATATATATATAAAATATATATAATAATATATATATATAAAGTATATATATATATATCTATAATATATAATACTATATATAATATATATAATAAAAATATATATATATATATATATATATATATATATTAATATATATATATATAGAGAGAGAGAGAGAGAGAGAGAGAGTGGGGGAGGGATAAGGAGATACATGGATAAATGACCTTACCTGGCTGTTTTAAACAGGGTGAAAATCTGCAGCATAATGGAGAAAGCAGGCCCCATCTTCAAGCTTTCGGGCAACAAAAGCACAGCAGGCAAAAATGATCTGAAACCAAACAAAAAA
>CM063506.1:137244699-137247199 GCA_032207245.1 Pardosa pseudoannulata
TACAGAGAGAGTGAGAGAGAAAGATAGATGATAGATTACTATTATATAATTTACACACACACTCACAAATATGTATATATATGTATATTATATACATATTTGTGATTCAATTTATTCAAGTCTAATTGTTATATATATATATATATATATATATATATATATATATATATATATATATATATATATATATATATATATATATATATATATACATATATATATATATATATATATATATATATATATATATATATATATATATATACATATATATATATATATATATATATATATGTATATATATATATAAATATATATATATATATATATATATATATATATATATATATATATATATATATATATATATATATATATATACAGAGAGAGAGAGAGAGAGAGAAAGATAGATGATAGATTACTATTATATAATTTACACACACACTCACAAATATGTATATATATATATATATATATATATATATATATATATATATATATATATATATATATATATATATATATATATATATATATATATATATATATATATATATATATATATATATATATATATATACATATTTGGGATTCAATTTGTTCAAGTCCAATTGTTTTATATATATATATATATATATATATATATATATATATATATATATATATATATATATATATATATATATATATATATATATATATATATATATATACATATATATATATATATATATATATATATATATATATATATATATATATATATATATATATATATATATATATATATATATATATATATATATATATATATATATATACAAAGAGAGAGGAATAGATTGATATTATACTATTTATACACATACACTCACACATTCATGCACACATACACATAAATATAAATAAAGGTTTTTATGCCTTATTATTTTGATGAAAAGAACATAAATTCGAGAGCTTAATATCTTCCATTTTCTCACCAATAAAATCTTAACTTGCAACTTTTATTCCTTTGTACCTTTCTGGTCTGACGGGTTTCACGCAATGTTGTCTGAAGGCTTTTTTTGCAGTTTTGAACATACGACCTATTAACTAAGCACAGTAATACTGATTTTATGAATTTGCTTGGGAAAAGGTGAATTTCTATTAGTTTTTGGGCTGGGTTACTGATTTATCAGGTGAACATGTAGCAGTTGCCATTTGAGTTTTAATGTTAATAAATGGCATACACCTCTCACAACATACATACACCTCTGTGTTTGTGGGGATTAGTAAGAACAATAGCTTAAATTCCTAGACTTTATTATATCGACTATATACAATATATACACGATACAAAATACCATCTTTTGGGAGAGAGTAAACAACCTTCTGTACCTCCAGCCCCCAAACGATGTTATTTTGTATCGTGTATATATTGTGTACAGCCGATATAGTAAAGTCTAGGACTTTAAGCGATTGTTCTTACTAAGCCCCCACAAGCACAGAGGTGTATGTATGTTTCGACGTTACCATACATTATTCTAGTGAAATCATGACGAATTTGCTGAGTTTATTCGCAGCAAAACAAGTTTGGTCTAAAATTATTATTGAAATTTACAGGTACTTTTAAATGGCCGCAAAAATTTCGGAAGTTCGTCGAAATAATGGACCATTACGTCGTCAACGTTCTTAAAGGTTTCTAATATACTTACAGTTATATCTATACATATATGCGTATGTGTGTTTAATGGTATTCTGAACAAATTAATCAATTATACATATGATTATAATTTAGCATAAATGTTTGGCTATTCTAAGGCTGAAAGACAATCTTTGGTGATAACTTTATTCCATTTATAAATTCTAGCAGTTCTACTGGTGAGTTACTCGTGTCCTAGTGTGATTTCTATTTACCCTTTCTTATCGGGTAAATCCTTCTCGACTAATTTAAATAAACCTTTGCGATGATTTTCAGCTTAATGACTCAAGACTTTCTACTAATAAAATCTCGGTGCTTAAAACCGTAAAATTTTTGGTTTCCTTTCTTCTTAGATTATGACTATACTACAATGAATACAGTCAACTGCTAAGATGTAAGTGAAACCTAATTTCAATTTATTTTCACACGCATACATATATATAATTTATAATATACATACATAATTGCATACATGAGCGTTCCTGTACGTCCAAGTGGATTACAAGCTCTACCAGCACAACTCAAATTTTTTTCTCTACTTTGTAAAGAATCAAGGAATTAATAGCATATATCATTTTAAACAAAGTGAAAAACATAAAAATTGGATTTAGCATACAAATAAGTATTTTATCTTAACATTTCTTTAAATTCAACTTATTTTATTGAGAGGAAGTCAAATTAGGGGACTTTGAACCATTTTAAGGACATGTGACAAGCAGTTTAGTTATAAATTTTTATTACACAATTTTTCTAATGCAGATGAGCATAATAATATTTCGACTATGACAGTGGCATTTTTGGTCTTACCTGCATTAGAAAAAT
>CM063506.1:137252199-137302199 GCA_032207245.1 Pardosa pseudoannulata
ATAAATATTTGATATTTGTGTGAAATTTAAAAGTTATTTATTTAATTTTATTTATTCTTAAAAATTTATATATATTGAATTGTTACATGTTGTATTTTACAACAGGGCTTCGAACGTATTTTATACATTAAATATATTTTATTAAAAAAAATCCTATCACAGTCATAAGGATAACTTACTTCGTGCATATCCCTAATATGCATAATAAATGTCATAACTAAGTAAGAATACTGGATGCTAAAACAAAACACAGATGGAATGAAACTAACCAGATTAATTTCGAAGAACTGTTGGAATTTAAATGTTCTTCTAAAACAGCTTCTTCCGCTAGTGTAATTGATTACTAATGGGTCATTAGGTAGGATAACTTTTAACCAACGGAACAAGATATTTTAACTTCATTCCATTAAACAGACCACTTTGAGAGAGCATAAGGCACACTATTAGATATCCTTTCTACGACGTAACAAATCTTGGTAAACTATTTAAATAACTTAAAATTTTCACATAAGCCTCCCGTTTAATAGCATCGTTAAGACTTTGAAAGTGCATCCATTATTTGAAACTACTTCCACACTAAATTTGTGATTAAATTAATTTTCATTTAAATGATGCCTCTAAATTAAGTGGTTTCGTGATAGAAACTGAAACATTTTTATTCGAGGAATAGATGATCAAACTGATTTCGATAATATAATTGCAAAGATTTTAATTGATTTACTGGAGGCTTTAACTGACTAATAGTTTTAATTAGGAAATAGTTAAAAATTTTATTTATTTATTTTGTTTAAAACTGTTATATTTCGTTGTTTGAGTTTTGGTCGTTCCGTGAAATAATATTTCTAATTAATCTGCTCAAGTTTACTTATTTTAGTTACAGTTCCGAAAAGAATATGTCAATCCGTTACACACCAGTGTTTACATATAAACTAAACACTCATTTTGACCACTCTTAAATCAATTTTGATAAGTGTAAGAATTACGTATGTACGTACGTACACAGAAAATTTAACAATAAAACTAGTAAGACTAGTAAGACTAGTAAAACTAGTAACTGATATTTCTAATTAATCTGCTCAAGGTTACTGATTTTAGTTTCAGTTCCGAAAAGAATATGTCAATCCGTTACACACCAGTGTTTACATATAAACTAAACACTCATATATATATATATATATATATATATATATATATATATATATTCGTTGAACTTTAAACACCAAAAACTTTTATGATTGCTAGATTTTCATCATTTCCTACAAGGTAACAAAAAGTGTAATAGTTTCTTTTTAACTCAAATTTAAAAATTATGAAACCCATTAATAAAAAGTATAAATATTTGACATTTGTGTAAAATTTAAAAGTTATTTAATTTGTTTTATTTATTCTTAAAGAAATTATATCTATTGAATTGTTACATGTTATATTTTACAACAGGGCTTCGAACGTATTTTATACATTAAATACATTTTGCTAAAAAAATCCTATCACGGTCATAATAATAACCTACTTCGTGCATATCCATAATATGCATAACAAATGTCATAACTAAGTAATAATACTGGATGCTAAAACAAAACACAGATGGAACGAAACTAACCAGATTAATTTTGAAGAACCGTTGAAATTTAAATGTTCTTCTAGAACAGCTTCTTCCGCTTGTGTAATTGATTACTAATGCTTCATTAGGTAAGATAACTTTTAACCAACGGAACAAGATATTTTAACTTCATTCCATTAAACAGACCACTTTGAGAGAGCATAAGGCACACTATTAGATATCCTTTCTACGACGTAACAAATCTTGGTAAACTATTTAAATAACTTAAAATTTTCACATAAGCCTCCCGTTTAATAGCATCGTTAAGACTTTGAAAGTGCATCCATTATTTGAAACTACTTCCACACTAAATTTGTGATTAAATTAATTTTCATTTAAATGATGTCTCTAAATTAAGTGATTTCGTGATAGAAACTGAAACATTTTTATTTGAGGAATAGATGATCAAACTGATTTCGATAATATAATTGCAAAGATTTTAATTGATTTACTGGAGGCTTTAACTGACTAATAGTTTTAATTAGGAAATAGTTAAAAATTTTATTTATTTATTTTGTTTAAAACTGTTGTGTTTCGTTGTTTGAGTTTTGGTCTTGCCGTGAACTGATATTTCTAATTAATCTGCTCAAGGTTACTGATTTTAGTTTCAGTTCCGAAAAGAATATGTCAATCCATTACACACCAGTGTTTACATATAAACTAAACACTCATTTTGACCACTCTTAAATCAATTTTGATAAGTGTAAGAATTACGTATGTACGTACGTACACAGAAAATTTAACAATAAAACTAGTAAGACTAGTAAGACTAGTAAAACTAGTAACTGATATTTCTAATTAATCTGCTCAAGGTTACTGATTTTAGTTTCAGTTCCGAAAAGAATATGTCAATCCATTACACACCAGTGTTTACATATAAACTAAACACTCATTTTGACCACTCTTAAATCAATTTTGATAAGTGTAAGAATTACGTATGTACGTACGTACACAGAAAATTTAACAATAAAACTAGTAAGACTAGTAAGACTAGTAAAACTAGTAACTGATATTTCTAATTAATCTGCTCAAGGTTACTGATTTTAGTTTCAGTTCCGAAAAGAATATGTCAATCCGTTACACACCAGTGTTTACATATAAACTAAACACTCATTTTGACCACTCTTAAATCAATTTTGATAAGTGTAAGAATTACGTATGTACGTACGTACACAGAAAATTTAACAATAAAACTAGTAAGACTAGTAAGACTAGTAAAACTAGTAACTGATATTTCTAATTAATCTGCTCAAGGTTACTGATTTTAGTTTCAGTTCCGAAAAGAATATGTCAATCCATTACACACCAGTGTTTACATATAAACTAAACACTCATTTTGACCACTCTTAAATCAATTTTGATAAGTGTAAGAATTACGTATGTACGTACGTACACAGAAAATTTAACAGTAAAACTAGTAAGACTAGTAAGACTAGTAAAACTAGTAACTGATATTTCTAATTAATCTGCTCAAGGTTACTGATTTTAGTTTCAGTTCCGAAAAGAATATGTCAATCCATTACACACCAGTGTTCACATATAAACTAAACACTCATTTAGACCACTCCTAATTCAATTTTGATAAGTGTTAGTATTACGTATGTACGTACGTACACAGAATATTTAACAGTGAAACTAGTAAGAGTAAGAAATAAAATTTATTTTCTGTCTCAAAAACGAAGAATATGTCTAAAAGGACTTCATGTTTTGTGTTAGTACTTGCGTACACAAAATATTTACAAAAAATAAAAATGTACCCATGTCAAAGACATTGAAGGACTGTTGTTTCATGCAGTAAGGATCCATGCATATCAAACAATGTATATGTAATTTTAAATCCACATTAATTTTTTAATCAAGCTTCCCGTTCTGTGGTTCCGCATCGACTGATGTAAAAACTAGTTTTTAATTGTCTAAATTCTTCAATAATATCCGTAGACAAGAACATTCGGCTTCGTTTTCCTGCATATACCGTTATCTTTGTATCCACAAACAAACAATGTTACACTAATCCGTACTAGTACGTGACTCGCGATCAAGTATCAATTCTCAGTAAACGTACTAGTACATGTCCTATTACATAAGTTGACTCAGTACATACCACGGACGCTCATTAAGGAGCGAAATTGGTTTCCGATGTGACATGAACCAATGAGAAAAAAAAACAAAGACAACAACTAAAACTCATGTTTCTCCAACATGTCTCTCTCCAATGTGAACCTCAGCCAAACGATGGTCGAATGGTTAGGGTGCTAGCCTTCGGTACCGGAGTTCGTGGGTTTGAATCCCACAGTGGCATGGATGTTCGTATCCGTTCGGAATCGGCTTAAAGCTGTAGGTCCCGGTCTCATTAGCCCCCGTGTTGCAAAAAGTAGACCGTAGCACTCCAAACCAAACCAATGTGAACCCCCGGGTCTACCGTCAGCGTCTCCAGCAGAAGTGCCTCAGAGTGAGCCTAAGGCTTCTACGAGTCAAGGGAGAGCCTCTCCTCCACCCTCAACACAAGACTCTTCGCCTTTCTCAGAAAGCAATATTGATTAATGTTTATTACTCTATAAGGTTTAGTAATTAACCTTATTAATTAGCGCTGACACATTTAAGTAAATACGCATATTGTTGTAATTTGTTTTAAATGTGTAAAGTATAATTATTGTTTGCATATTTAAAACTTTGATGTACCCACATACACGAAAATTCTTAGGGGCAAATCCTACTTCGAGGCTTTTCAGCTTTCGTGGAAGGTTCTGGTCCCCATTAACCTCGAAAAATGAGGGATCACTGTAAGTACATAGTATCTTACATGACATAACAACGATTAGCTGTGAAATGTAGAGCTGAAAGGCAGCCTAATGGGTAGGGCACTGCTCTAGTAAGAACAGTTCGTGGATTCAAATCCCATTGCTTGCATGGATGTTCATAGTCTTTTGGAATGGGCAATACTTCTTGGTCTTATGACTGCTTGTGTAGCAAACACGTAGACTGTAGTGCTCCATACCAAACGAAATCAAACGTAGAATGTTGAAATTTTGTATTTAGGAGTGTTACATCTAGTTGTTACCTACGAAATCCATAGTGTTATGTAACCAAATATCTCAACATAATAAACATTAAAGCTATAGATGTACAACAATACAATAATGTCAATGTATCCCTTTGATGTCGAAATAATGTTTAGTATATGTTAAAAAGTAGAAATTTAAATTACTTATTTGTTAACAATAATTTTGAATTTCTATAAATTTTATTACTCCCTGTAAAACAGTAAAGGTTCTACATTGTAGATGATCTACTTCCATAAGGGCTGAATGAAGGATTCCTATTGCTGTTATAAAATAAAAATAGTATATAAGCCTTAGGTTCATGTTTTCCAATCGCATGGTATCGTAATTTCCCATGCGGTAAGACCTAAATTTTTAAAACAATTACATTGCCTTTTTCAAACTCCGAAAGTGAAGAACATAGCATAAATAAAAATAGATTCAACAGATTACTAAGAATTTATGGTAGCAAGGAATATTCGAATCCACAACATAACTATACAAACGTCAATATTCCGAATAGTAAACCATTATTCAAAGAGAAATTTAAATCTTATTTTAATACATCAACAGTAAGTTCATGAATATTCATGCGAATTAAAACGTAGGCAATTTTTCATGAATACCATTTATAATAACCAGAAATAAGATAGCATATCGTATAAGCCAATCGAAGCCAATATTTGGCGAGTTTTTTCTTTTGTCCTTATAATTTTAACCACCATTGTACATGGCAGCAAGGAATATTCGAAACCACAACACAACTACCCAAATATCAATGTTCCGAATAGTCAACCATTAACCAAAGAGAGACTAAAATCTTATGTTGATGTATCAACGATATGTTTATAAATATTCATGTGAATTAAAACATTGGCAAATTTCCTACGAATACTCTCCATAATTATAGGAAGTAAAATAACATATCTTATAGGCCAATTGTAGCCAAAAATTGGAAATTTTTATCATTGTCCTTATAGTTTTGACCACCGCTGTACAAGGAATATTCGAAACCATGACACAACTATCCAAACGTCAAAGTTTCGAATATTCAACCGTTATCCAAAGAAAGTCTAAAATCTTATGTTGATGTATCATCAATAAGTTTATAAATAGTCACGTGAATTAAAACGTTAGAAAAATTTCCTATGAGTACTCTCAATAATCATAAAAAATAATATAACATAACTTATTATACACCAACCATAGCCAATATTATGCGACTTTTTTTCCTTGTCCTTATAATTTTGACCACCATTGTACATGGCAGCAAGGAATATTCGAAACCACAACACAACTACCCAAATATCAATGTTCCGAATAGTCAACCATTTTCTAAAGAGAGACTAAAATCTTATGTTGATGTATCAACAATTAGATGTATGACATATTCATGTGAAGTAAAACATTGGCAGATTTTTTTGAATACTCTCCATAATCATAAGAAATAAAATAACTTATCTTATAGGTCAATAGCAGCCAATACTTGGCGAATTTTTTTCTTGTCCTTATAATTTTGACCACCACTGTACATAGCAGCAAGGAATATTCGAAACCACAACCAAATAATCCAGACATCCACGTTCCAACCATTATTCAAAGATATACTTAATCCTATGTTGATGTATGGACAGTACATCATTACAAACATTCATGTGAATGAAAACATTGGAAATTTTTCTATGAATACTATCCATAATTATAAGAAATAAAATAGCATATCGTATAGGAAGAATACGACAGTGTAATGTTTTAATAACTGTATCTTTATTCCAAACAATGTTTTTTCAAGCTATATATGTTATGCCTATCGTAAAATAAACAAAAGACACTAAGTATCTCAGAAAAGATTTTATAAAAAATAATGAAATAATGCATAAAATTTGAATAATTTATTAAAAAACCAATAAATTTAAAAAGCATTTTCATAACACTAAAATAAACACTAGTATCAACACTAAAACATAAAAGCAAAATTTTCTGTTAATTACATTAAAAATTAAAATCAGGAGATTTCATGTACTATATTCTGACAAAAAAAATTTCTATTTTGTTCCATTATACATTTAACTTGCTTAAATTGTCATTAAAACAGTAGCGATATTTGATTACAATTTTAAACTGATTACCGAAATTCTATTTTTCTCTCTCCAGCAAATTATTTTAAACTGAAATACATATAAAACTATGTTAATGTTCTTAATACTAAAGCTACAAATTAAAATTTTACGTTGTAGTGATGAAATAATATTTTCCTTTATTTTCTAATTTTATTGAGCACAAATTATATGCTAATAAAAATACATTTTGGGGTTAATCAAAATTTGGCTGTGAACATCTGAAAACGTCATATAAATTCACTTTAATTTCTTTTTCTGAAAATAATTTCAAATTAACCGCAGATATATAATACAGATTAGAAGAATCGGATAATGCAAGAAAAATTCAATTTAAAAACTAAACTGTAATTTTAGAATTGCCGTGAAATATGTTCTGAAATGCGTTTTTAATTTGCTTCTATATTATTTTCGATATTCAAAAATAATTATCAAAATTAGAGAATTCTATGTTGAAATATTTTCAATTGTTCAGTTGTAAATATCTCTTCTATAAAATAATTTATCTACTAAGTGATTATTTCTAAATTAAAAGTAAGTAAACAGTCAAAAAGAAGTTTTTTTTTTTACTGTAATTGAAATTTGAAATATATGTAGGAAATTTTTGTCAATTTCCATTCACTTTTTTAAGCAATAGAAATACAAATAATAATAATAAAAACAACAATAATAATAATAATAATAGTAGTAATAAATTTATTTATTAAAAATTTGCCTGCAACGTACACTGTTACGTGCTTTTATCTTTTTCCTCAATTTGAAATAAATAATTATAATAATAATAATAATAAATTTATTTATTAAAAATTTTCCTGCCACGTACGCTGTTATTTGCTTTTACCTCTTAGTTTAATTTGACATAAAAAACTTTATAATAATAATAATAATAAAAATATTAATAACAATAATAATATTAATAAATTTATTTATTAAAAATTTCCCAGCCATGTAAAATGCAACGTGCTTTCCCCTCTTAGCTGAATTTGAAATAAATAACTTTAGGATGATGATGATGATGATAATAATAATAATAATAATAATAATAATAATAATAATAACAATAATAATATTAATAAATTTATATATTAAAAAGTTCATAGCCATGTATGGTTTAACGTGCTTTCCCCTCTTAGCTGAATTTGAAATAAATAACTTTAGGATAATAATAATAATAATAATAATAATAATAATAATAAATTTATTTATTAAAAATTTCCTTGCCTTGTACGATGTTACGTATTTTCACCATTTAGCTCAATTTGAAATATATAACATTTTAATAATAATAATAATAGTAATAATAATAATAACGATAATAATAATAATATATTTATTTAAAATTTCTCAGCCATGTATGGTGTAACGTGCTTTCACCTCTTAGCTGAATTTGAAATAAATAACTTTATGATGATGATGATAATAATAATAATAATAATAATAATAAATTTTAATAATAATAATAATAATAATAATAATAATAATAATAGTAATAATAATAGTAACGATAATAATAATAATAGTAAATTTATTTATTAGAAATTTTCCTGCCACGTGCGTTGTTACGTGCTTTCACCTCAAAGCTGAATTTGAAATAAATAACGTTAATAATAATAATTCTTATTCATTTTTATCTTCTTATAATCAATATAAGTTTTATTAGAACCTATAACACAGCCATTAACAATAATAATTTTAATCGTTTTCCTGAAAGAAAATTTTTTGAACTCCAGGAAAATTTGTCATATTTTAGTAAAAAGATTAATATTTACATTCCACTGAATTTTAAGTTTTAACCAAGATTGAAAAAGAAAAACGGATTTTCTTATTCATCTTCCTATAACGAATATAAGTGTTATTAGACCATACAAATCAGTTATTACCAATAATGACTTTAACTTTTCTAAAAATAAAAATCACTTGAACTTTAAGTATATTTGTTATAATACTGCAATAGCATTTATACCACATATTCCTTTGAGGTTCTTCACTTGTATACCTTGTACAGCTATGAATACAAAACCGATTTAGTTAAATTATAAAAACAAATGAATTTAACGAAGACAGCTGTTTTCTAAAAAACGGATTTTCTTATTCATCTTCCTATAACGAATATAAGTGTTATTAGACCATACAAATTAGTTATTACCAATAATGACTTTAACTTTTCTAAAAATAAAAATCACTTGAACTTTAAGTATATTTGTTATAATACTGCAAAAGCATTTCTACCACATATTCATTTAAGATACATTACTTGTCTACCTTGTACAGCTATAAATATAAAACCGATTTAGTTAAATTATAAAAATAAATAGATTTAACGAAGACAGCTGTTTTCTAGTTACAAACAAGCTGCTTTACATATGCAGTCGAACTACAGTGGATGATAAAATTAACGATGATGCTGTTCGTTCGTTGCTGCAAAACATACTGTAAAATTTCAGTCGCTTTCTATATGTAATTGTTTATTTTGCTTTGCGTTCATTTCTATATTGTAACAAATTATTTTAACATTTCTTATATTTTACCTTATTTCACATAATTAAACAATCATTTAAATTAATATGTTTTGAAGCGCAAAATATGTCTGTAGATAAAAGAACAGTTATTAATTATCATAAAATAAATATTACTTTTCATTGCTATATTGTAGCAAAAATATTGTAACATTTCTTATATTTTACCTTATTTCACATAATTAAACAATCATTTAAATTAATATGTTTTGAAGCGCAAAATATGTCTGTAGATAAAAGAACAGTTATTAATTATCATAACATAAACATTACTTTTACTGTTATATTGTAGCAAAAAATATTTTAACATTTCTTATATTTTACCTTATTTCACATAATTAAACAATCATTTAAATTAATATGTTTTGAAGCGCAAAATATGTCTGTAGATAAAAGAACAGTTATTAATTATCATAACATAAACATTACTTTTATTGTTATATTGTAGCAAAAAATATTTTAACATTTCTTATATTTTACTTTATTTCGCATAATTAAACAATAATTTAAATTAGCATGTTTTGAAGCGCAAAATATGTCTGTAGATAAAAGAACAGTTATTAATTATCATAACATAAACAGATATATTAAAACTTTAAAAACGATGACTTGTAAGGAATAAAAGAATATAAAGCTTTAGTTGAGCTATGATCGAATGGGTTGGGTTCTACTCTGCGGTTTTGGAGTTTCTGGGTTCAATTCCCTCTGAAGGTATGAATATTCGTAGTCTTCGGAATCGGCTTAATCAGTAGGTTTCTCTTCCATTAGCTCTCTTGTAGATAAACAGTAGACCGTAGCTCCAAGCTAAACCAAAATAACAGTCCAAACAGTTGACTGATGAGCAATGTCCTTCGACAAACTGTTACAATCCATTCGGAAGATCAACGTATTGTTGCTGTAGCCAAATGGAATCAAACAGATACATCACTATGTATTACATCTATTGCTATATTTCCCGATGGTAAGAAGATATATGCCCCTAATGTGCGATACATCTATAAACTGTATGTTCGAGAACACGCAGTTTGTGTTTCCCCATTCATCGAATCCAACAGTACAAGATTTAAATTGTGTCACCAACATGCCAATTGGACTGCGTCTGATTGGAGAATCGCTATGTTTACAAATATGATGTTTTGCAACCACATTACAAGCATAACTATTGATTCTATTCTAAAATAAATTAATATAAATATGCTTCATATCACAGCGAAAAATACTGTCCTTTAAAGCGTTCGAAATCCACCCCTTCGTCCTTTTCGAGCGTTTTATGCCATAATTTCAAGCCCTATTTTCCCCGATTAATAGGAAGCGATTAAATTTATTAATTTATCACATAATAAATAGGTAAAAATAACATATCTTTCTAGCATTAGAACGTCATTTTTTTAACCATCTTTTTTAATCATTTCTTATTTTAAATTATTTATATATTGCCTGCATTATTTTTCATACGTTTTATCACAGAACTTAGATAGTAGGTCAATAACTTCCTTTTATATTTGGCTTAAATACTAGATTAGGTACATATGTGATAATCTTAAATTTCATCATAGATTATTTTTTGTTGCAATTAAAATTTTATCGCTGGCATTAACAACAAATTCTATTTACCTCCAGGGTGTAGTGGAAATTATAGTTTCATTCCTTTACTTCCATTAATTACTGTAGCAAAAAAATTGGGAAAAACGTAATAATAATTTAGAAGTAGCTGAGAAAAATTTGAATTATCTTTCTAACTGAATTCGAAGTGATTCCAAACTGCCTTCACAGTATCGGGAGATTTTAGCGCAGTATGAAGATAGACAAATTTTTAAGAATGTACCAGATAATTGTCAACCCCAAAACAAACCGGTTTTTTGACTTGCCTCATAGGGTACTTTACATTTCTGGAAAATTGAAAATTTTACTAATCCCGATAAATGACGGGCTAGTAAAAAAATAAAAGTATTGAATTTTTCATTAAATCTCACCCAGCTGAATATCTGATTTTGGCTTTAGATATCTTACGATAATTAATTTTAAGTGGAACGAAAACAACTCATTATTTACATTATCTTTCATCTTTATACATAATTTAATGATAATGTCAACGTAGATAAGAAAACTTTGAATTATCTTGCTAAATGAATTCAACGTGATTCTAAACTGCATTCACAGTACCGGAAGATGAATATGAAGATAAACAAATTATTGAGAGTCTACCAGATAATTCTCAGCCAAAAGACAAACCATTTTTTCCTGTCACATAGGGTACTTTACAATTCTGGAAAATTAATAATTTTACTGATCCCGACAAATGACGGTCTAGTAAAAAAATAAAAGTATTGAATTTCTCATTAAATCTAACCCAGCTGAATGTCTAATTTTGGCTTTAGATGTCTTAAGATAATTAATTTTAAGTGGAACGAAAATAACTCATTATTTACATTACCTTTCATCTTTATACATAATTTAATGATAATGTCAACGTAGCTAAGAAAACTCTGAATTATCTTTCTAAATGAATTTAACGTGATTCTAAACTGCATTTCCAGTACCGGGAGAAGAGTATGAAGATAAACAAATTATTGAGAGTGTACCAGATAATTCTCACCCCTAAAACAAACCATTTTTTTACCTGCCTCATAGAATACTTTACAATTATGGAAAATTGAAAATTTTACTGATCCCGACAAATGACGGGCTAGTAAATAAATAAAAGTATTGAATTTTTTATTAAATGTCACCCAGCTGAATGTCTGATTTTCGCTTTAGATATCTTAAGATAATTAATTTTAAGTGGAACGAAAATAACTCTAAATTTACATTATATTTCATCTTTATATATAATTTAATGATAATGTCAACGTAGCTAAGAAAACTTTGAATTATCTTTCTAAATGAATTGAACGTGATTCTAAACTGCATTCCCAGTATCGGGAGAAGAGCGTGATGATAAACAAATTATTGAGAATGTACCAAATAATTCTTAGACAAAAATAAAACCTTTTTTTACCTGCCTCATAGAGTACTTTACAATTCTGGAAAATTGAAAATTTTACTGATCCCGACAAATGACGGGCTAGTAAAAAAATAAAAGTATTGAATTTTTCATTAAATCTCACCCAGCTGAAAGTTGATTTTGGCTTTAGATGTCTTAAGATAATTAATTTTAAATGGAAAGAAAAAAACTCGTTATTTACATTTTCTTTCATCTTTATAAATAATTTAATGATAATGTCAAAGTAGCTAAGAAAACTCTGAACTATCTTTCAAATTAATTCAACGTGATTCTAAACTGCATTCACAGTACCGGGAGAAGAGTGTGATGATAAACAAATTATTGAGAGTGTACCAGATAATTCTCAACCCTAAAATAAACCATTGTTTTACCTGCCTCATAGGGTATTTTACATTTCTAGAAAATTAAAAATTTTACTGATCCCGACAAATGACGGGCTAGTAAAAAAATAAAAGTATTGAATTTTTCATTAAATCTCACCCAGCTGAAAGTTGATTTTGCCTTTAGATGTCTTAAGATAATTAATTTTAAGTGAAACAAAAATAAATCATGATTTAGATTACCTTTCATCTTTATAAATAATTTAACGATAATGTCAACGTAGCTAAGAAAACTCTTAATTATCTTGCTAAATGAATTCAACGTCATTCTAAACTGCATTCACAGAATCGGGAGAAGAGTGGGAAGATAAACAAATTATTGAGCGTGTACTAGTTAATTCTCAGTCAATAAACAAACCATTTTTTTACCTGCCTCATAGGGTACTTTACAATTCTGGAAAATTAAATTTGTACTGATCTCCTATATGGTAGTTTATTAATAAAGTATTAAATATCCTTTTAAATCGCTTATATGGAAAAATGTCAGTGATCAAAATACCCCATACATAATTCTAAAAAAAATCTATGACTGTAATACTTACCCAAACACAAATATTTTGCCCTACATCCCAAGCCAGTTTTATACATTTCGAAAAAATGGGATCAATGATGAAATCTACATATAAATCTGTTGCATGAGATAAAATTTCGCTTACGCGCATGACTCGTTTCTGGATTCTATAGCCACATTTTGACATACATCCCAACGTGCGGTATTCCTTCTGAATCAAAATGCAGCCCATAAAAGGTTATCTCGTGCCGAAGGGAGCTCAGAAACATTTTAAAAGAGAAATCAAAACTCAATTTCCGGAGCCAGAGTCACCTCGATAAGAAACAAAGAGTTTGGCATCGAGCGGGGCCAAGATTTTCTGAAATAAATGGATATGTCTGAACACGAGATTTCCTACTCAATGCAATTTTATTTTCAATTTGTTGAAGCTTTATACAGGTTATAGGTGACACTTTTCCCCTACCTATACACGTATGGTTAAAGGTGTAATATAAATATTTCAGCGTATTCTTTGGGCCAAACTTTCAGTAATGCAAATAAAAGGGAAAATATTATAAAATTTCTAGCTCTATGGTATAAACTTTTGACTTTAATCTATATTCTTCAGTTATATGGTGTGTAAACCTAGGGTACGAGAGAGAGGTGAGCTGGAATGAGGGGGGGATTCTAAGATTATGTAAGATGGAATATATAACTATTTCAATATCTCAATGGCCTCGATAACATAAAGTTCTGTATTCGAATCTCTATATGTATGTAATTGCCAAAGTAGAATATTATTAAAATTAGTGTTAGCTGTAAAAATGCACTTATGAGTGTGTGTTTTAAACAAAAACACACATTTGGTAAACGAACAGATCATAGAGTTCGTGGTCCAGGTGAGTTACGTTTGCTAAAAAAAAAAAATGCTGGTCCTTGATATCTGTTGGGCTGTAATATTTTATAACAACCCATGAGTGGGTTGTGAAGTGGAGTCATAGTGCATTATCTATTTAAAAACAATATATCATCATGTATGGCAAAAAATAATACATTCGTTGTAAAGGAAACAATATATTTATTTAACTAAAACATAAGTAGGTGCAAAAGTAAAATGATAAATGTAAACAATAAATAAATTAGGAAGAATTTCACAGATGACGTTCTTTGCACAACATAATAAAACCTAGAGAATAATTCACAGTACCTTATACATGCACATAGGTATTTAGCTCAACAAATTCATATTTAACTATCGACGAGGAGGAGAAGGTAAGGATTTCGCCGGAACTTCCTGCAAGCCAAGGGGAGAGGCGAAACGAAAAAACCAAAAAGCCAGTCTGAGATTTTAGCCTTCGCCCGTCTTTAATACTACATCTAGTAGTTGAGCAGCCAGACAGTTCAGCAGTTGTTCAACTTCACGTCATAGGTTCCGAAGTGCTGATACATTTGAATTTGCATATCTCATGGCGCCTCCACACTATGGTCCACTGCAGGCCATGACTACAGTCTGGAGGGGCTTTGGCTAATCGTGGCCGATGACGGTAGACGATAAAATAGCCTTGGCGGACCTCCAAAAATCAAAGGCAGCCAGATGCGCAACTAAAGTGCGCAGTAGACCCTATGACCGAATCAATGCGCTCAGCTTATTTATTGGCCCAGCGTGTGGATGCGACCCGCGAACCATCATTCGAGGTCACAATCAGGAAGTGGTGAACAACTGGCCATAGTGTGGAGGCTACATAACAATATCCGCAGAAATGGACCATATAGTTACTCTGCGTTCTACTGTATAAGAGGTATTGATATTGCCGATCAACGTCAAATAGCAGTACATAAGTGTTCCTTTTGATATTAAACGGTATGAAAAATATATATGTGAGATATTTCTTAATCTTACAAGAATAATTTATGAAAAGAATAAATTGTTGTATGCTTTTAATTATGTTTAGCAATAAGGTAAAAATAAATTTGAAAAAATGACATTCACTCTTAACGCATGTATATATTAATAAAATTATATGGAACTTATATAGAAGTTTAGTGGGCATGACAAGAGTTTCGTTACCGAAATAAAATTTTCTTACTTTTAATAGGTAAACACTTTTATATCTTATTGAAGCTTAACACAATTCTAATGTAAATTAATGTATCATGAGAATCTAATATGATTATAATACGCATATATTAGAAATATACTTATTAGTTCACTACTTGAACTGATCTGTGTAGAATTTACAGAGAAATGTACGGAAAAAATGTTTGATTAATAGAATGTACAAAATTCCCCGTAGCGAAGCACGGGCACATTTGCTAGTTGATGTAATAAAAAATGAATCAATTTGACTTTGGTAAGAATTTTGAATTATAACGAAGGTGTGTTAAGGTTTCAAAATTAGTTTAAATATACGTTTACTCTAAAAACTGTACAGAAAATAAACAACTTTTTACGAAAACTCCAAAGTTTGTTAAATTTAGCTGCTTATTAATTTTATTTAAGTGCCTTATAGTTTAATATTAAAATTCAGTAAATACAAAAGAACGTTAAAATATCTCTAAACTCAATTAACCGATGTTACCACGTCGGTGTGTGTGTGTGTGTGTGGGTGTTTTTTAATGGTGCCTCTTTATTGGTATAGTTCTCCCATATTGTTGTTGCATTAATCCATAAATATCATCGATTGATTGAATCCCATATAACTTAATTTCAGTTTGCTATTTTGAGGATTAATTCCCATGATGATATTTTATTTTGCCATGAGTGCCATTGATCAATGTAACTTTATACCAAAAGATGAGAAAATAATAATGTTTTGAGTAAACTTGTTTCTTTATTTGTATGCTAATCTGATTATCTATTTATTTAGGGAATTTAACTGGGTATTCGGTCAATACGTAGAAATAAAAGAATTTTCAAGAGTTCATTTAGATAGGAAAAAAATTTAGATCTATTATATTTTTTATGCCTAATGTGTTACATAAGAATAACAAAACTGGTATTTTATGTCATCCAATGGAAATTTACCTATTTCTACCAACTTGTTCTACCTTATAACGCCGTTTTTGTAGACTGATTCTTTTTGTATTACATAATATTCTTTTATACACAAAGTACAGAAAATATCAATTTCAGAACTTATGAGAACATAATTTATTTTCACTCTTCTACTTCAGCCAGATTCATTTCAATAATAAACTAAAAGTGCCCGTTCATTTTCCGATTTTTACCATTTGTTTTTACCTTCCCAGATGTTTTAGATCAAAGTTGACTCCAAAAGTTGACACAAAACTTAATGCATTACTCAAAGATAGAAAAGTTGTCGTAGATACAAAAAGCCATGATTCTGGGAAAGCATTGGTAACAAAAAATATATTCTGCATAATTTTCTTTTCTTACCTGAT
The DNA here is from genome assembly GCA_032207245.1 of Pardosa pseudoannulata. Classification (NCBI taxonomy): domain Eukaryota; kingdom Metazoa; phylum Arthropoda; class Arachnida; order Araneae; family Lycosidae; genus Pardosa; species Pardosa pseudoannulata. Next base: position 137,268,747 of record CM063506.1, read on the forward strand.
TCAACTCTAAACAACTGTTTCATTTCACATATGTACATCCTTGTTATAAAAGTGTTGAAATATTGAATTATACCATAATTCTGTTACACACTATCATAATGCGTAACATGTGATTATAGATGAATCAAAATTTAACTTCATTTCATTTTATTTGTATATGTGTTCATCCAGGGTCTAAATAACGTGCCATTTTAAACTAAAAATAAAAAACGACAATTTTTTTCATTATTTCATGATGAATTACCTGAATAATATTATTCGTGATATAACGTTTTCGATAATTACACTATGTGTTTTGGTTCAGTTTATAGAAACAAATAAAATCTATAAAATATTAAATTACCACATAAAATTCTAACACTTAAACCAACTCCAAATAAAATTTACAATTCATGAATTTTTAGTTTACTTTTCTTGTACATCCATGAAAAATATTAATACCTTTTAGATTGCCTTAAGGTCGATTGACTGGAAGAGTTCTTGACAAGCATAGAAAGGATATCATCGTAAGGGATATTTCATATATAACATGAACATTCTATACATTTTTTCTGACAATCAATTGTCTATTCATACTATATTTTATGTTCAATATCGTTTATAAATATTCATGAATTTTTAGTTTACTTTTCTTGTACATCCATGAAAAAATTAATACCTTTTAGATTGCTTAGAGGTCGATTGACTGGAAGAGTTCTTGACAAGCATAGAAAGGATATCATCGTAAGGGATATTCATATGTATCATGAACATTCTATACATTTTTCTGACAATCGATTGTCTATTCATACTATATTTTAAGTTCAATATCGTTTACAAATATTCATGAATTTTTAGTTTACTTTTCTTGTACATCCATGAAAAATATTAATACCTTTTAGATTGCTTAAGGTCGATTGACTGGAAGAGTTCTTGACAAGCATAGAAAGGATATTATGATATGGGATATTTCATATATGACATGGACATTCTATACATTTTTCTGACAATCAATTGTTTATTCATACTATATTTTATGTTCAATCTCGTTTACAAATAGTTTAGATCTATCCTTTAGAATCCATCTTAAATTCAACATGTCAAAGCTGTATGAAAAATTCTACCAATTTTATAGAATTTCGAGTATTAACTTTAGTTTTCGCTTTTTTATGGTTATTCCTCTAGATACTGGACTTTATGTTAAAACTTCAGGTTTTCTTCCCCTTTCTAACATTACTTCCAAGTATTCTTTTATTATTTACGCTATCTAAACACGTCCCCAATCCTTTGTACTGAAATATTTTTCTCCGATCCGTTCGTAATCCTTCCGGTTTCCAACCACGTTTTTTTTTACGAACAAGGAACTTTAGTTCATTCAATAGAAGTCACAATACATTTCTTTGATCTGTTTTTGTGCAGTGTATAATTTATAAGATAAACGTATTGTTTTATAGATAAGATGCTCCCATTTTAGTGAGGGGATTTGACTCCTTGCATTTGTAACTCCCACTTAGTAATAAAAACACATTTTACAAGAAAAATCGGTTAGAAATTTTCTCAGGAATTATTTCTTAATATTCTCTAATGTGAATATTTGTTTTCCTTTTTTAGATAACAACGTATAACTTGTTATAAAAAGCTCTGAACTACAAAAATATTAATTGTAATTAGATGATACGGGCCTACATCGTTATCATAAATTTTTAAATTCTTATCCAACCACTTTTAGAACAAAATGGTTCAGCGCCATTTTGTCCTTTGAATTTTATATTATATAGAAAGAAGGCATAGTTATAGATTTTTTATACATTCACTGTAAAAGGTAATCAGTCAGAGGATAAAGTTAATTCTCAATATCCAGTCTAAACTGGCGATACTGCAATTCTCTATGGATTTAGACAAAAATATTCAAATATATTAGGCAACAGTTTATTATGGTTTTGTATCGATAGATATTCAAAAAGGCAGTACTGTAAGAATATGCTACTATGAAAGGTTAGGGTAGCTTCATGCTTTTGCCGAAAAAAAAAGAAAGCTTTTTGAATTTTATCGCAGTTTGTTTTCAAACCAGACGTACTTCTGCGGCTTTCAGAAGATAATTAAAGATTCAAAAACGTATTGAAACAGATTCCCACATATTTCTCTTTTTCTTTGTTTGTCATTTTATCATTTCACGATTCTGGAAACAATTTCTCACAAGCCAATGTTCGGCTATACAATGGTCGAATGGATAGAGATGTTTGTAGATGTTCGGAATCGACTCCTGGTGTAATTAGCCCTCGTGTAGGAAAACAACTCACCACGGGGCTTCAAATTAAACCGATTTTTTAAGCCAAACATTTGATCGAAGACCAGTGTTCGTTGACTAAAAGTTACTACTCCCGTTGAAGATGGATATATTGTTGTGTTTGTCAAAATGAATCAAAGAGATTCAACTCTAAGTCTGGCATCTTTGGTTAAGACTTGCATTGGTTACAATATATCTGCCACTACTACACATGAATAGACTGTAAGCAGGCTAAACAGGAATAGACTGTAAGCTCGATTACACGGAGTTTGTGTTCCCCGATCTGTCCAATCTAGTGGCTTACAATAAAAGTGGTTCACCAACATGTTGATTAGATTATGCCTTATTAGAGACTCTTTACGCTCACGGATGTGTCAAGATTTCTGTGCAATCAAATGACAAATGTATAAAGGTCTGAAAAGAAGCCGCCATATGCAATCGGCCCCAGAGCTCAAACTTCAAGTACTTCAAAATGTAAGCATAATGGTGTGACTAGGGATTTAGTTTGAATATCGCTTTGACCTGTATAAGGTACTATAAAGGTTGGTCGATATCAAGAAGAAGTCCTAGATCCAGACGAGGAAAAGCACACTGCAGTAGTTGTTCTTGCATTTATTTCAATACGTGATAATAGCGTCTCCCTCGATCTGTCATTACCAACGACTATCTGGAGAATGTCGGAACTGAGCGTATGAAGTAGCCGACATATTGATATTTTCTTTATACATATATCTCGTTTTAAACTGAGATCTTTTGCTTATACAACACTTCATTTATTATGTACAAGGAAGTAACAAACATTAAAAAAATAAAAACTCCACAGAAATCTATCTCTGAAAATAAATTTTTATTTTTATTTTCTGTAAAATAGTCTGAAACAATTGTTTCAATTGTATAAAAATTATTGTTACAAATCTATACCAATACCCCGATACCTTTGATTTGCATTCTTGTATACCGGCAGCTTTAATGTCCATTATATGTAGGTTTTTCTTATATACAGTGCATATTGCTATTAACAATGAAGTTGGACAGCTATGTGTTACAATAGTTCAAATTTCAAAATTTCAAACATCTACGGCTAATTCTGTTTGAATTATGCCTTCTAGCTTTAATATTTATTATATTGATTATAGTGCTGTTTGCAATCAAAAGTAAAAGTACACAGCTAAATTTTGTCTTAATTTTACAAGTATATTATGTATAGGGTTTTCTATTTTCCTTTTCATTAGTATATCTAGACGATTGTTGTATATTGACTTTTTATAGTACAACAAATGTTTGCTGAATTTCATGTACAGTATTAATAACTTTTATATAATGGTACTAAAGTTCTCATATCTATAAGTACACTATTAATAATTAACGTCATCTGCAACGTATGTATAATTACAATTAGACTCCATATAACCATTCGTATAAAGATTCATTCTCCAAGAGAGGAACGTGTTAACGCTTTCATAATGGAACTACTACTGCTCTATCTGCAAGTGAAATACCTATTTGAGTTTCTATTACGATGATAACATCTGTATGCTATTTGGAACAGTACATAAAAGAAGCGATAAACATCCTAGGTTCTCGGGTTCAGACTCTTTCCTACCAATCATAGCAGTTATTTCACCAGGACACTATTTAGAATTCTTTTCGCAGTTCATTAATCAATCATGAATCAGAAATTGCTCTTGAAATCGTGGAGGAAATGGTTACCGTTTTGCAGAATCTAACAATCTTCAAAACTATTTAAACCTTCTTAAATAGAGTTTTTTTAAAAACTCCAACAATGTAGAATTTCATATGGAATAACAGGAAATTGAATGAACTAAGAATTATAAAAGAACTCTTATTAGGAACTCTTTCAGGAACAAATATTGATTTAAATAAATTTGAATAACCTTTCCAAACTCCGTATTAATTTTTTTTAGCTGAAAAGACTTTTAGTTAATTCAGTTTTTTTATTTCCATCACAACTTTTAATCAAAATGCACCTAAATTATTCTACATAATTCTTATTAAATTTTTCTAGAATGAAAACTTGCATTCACCTAATCATTGTGAAACTTAATTTTGCTTATTGCTTAAAACATCATATTTACCAAGAATATATATATATATATATATATATATATATATATATATATATATATATATATATATATATATATATATATATATATATTATATATATATATATATGTTATATATATATATATATATATATATATATATATATATATATATATATATATATATATATATATATATATATATATATATATATATATATATATATATATATATATATATATATATATATATATATATATATATATATATATATATATATATATATATATATATATTATATATATATATATATATATATATATATATATGTATATATATATATATATATATATATATATATATATATATATATATATATATATATATATATATATATATATATATATATATATATATATATAATATATATATATATATATATATATATATATATATATATATATATATATATATATATATACATTACATAGTATACGAAAGTGCTTTTTTTTCCAATATTTCCAGAATCCTCTATCGAACAAGAGCCAACACTAGTGTTATTTCCAAATCCAGTAAGATTTCATATTTTTTCTCAATTGCAACTCATTAATGTTTACATTTCATCTTCAATCAAAGTATTTCAAAAGAATGTTGTAACATCATTACAAAATCATCAACATGATCAAACTTATGAGTTAGACTAGTTTTCACCCTAACAATCAGGGATGGGAACTTTATTTATTTTCAGAATTTTGTACAATATTTTATCGATCAGTATATTTCAACCAGTAGACGAAAACAAGACAATCCAACAAATGGTAAAAAGTAACATTCGATAGAACGCTTTACCAGCGTGATAATTCATCAACCAGTAACATTTTCGTTTCACTCGAGAAGTAATGATCAAATAATAGCTTAGAATTCGGGATTAAAACACTCCAGAGGAATCCACTAAAAAAAGACTAATTTAGCGTAGAGACAATAAATTCAGACTGGACAAAAATCCGGTTCAGAACGATGGAAATAATTTTTCCTTTCCGACATCATGTCCCCGAAATCCCGAGAGTTGTCCTTCTCGAGAACTGATATTTCCCACGAGAGGGAACTTTTGTAATGATAAACTTTTTCCTCAGTACAGGATAGCCCCGGGGGAGAAGAAACCAGAAAAAACATTTGAAACCATCTTTTTATCTCTTTTCATCTTATTCTTTCTTTCCTTGGTAGAAAAAGAAAATGTCAAATCTTGATGTTTCTCAATAGCAACAGATAACGGTATTATATTACGCCATTTTCTTCCTGGGGAAAATGTCAGTTCAAACACAAGAGGTGAAATCAAATCTAACACCGAACATCGTATTCAGATATTTTATGATATCAAACAATAATATAGTGCTAATTTGGTTATGAATATCAGCAATACAAAATTGTTAACTTAAAGGTAACAGTTTATTAAGTTGTAGATCGAAGAGCAGATTTTAAGTACAATATTTGATTTACATAAGAAGGATGGAGTGTTTAGGTATTGTATATTATAGTGTTTTAGCTTTATGATGTATACAGGGTGTCCCAAAAGGTCGTTTACAAACTTAACATGCTGGTCTGTCATATCATGATGAACATGATTTACATAGGAACTTGTGTCCGAAAATATAAACTATGGCCACTAGAGGGCAATAACTGCAGGAAAATCTCTGTATCGGTAGAGGTGGACCGCTGCGATCCCCAGACCTGACTCCCTTGGATTTCTACCTGTGGGGACACAGGGAGTCCATGATGTTCGAGACACCTTAACATCGGACATAGATCTTATCGCCAGGATCGCGAAAGCGGCAGCACGTGTCCGTGACACTCCTGGCCAAATTGAACGGGTTCGTGAATCCATGTGCCGCTATGAAATGTGCATTGTGGTTAAGGGAAACAATTTTGGGCATTTTCTGTGATGTAATTCTCATATGTAGTAAAAATCATATTACCACCGCTGTCGATATCATTTTTTTTTCTCCTGCTCCACACTCGTGATCATAGCGCTCTAGCGGTCGCAGTTTGCATTTTCAGACACAATTTCCTATGTAAATCTTGTTCATCGTGATATGACAGACCAGCATGTTAAGTTTGTAAAAGATCTTTTGGGACACCCTGTATATGATTTATAATGATTTCTCAGAAGATAAACTCAAAAAATCTCTTATCTCAGAGGCATAATAATTATAGTCAACTGATACACTGATTGTGATTCACATGTATAAAAAAGAAAAAAAATGAAAAGTAAATAATTTGTTTTGAACCCATTAAACTATAAGTTTTGGATCTTTATATGTTGATGTACATGGTACTACATTGTCTACCAATAAGTATTTGGACACCTATGCAAATGGTGATATCTGAGGTCCTGAAGAACGTCACGACCTCCGCCGGTATACATCGTGTAGGAAACAGCATCGCCATTAATCGCATGCAAGATGCCGCTCATCTCTGATTTCGAGAAACGTATAATTATTGGGTATCACAAATGTGGCCGATTCTTAAGGGACATATTTAGTGATCTGAAGTACCCAAAATCGACAATGGCCTATGTGATTAAGAAGTGGAAGGGAAGCGGTGATTGTCGGAATGTGCCCTGAGTCGGCAGACCAACGAAATTGGGAGATAGAGACCGTGTACTCCAAGCCGAGTGGAAGACAATACCACTATCTTTAATACAAAAACTTGTGGAAAGTGTGCCCCGGAGGGTTCACGCTGTAATTGCGTCTCGTGGAGACTCTACGAACTATTGATTTTGAATAAAGTTAGTTTTTCTTTTCTATCACAGGTGTCCAAATACTTATTGGTAGACAGTGTAATTCTAAAGGTTTAGATAACAGACAGGCTGTTATTGTTAAAACCCCTGAAACGCTTATTGTATTATAATTTATAAAGCGCATTGGCGACCAAAGAGTTGAATCAAAAAGTTGAAAGCAAGTTGCAAAATCGAAACAATCACAAGATTATTTTAGATTAAGTCAAACCATCTGTCAAAATGTGTTTTTTAGTGTAAATTAATACTATTACAAGTCAAAGTATTAGCATTTAAGAATAGACAGTTTTTCAGATTTTACTGCATTTAGTTGAATAGGGTATATACTAACATGTGACTGTATAGTTTAAATGTCAGTATCACTTAAGGCTGTATTGCGGGTTAGGAAACATGAAAAAGATAGTTGCCGATTTACCTTTGCTTTTCCTTTACACTAATTTCAGACAAGAAGAGATAGCTTTCCAATCAAGCAAATAAAATAGTAAAACTGTATGGTTTCATTCAAATTAATCAAAAGAATAATAAAGAGATGTATGATGTATAATGTAGATATTTAAATGCACAAATAGTATTTAGAAAATGAAAATTGGCATAAGGTTAAAAATGAACAGAGAACTATGGCAATAGGAGTTTTTGAATGCTAAGTGACTTAGCTTACTAATTTTCATATCATACCTTATCCAAATTAAAAATAAGCATACTTTTCTAGCTAATATTTGTTTGTTGGTTATCCGTAGTTTTGATTAGTCCTTGTTGCTATAATTAATAGTTGTTCTTATTCTAAAATTATGAACCGATGAAAATTCTCTATCTTTAGACACTACCATTATTTTAAAAAAATTGTCTCGCACTTTTGAATCTTACAAATGTTTTTAATTCATTTTGTTTGGTTAATTTTTTATTTCACCTAAAATTGGCTTATTTTGCTTCTGTCCTTTTCTAAAAAGAGGTGGAAGAAATATTAATTTGAGGAAATTTTGAAGGATATTTCCGTTATTTTATTTTCGGGTTTAAATAACATTATATATGTATTTACTATTCCAACAGTATTTGAGAGATGAGAGATTATTATTAAAATTTATCCTCACGAATATTTATTTTTCAATCTATTTTTCAATTCTCCAGAGTATGTAACTTGTTCACTTGCGTTTTCTGTATGAATAATAAATTTTCTGAATTGTTGGTACTTTTCCTCCATCTATTTATAAAAGTTTTGAATTTAATCGTCTTTTAAAGATTTGCTAATTTTAACTAATTATTCCTAATTTTTTCCTTATTTGTCGGAGAAAGTATAACTTATATTTATAATACGTTACTTTTCTAATTTCAATTAATATACAATGCATATTTTTAAGAATAAAATTAATATTATGGGAAGTAATGCTTAATCAGATACCTGTCAGAAATAATTGCTGAAATTTTGATACTTTTAAAACTTTTTATTAAATCTAGAAAATATGATTTCCATAGTCAAAAATGAGAAGTAAATTAACACTCAGAAAAATTTTCATTTTTGCATACTTTTAAGAATAAAATTAGGATTATGGGAAGTTAGGCATAATCCGATAACTGTCAGAAACAATTACTGAAATTTTAATACTTTTAAAACTTTTTGTTAAATCTAGAAAATATGATTCCACATAGTCAAAAATCAGAAGTAAATTAACACTCCGAAAAATTTTCATGTTTGCATACTTTTAAGAATAAAATTAGGATTGTGGGATTTAGGCATAATCTGATAACTGTCAGAAACAATTTCTGAAATTCTGATACTTTTAAAACTTTTTGTTAAACCTATAAAATATGATTCTACATAGTTAAAAATGAGAAGTAAATTAACATTCAGAAAAGTTTTCATGTTTTAAACTAGTTTTTAAGTTTTAGACTACTGAAAATGAGGTCAACTTTTGCAGCATTTGGAAAAGTACCAGATTCCTTAAAGTGGAAGTGATTCAAATGCTTGGCTCTAAAAAATAAAGATCGTGCGGAAAGATTCCAGGAGAGATAATTGATAAGAGTACACTTATCAGACTTTTATGAAGAAACGAATTCGTAAGGAAATTTGACAGTTTATTAAGCCAGGGTCAAAAGAGCTTTAAAGGCGTGATGGCAGGTGATTTGCTTCTCACTTCAGTTTCGAAAACTTTTCGGCTTACTTCGTGAAAATTTGATGGATGAAACCCATTGAAGAGTTAGATTTTACCGGAAGAAAATAACTTTCTATATGATAGTTAACGAATTATGGTAATAACCCGATTATGTGCTTCTTTCAATCTTGTCTATAGACAAAAAGTAATTTTAAAGTTTTAAGAGTTATTTATTCAGTTAAATTTCTACAATGTATCTATTTTGGGGATATAAAATAACTGAGAAGATATTGAGTTATTTTTTTGTGTGTGAATATAAAGTAACGATTTCTAACAAAATCTACAAAATTATTCCAGACATACTTCTATTTAATAAAAGTTATTTTCTTTTTACAAAGAAAAATTGAATAATGATTTATAGGTTTGAACATCAAACATGCATCATCCATCATTTAAATTATGATTTCACTGGGCTACAGTGATCAATCAGGATTTTCGTATAAGTTTTAAGAATAACATTTTTATGGTTACAAATTAATGCCTTTTTCATCTTTAGTAAATATAAACAAAATTGTAGTTCGTTAGATATTTATTATATTATAAAGCAGTAATTATTGTTCCAAAAATGACAAATAATTATCCAGTTCACATAGCTGAAATGTAAAGAATTCATAAATAGGAATAGTCGAGTAAGAAGAATAGAAAGTTTTGAACATATAAAATCATGTAACTTAGTTCCTGATTACTATTGTAACCATAACCCTTTATTGCTTTACTGGTTTTGTTTACTTACCTCAAGTCTTGGCACACAAGAATTTTCCATTAATAAACGAATTGCATTTAAAGCTAAATCATATATCAGTAGCTCAATCATCAATAGCTAAATATAAAGAATTTCTTTTATAAGTTATTAATATAGAAATGACATAAAAAACAAATTACAGTAAAGTTTGACATACAAGTCATATCAATTATTTTGATAGTAATATTTTTAAGAATAAAAAATTTAACATAATTAACATATCAATAGTTAAATATAAACAAATCATAAGTATTTAGTTCGTTAAATCCCAGTTATTACATTATAAGTAGATAATTATTGTCTCCATAAAATGTCAAATAAGTATTACTCAGTACCACATAGCTGAAATGTAAAGAATGCATAAATATAAACATTCAAGTTAGAATAGAAAGTTTTGAACATATAAAGTCATGTAACTTATTTCCTCATTACTAAAGCAACCATAACCATTTATTGCTTAACTGATATTGTTTACTTACACCAAGTCTTGGCTCACAAGAATTTTCCATTAATAAACGAATTACACTTAAAGCTAAATCATATATCAGTAGCTCAATCATCAATAGCTAAATATAAACCCAACATAAGTATTTAGTTTCTTAAATCCCATTTATTATATTGTAGCTAATTATTGTCTCCATAAAATGTCAAATAATTATTACTCAGTACCCCATACGTGAAATGTAAAGCATGCATAAATATAAACAATCAAGTAAGAATAGAAAGTTTTGAAAACATAAAGTCAAGTAACTTATTTCCTCATTACTATAGCAACCATAACCATTTATTGCTTAACTAGGTTTGTGTACTTACACTGTCTTGGCTCACAAGAATTTTCCATTAATAAACGAATTACATTTAAGGCTAAATCATATATCAGTAACTCAATCATCAATAGCTAAATATAAACGAAACATAATTTTTAGTTTGTTAAATCCCATTTATTATAGTATAAGTAGCTAATTATTGTCTCCATAAAATGTCAAATAATTATTACTCAGTACCACATACTGAAATGCAAGAATGCAAATATAAACTCAAAGTTAAGAAAGTTTTGAAATAAATCATGTAACTTATTTTATTACTATAGCAACCATAACCATTTATTGCTTAACTAGGTTTGTTTACTTACACTGTCTTGGCTCACAAGAATTTTCCATTAATAAACGAATTACATTTAATTATATCACAATTTATCAGTCTGGAACTAATTGCTGCTCTTAATTATAACTTTATATTTAAAGAAACAGTATGCCTGTGGAATATTTATACAAATTTAAAGATTAACAATGTACAATACTATAACTATAATACAGAAAATATTATGTTATTAGATTTAAACGCTTGTATTATCAATATCTCTTGTATATGTTTGTTAATTATTACAAAAAAACTATAAGCAAAATATTATACGATATGTTTTATACGGTTTTACTTAAATTACAAATATTCAGCTGTAATTATATTTGTTGATTTTTTTTTTTTTTTTATATATATTTTCCACTGATTAAAACAAATTTTCAAAAAAATAAACATTTTCTTACACCAGGAACAAATATTTTATATTAATATTAAATACCAAAATAAATTCAAAAATTTAATGTAATTTTTTTATAAATGTTATATAAGCATTGTATATATAAAATATATAAGATTTTTTTACATTCCATAGAAGGGATTGCCTTAGAGGATACCAAGTTATTTGAGAAGTGGTTTAATATTAATACATTGAACATTATGCCTTTTTAAAATAACTATACAGAAGAACAATAAATGATAATCCTTAAACTGGTATAATAAAAAAATATTAAAAAAACTTAAAATTTGTTTACAGATACTTTATTTGAGGTCATAAGTAAATAAATTGAATCTGAATTCTCAAGTACAGAAATTTAAATACATATATTTCATAGAAAAAGAAACAATAAGTTAAACGTAGAACTATCATCTGTTATATATTAAAATACAAAATTATATGTATAAAATGTATAATATTTATAAATAAAATATATATACATATATATATATATATATATATATATATATAATATATATATATATATATATATATATAATATAATACATATATTACACACAAACACATAAAACACAAATATACACACAACAAACACAATATATATTATTTATATATATATATATAATATATATAAATATATATATATATATATAAATATAAATATATACACATATATAAATATAAATATATATATTATAATATAATATATATATAATAAATATAATATATATATATTAATAATATATATATTAAATAAATATACATATATATACATATATATATATATAATATACATATATAATACATATATATTAAATATATATATAATCTATACACATACATATATATATATAATATATAATTATATATACATAATATGAATATATATATATATATAATAAAATGGCTCATCCATGTCTCCAAATTGTTTTTTTAATTGCAAAAGCTCTTGATTCTACATCATTGGCTTCCACATATCATAGATGTATGAGATTGGAGCTGTAAATAATTATAAAAAGATAAAGTAAAGTAATCCAAAAAGTAAAGTTTAAAAAAAAAAGATGTTTAATAGGTGGTCTTGCTACGAAACCACTGTCCGTTAAAGGGTTAACCTCAATGTATTTTCCAGATGTTATTCCTGATACTGAAAAAAAATGAAATCCAACGAGACAGTGTACTCTGTGCTCCTGTAAAACTTAGGTAAGCCAGAGTAAACTTAGGTAAAAACCAGATTTAAGCCAGTAAGAAAAGACATCAGATATCAGAGTACAGAAATCACTTTGTGTTGTCCCTTGTTTAAAAAACTATCATGCAAAGACTAATATTTAACTCTTTTCCATTTGCCCGAGATAACTCATGATAGTAAACTAATATTAAAACTAAATACTTTTACACCTGTAAAAAATTAAAAAATTCAACCTAAAGCCTAAATATTTTGTTTTGATTTAATTTTTTGTATTTTATAATAAAATAAAAAAATGTGATTATTTTTTGCCCTTTTTTTTCAAAAAAATTAGTAAGGAAACCAGTAAATGGATTTATTTACACCTACGAAAACTAAGCTCAGAAGAGTTTTCGATATTGAAATTAATTACATTTAACTATATCATAATTTATTAGTCTCAGTCTGATTGTTTTTATTAATTATAACTGTAAATTTGAAGAAACAACGTGATTCGGCTAAATATATACACATTTAAAGATTTAACATTTTTTATACATTTAAAAAAATTATGTTTCATTAGTTATACCCATTATATAACGATTATGATAATCAGAAACAAAATTAAATCATTTTATATATCATTATCGTTTATATATCAAATCGCTTATTTTCATTTATATGAAACTCAACAAAAAGGAATTATGTTTAATAATAAATATCTTATTCAGTAGAGAAAAATAAAGTAAAATTATTTACTTAAATATCATAAAAAGCAATTAAATTTTTCTATTAAGGCATTATTTATTTGTGGATTTGAAATAACAAAGTTCTATTTGAACCGAAATTCAATTTTTTTAAATTAGTAAATCTTCCTCCAAACGAAAATTAATACAGATAAATGATGATAATTTTAGAAATACTAAAATTAAAGATTGAATGTACATATTTAAATCATTATTTGGTTTCAAAAGTTTTATGAATTGTTGAAATTGAATTCGCATTCTTTAAATAATGTATAAATTGTTTGTAGTAGCTATAATTAATAACTTTAATATGGTTTTTATAAACAACAGAGATGAAAGTAGAATTTACTGGAATCAAACAGATTTTAATTAAAGTATCTTAGTAATGCAAATTTTTATTTTACTCTCAATCTTTTGAGATTTATGTCTCTGACGTAAAATAAGTTTCATTATATCAAATACGTTGAATATTTTTTAGGATACTTTAATATTTAAAGTTCAATTTTTGATTTCATTGAGATTTGTAAAACTCCCATAACTTTTCTTGAATAATTATAATATTTTTAGCGAGATTTCTAAAAAAAAGTTCTGAATACTTATTTCATATACTCATTTAAATTTTAGATGGGTTTATTTTTTCTTTAAATAATTACTTAATAATTTTTCAAAAATTCGTTGAATAATTTAAAAAATAGTACTAAGTTTTGCGAAGGAATTTTTTTTAACTCTTACTACCTAATACGTAAATAAAAAATGAAATAAATATAAACTTTGTATTGAAAAGAGTATTTTAAATTATGCAGAAAAGATTATTATTCAGTACGATTCTAGTCAGTACATTGTAAGGAGGTTTTAATAGTTCAAGAAATTTAATTGTTCAAAATTAATAAAACAGGCAGTACATTACGGATAAATGTGTTCCTAGCAATAAATGTTATTTTAAAAAATATTATTAGTAAATAGAGAAATTAAATACAAACATCTTGTTTTGTACATTCACTAATATAACCTGAGCAGTATGTAATATTGAACCTGCTTCTATCACATATCTCGTAAGCAAGACTATCAAGTATTTACCATATGCAAATTTTGTTCAAATGAGATTATGAGTCTATTTAATATCATTTGATTATTTAATACAAAATATATCATAGTTGATGAACAGTGATACGATTAACAGCTACATTTAAATTAGGAAGTAATCAAGTACACCAGTCAGATTATATACCTATAAATGGGAAAATTTTATAGTTTTCGTATTGTTTATTGATTTTCTTGGTTTAAATATGAAATAATACTAAAACATACAGTTATTTTTGGGCATAAAAAGGGGTAACATTTTATTTTTCACGTAAGGGGTATAGGTTGTTACAACTTTAATCTTAAATTACTTTTAATAAATAAGTACATATTTAAACACAACTTTTAAATAATAAAAGAGAAATATTTTGAATAAATGTATTACATGACAAGGAAATAAAATAAAATAAAAATAATACAACAATAAAAATAATAATATATTAATAAAAAATGAAGTTTTAAAAACTAGTATAGCAGCAGCCCTACTTAATTAATTTTCAAAACGTTATAAGCTATATATTTATATATTAATTAAAGCAGGACCTAGTTTTCATGAAGGACGATTGCGGCCTGAAGGAAGCATATTCCCAAACTGTAAAATATATTATAAGTGCCCCAGGCTTTTATTTACAGTCATAAAAATTTATGGTGTCCCTGGTATCAAGAAAGAAAATTATTTATTCTATCTTTAAATTATAACTTTAATTTTTTTTCTAATAAATAAATTTTTAAGCATCATTAGTCTACAGACCCCTTAAAATTTAGGAAAACTCAAGCCACAGAAATGTTACTCAAAGCATATAAAAGAGAGGGAAAATTTTGTGCGTCTGTTTATATTATAATTAATGCAGGATCTAGTTTTCATGAAGGAAGATTGTAGCATATTCCCAAACTTTAAAATATATTATAGGTACTCCATGATTTTATTTATAGTCATAAAAATTTATGGTGTACCTGGTATGAAGATAGAAAATTATTTATTCTATTTTTAAATTAAAACTTAAAAAAAAATTCTCATAAATATTTTTTTACCCATCATTAGTCTCTAGATCCCCTAAAATTTAGGAAAACTCAAGCTAGAGAATGTGTTACTCAAAGCAGGACCTAGTTTTCATGAAGGACGATTGCGGCCTGAAGGAAGCATATTCCCAAACTGTAAAATATATTATAAGTGCCCCAGGCTTTTATTTACAGTCATAAAAATTTATGGTGTACCTGGTATGAAGATAGAAAATTATTTATTCTATTTTTAAATTATAACTTTAATTTTTTTTCTCATAAATATTTTTTTACCCTTCATTAGTCTCTGGATCCCCTAAAATTTAGGAAAACTCAAGCTAGAGAATGTGTTACTCAAAGTATATAAAAGAGGGGGAACATTTTGTGCGTCTGTTTATATTATAATTAATGCAGGACCTAGTTTTCATGAAGGAAGATTGTAGCATATTCCCAAACTTTAAAATATATTATAGGTACTCCATGATTTTATTTATAGTCATAAAAATTTATGGTGTACCTGGTATGAAGATAGAAAATTATTTATTCTATTTTTAAATTAAAACTTAAAAAAAAATTCTCATAAATATTTTTTTACCCATCATTAGTCTCTAGATCCCCTAAAATTTAGGAAAACTCAAGCTAGAGAATGTGTTACTCAAAGTATATAAAAGAGGGGGAACATTTTGTGCGTCTGTTTTTATCGATTCACCAATCTGGCACCTCTGCAATGTCCTTGCAAATAGGTAAATTGGTTTATCATCCATGCTCACCTTGAAAGAGTATAAGGTGTGTGACGGAATTAATGGGAACACGTCAAAATGTTAAAATACCTTATTTAGTGACGACGAGTGTAGAAGGGTCATTATTATCATGTTTAGACAAGATAAAATTAAGACATAATTAAGCTCTGTCAGCACTGTTCAAGTTGCTTTCAAGGCATATTCACATCAACGTATTTTTTTCAAATTTTCTATGTTTGAATTAGCTTTTTTAAACAGACATATAAAAAGGGGTATAGTTAAGTTCTAACTATTTATTATAATTAATTCATTCTACATATTTCCATATTCATATAGACGATTTATATCTTCGTATTTGAATTTTATATAGACATATAAAAAGGGGTATAGTTAAGTTCTAACTATTTTTAGTATTAATTGCTTTAGTATCATTGCTTTTTCTCAAAATTGAGTTTGTAATATAAAAAAACATATATAAATTCGTAACTATATTAAACATTATTTGGCTGTATCCCAGTGTACGGTATATTTTCGATTTTTTTGGCGTATTTTTATTTCTCTCGATACTTATTTTCTTTGTCAACTTCATTTTATAAAAGATTATTAATTAATTAATGTAAGAATTAAAAAGTAAGTGTTTGATATTGTTGATTTTATGAAGTGTATTTTCGTCTTCTAAATTTTTTAAATTTATTGTTGTTTGTTGTATTTTCTTGTTTTTGTTGACTATTTTCGGAGCACGACTCCATAGAGTTCACGCTGAGTTTCTAGTCTAGCACAAAGATACATCGACCGCTCGCCATCGGAACATCGTCGGCGTCACGTTTTCCGATTTTGCGATAGCGAACGGTCGGTGTCCCGCTGCGTGTTAGCTTAGTACTTGGCGTGTGCTATCGTGTTTCGCCAATAGTTGCCAAAAACAAGATGGCGGACAAGTATACCGTTCACTGGGAATTAACCTATGTTTTTATTGAGATTATATGTACTATAAACAGAGAGCCGCGTTATCAGTCGGTAAGAACAACAATAATATTGCGGGTTCCGATTAGCCGGGCTAAGATCCGCCATGTTTCTTACAGGTGACTGGGTCCCGTAAAATATGTTCGTGGTCACAATGCCCTCCAAGTTCTATATCAATACCTAGATGGCATGCCAAGTCTGTGGGTCTTCTGCTTGGTGCCTGCTTCAAAATTATGAGGACTCATGAGCATAAGTTCTACTTTTCAATCTTAAGGTTTCGTTAAAATAAAACTCATTTGCGCCTCAATACGAGTAGCCTACTGCTCAATCGATATTTGACCAAGTGGCATAAGACACTACAAATATAAACGGATGCTTAAAAATGTCAATTAAACATTGTACTATGTAACCTGTATATATATAATATATAATATAAACAATAGATATATATATTTATATATATAAATATAAAATATATATATATTTATAAAAATGTATATATACATATATATATATATATATCAATTTATATATATATATACATATATATAACATATATATACATATATATATTATATATATATATATATATATAAATATATTTATATATATATTTATACATACACATATATACAACATATATATACATATATATATATACATATATATATATATATATATATGTATATATATATATAATATATATATATATATATACATTTTTATACTATATATAAATATATATATATATATATATATACTAAATATATATACATATATATATATATATACATATATATATATATATTTATACACACACATATATATATATATATATATATCATATATTATATATATATATAATATAATATAAATATATATATATATATACAGAATATATACTCAAAAATATATATATAATATATATTTTTATATATAATATATATTATATATATATATATATATATATACATATATATTTATATATATATATATAAAATATATATATATAATACATATATACATAAATATATATACATATATATATATATATATATAATACATTTATATATATATATATATATATATTTATATATATATATATATATTTTTAAAAATATATATATATACATATATATACCTTATATATATATATACAATATATATATATATCACAATATATATTACATATAAATATATATATATGTATAATATAGTATATACATATACAGAAAATATATATATATTATATATATAATATAAATACAATATATATATAAATATATATATATATATATATGTATATACATATACATATATATATATATATATTATATATATATATATATATATATAAAAAATATATACAATATATATATATATATATATATATAAATATATAAATATATTGTTAGCTTAAAATTAATATTGTCTATATTTAGCCACGTTGGGGTAAGCTTCGCTCTCCCCCGACACAGGTCCGAGGTTCTATTCCCGGACTGGGGAACGTTGACATAGCTTTTCATTACTTCAGTGGGTAGACAAACTGAGGATCAAGTATGCTTGAGGACTAAACACAGGGAGTTCTGCGTAAGGTTGACCACCTAATCGGAACATATGCTTCACACCCAGGGCTCTTGTTCTCGGAAACTTAAATCGCCACCGTAGGCTCTGGCTCCCTAGGGGCTGTTGCGCCGAGGAGTTTAGTTTTAGTGTATGTCTATATTACGCTACACCAGGCCAGGCTATCATATAATAAAACAAGTATTGTACACCATCTGTCACAGACTAACAATTATTTGTTTGCTTATCCTTAAAGGATAAGCAATACTTTCTAAAAGTATATAATAACTCTATTTATTTTTGACGAAACTGGAATGTTTCTGATCTTTTCAGCAATATAAACTTTAACGAAATTAGTTGTGTTGATTTTCTAAATGCCTGCTTACCTATTAAATTATGTGTCCAGTACATCACTTGAAAGATAATGTTTTCTGTGATAGAATATTTATATTTAGCAATTTTTATGCCGAGGAAATGAATGTTTCTGATCTCTGGAGCCGTATAAACTTTAACGAAATTAATTATGTTCTTTTCAAAATGCCTGCTTACCTATTAAATGTGTCCAGTACATCACTTGAAAGATAATGTTTGTAATACTAGACTCAAGACTCGAGTTGGTTTTACATGGCCCCCTGGATTTTTTCGGCGGCCGAAGACAGACACCCCGACAGAAGGTGGGCAAGCTATGTTCCATGAAGTTCTACAGGAGGGGGGCGAGAGATGCGATTCCGCCCGCGCCAGCTGCGGACATTTTCCCGTGGAGGCGAAAACTTGACCGAGGGGGGGATTCCCCCCGGCCCTCACGAAGAGGGGTGAAAAAGAGATGCCCGGTCGGAACGACGGGGAAAGGACATTATTCTTCGGAAAGGAGTAGAGACCGAGGGAGGTGTTTGTCCGCTCGGCACAGTTTATTTTTGTCCTCGGTCTTATTTGAGCCCTGTTTGGGTATGATTTGCGTTGTATATATGTTTTTTAAATCTTCTTAATAATAAATGTTTAATCCAGAGTTTTGTCGCTGCTGTGCTTCATTGTCGGCCACATAGGCTTTAGGCGAACCCAAGATACCTGCTACAGTAAAAATAGGCGGGCAGGTATAGAACGTGGTGTGCAGACTTCAGAAAGTGCCGTCGGGGACGCGCGAGGCGTTTTACAATGTTTTTTTCTGTGATAGAATATTTAATTCATCAATTCGGTACCATTTTTGACAAAGTATACATAATAACAAGGTAAATCCGTATGCTTAAAAACTGAGCAATCTAACAGTCTTAAATAATTATATATGTTTCCGAAGAAATCGAAACAATTCTGTTCTATGAATCTATGTAAATATAAACATAGTTAGTGTATTGTCTCTTCAAATTATCTCAGATTAATTACATTTGTGTATGCAGCACAATAAATAAAGATCGAGATAATATATAGGATTTTTCCCATGAACAATGTTATACAACTTCTTAAATTACGTTAAGTAGATCTCTTAAAAAGTAAATATCCCTCTGCAGTAGAGTACATTATGTTCACAAAATCCCCACAGGCAGTGGTTCACGATCTCAACTCAAGATAGGAAAACATTTCATTCTAGCAAATGGATTAATGCGTCTTTAACTTTAACAAAAGATATACTAGTTACATAAACTTTGGATGAATATGTGACCCCGCATACTAATAAGGATTCTTAAATTTTAAAATGAATCTGCAATATCACGTCCGTATCAGTTGATAGTTTCAAGTAAGGCAATTTGCTGCATTTCCTTGAGTAAATTCACTAATTTGCAAATAAATCTGAATGAAATAATGCACGAAACAATGGTGATGAATCTTGTTGATGCGCTGGTAATAATGAAACCTAGAAATAATGTGCGCATAATAATAATTCTGAGAGGAATTATCATTTTAATGGTAATTTATACAATGCTTGCAGGGAAAAGAATACAGAGTTAAAGTGTAGCGAATGTAATGCCTGCAGGTAAGATGCTTGATAATAAGTCAGAGAGAATACTGATTCAAGCATCAAACAGAAATGCTGTGGGGAATTTGTTTTGTCCTCTGCCTAAATCGCAAATATGCCAATATTTTTGCTCAAGTGCCAAATACAGTATTTATTGTGACTGAGTAATATGCTATTGATTCAATCTTATTGTTTTTAACTGGTGTAAAACATGAATCGGTGCGTATCCTTCAAAACATATAACTAAAAATTAGATGTTTTGATTATTACTTTATAGTTTTTGACGCTTATTATTAGCTTTCATAATAATTAGATAATTTATTGGGGCATATTTCTTTTTGGATAATTATTCTTAGTAATTAAGAAGGTATTTGGTTAAAACAAAGCTTTGATGCTATATTCCACTATTATTAAGGTATATTTTCAATTGAAAGTAGAATAATTATTTGGATATGAATTAGGAATTCAATTATGAATTTAAGCAGACTATTGTACGATTTACAATTTCTGTGCTAAAGTTTGACAGAGAAATCAAGGAAGTTTTAAATCTTTAAGAAATGAAATTTTTAAAATATAAACTCTAAACTTTCCTTAGCGATTACTGTAACATTTTTTTACAAAGTAAATAAATCGCATATTTTAATTAAATAATAGTCTTAATTTCAAGATTAATTTTACTGGTTATTGTATTTTACTATGTTCTACATATCAAATTAGGATAATTATTTGGAGATGTATTAGGAATTCAATTATGAATTTAAGCAGAATATTGTACGATTTACAATTTCTGTGCTAAAGTTTGACAGAGGAATCAAGGAAGTTTTAAATTTTTAAGAAATGAAATTTTTAAAATATAAACTCTAAACTTTCCTTAGCGATTACTGTAACATTTTTTTACAAAGTAAATAAATCGCATATTTTAATTAAATAATAGTCTTAATTTCAAGATTAATTTTACTGGTTATTGTATTTTACGATGTGCTAAAGTTGAAATTAGGACAATTATTTGGATATGTATTAGGAATTCAATTATGAATTTAAGCAATATGTTGTACGATTTATAATTTCTGTGCTAAAGGTTGACAGAGGAGTGAAGGAAGTTTTAAATCTTTTAGAAATGAATTTTTTAAAATATAAACTTTAAACTTTCCTTAGCCATTACTTCAACAATTTTTTACAACGTAAATAAATCGTATATTTCAGTTAAATAATAGTCTTAATTTCAAGATTAATTTTACTGGTTATTGTATTTTACGATGTTCTAAATATCAAATTAGGATAATTATTTGGATATGTATTAGGAATCCAATTATGGATTTAAGCAATATGTTGCAAGATTTACAATTTCTGTGCTGAGGGTTGACAGAGGAGTCAAGGAAGTTTTAAATCTTTTAGAAATGAAACTTTTAAAATATAAACTTAAAACTTTTCTTTCATATCAAAAGAAAGATTGCTTTCATATCAAAATAGCTGAGGTCGGTCGGACTGAGAAAAATAGGTGTGATTGTTTCGAGAAATCGTAAAGTTATTAAATATTTAATTCGACAAAAATTTTCAAAATATCATAAAAATATAAATTATTTATACATGAATTTTAATAATATAATTTATAATTTCACATGACCTCGAGATTGATTCAGTTGCTTTTAGTTTTTCGCGATTGGCAACGTAGAAAGAAGTTAAGTTGAAAACAAAATGGAGCGGAAGTTGTCTCTGACAATGTCTAATACAATTAATTTTTGAAGAAGAAAAGCCTTTAGAATCGAAATTCACCACACTTTCTTTTTTAAGACTTCGAAATATATATATGTACGTTATGTGAATAAACTCTATAAAATCTCTCCCAAAGATTATTCCATTTAGAGAATAGAACAATAGGTTCGATGGAAGAGATAATAACCATGACTATATTTTTTTAATAAAATAATTCTGCTCACAGGATTATATAAATACACATGTAATTAATCAGTTGTTTCTCCGATTACCCGCATATCAATAACACATGTGTATCCAGTACATCAAACAATGACTTCGAATAACGAATAAAGGCTTTACGTAAGGAGAAGGTTATTCAAAGTTAACTGCTAGGAAAACGTTACTTAAATCTTTTGAGAGATAAATATAGTTTTGTACATAATAATTACTTTGAGAAACAAAATCAACTTTGAACGTTGAAGAGAATGTGTAAATGGTAAGTTATGACTGTAAATATGAACATTAAATTATTATACAAAATGAAAAAAATGTGTATAATTTTTTATAGGAGTACAAGTAAGTCATATGTCCAAACTACATGCTATAAAATATTAGTTTCTATTAAATTAGAAATAGCCTTAATGACAGTTTAATTGTGTAAGTTTTACTATTGTGCTTAAAGGATTACCCTAAATAGTTTAATCAAAATTCTAAAAAGTAACTTTAGAGTAAGTATGTATTATGAAATTCGTGATTAATGTTTGATCTAATATTCTTTCTGACTTATTTACAAGCATTTTATCTCTGGAGAACGACCGTTCATTTGAATTCTATATTCTATTCAATGCAATCACTTTATAAATTATCTTTATTAAAATACATAATATTATCTTATTAAAGTACATAAAGTACATAATGATTACAAAATCCCCACAGACATTGGGTCACGTTCTAAAATCAAGAAAGAAGAACACTACAGTCCATAATACCACTTTAACTATTCTAATCGTTATACCTAACGGAATAAATTTCGAATAAATGTGACACTACATGCTAATTGCTATTCTTAAAGTTTAAACTGAATGTGTGATTTTCGTTAGTCGTTGTTGATAGTTCCAAAATGTTTATTTTGTTTACTTTGGTAATTACGCTAATTTGCAATAAATGTATTAGTGAATAACACTACGGAATCAATGATTGCTCTATCAGCTGTGAAACATAGAAGTATTATGCTCAGAATAAGGAAAATTTAAGAGACATGAACTATAATAAAAACAATTTAAAATATGATTGCATTGAATAGAATATAGAATTCAAATGAACTGTCGATATACCCAGATTATCGATAGTTGTTAATGCTATTTATAAATTTAAATTGTAAATATGATTAAATGCGTATACCTTACCTTCTTATATTTAATCTGGTAACTCCGGGTCTTTTCTATGTTCATACTTTCAATACTCCATGATTTCTCCCATTTTTCCGGATTTCGTGATGGCAATTCCAAGTTTTATAGTTGAGCTGTTTTGGAACTACAAATCTCTTGGGAGCCATTTTTCCAGTCACAGCCCTTAGAAAAGAAAAGAAATGTTTTAGAAACCCACAAAATTAATTTTTATTGCAGTTACTAACATTTTAAGTTTTAAGAGCTTCTTATAAGTATAGGTTCAAAGGTTTGTAACAGTTTCGACACTAATCATTACAATATGATGAGTATTAACCTATCTTAAAGATATATTTAAGCTATATAAGGTTTTGATGAGCTCATTAAAATATAATATGGACCGCACTTGAATTCCTTTCAATTCTATCAAATTGCACACAGGGTTTTATTTTGATTGTGGGATACGCTTTCCTAATTTTCTTAATATGTATCATGTAAATATTATTATACTAGCATATAGCCCATCATATGACGAGATCAGTAAAATATTTAATTTTCCAGAAATGTAAAGTACCCTATAAGGAAAATGGTTTTCTTTTTGGCTGAGAATTATCTGGTACAAGATCAATATTTCTTTATCTTCATACTCCTCTAAAGTCTGACACTGGGAATGCAGTTTAGAATCACTTTGAATTCATTTAGAAAGATAATTCAAAGTTATCTTAGCTACGTAGAAATTATCGTTAAGTTTGTAATACTAGACTCAAGACTCGAGTTGGTGTTATATGGGCCCCTGTTTTTTTTTTCGGCGGCCGAAGACGGACACCCCGAAAGAGGGTGGACAAGCCCTGTTTCAGGGAGGGGAAAGTTAAATAGGAGGGGCGAGCATGCCACCCCCGCCCGCGCCAGCTGCGGAGGACATTTTTCCCAGGGAGGCGAAATCTTGACCAAGAGGGAAGGATTTCACCCCGGCACTCGCGAAGAGGGGTGGAGAGATGCCCGCTTGGAACGACGGAGAACTAACATTTTTCTATAAAGAGTTGAGACCGAGAGAGGTGCTCTGCAGAATTTGTTTTTTTCTCGGTCTTATTTCAGCAATGTTCATGAGTAAAATGTTGAGTGTACATATGTTTAACAGAATTTGTAAAATAATAATTGTTTAGTCAAAGATTTCGTCGCTGCAGTACTTAATTGTCGTCAAAATAGGTTTTCACCGAATCCACGATAACTGCTCCAGTAAAAATAGGCGAGCAGGTACAGAAACGAGGCATGCGGTCATCGGAAAGGACAGCCGTGGACGAGCGAGCCGCCTTTTTTTCAAAGTTCTTCCCAATATTTTTTCCACAGTAATTAATGGAAGTAAAGGAATGAAACTATCATTTCTACTACACCCTGGAGGTAGATAGAATTTATTGTTAATACCGGTGATAAAAGTTTCATTGCAACAAAAAATAATCGATGATTAAATTTAAAATTATCCCAAACCTACCTAATCTATTATTTAAGCCAAATATTAAAAAAATTATTTACTTAATAACTAATATCAGTGATGAAACGTATGAAAATAATTCAGACGATATTTAAATAATTTAAAATAAGAAATTAAATGAGATGGTTTAGGAAATGAAGTTATTATGTCAGAAAAAAGGCTATTTTTACCTATTTATGTGACGAATTGATAAATTTATTCACCTGTTCTTAACCGGGGAAAAAGGGATTGAAATAAAGGCATTAAATACTGAAAAAGAGGGGAAGGGGTGGGTTTCGAACGTTACTAACCCTAACTCATCAAGAATACAATATGGATGCCTCTATCCATTTGAGATCCAACCGCTTCATAAATTCGAGGACAGACGGACAAATAACTTTTGCTATTATTATATAGGAGATTACATAGTGTAACTATAATTAATATACTTAAAAAGAATGTTTTCAATAGTACATGAATATGGCTATATTTTTCTTTTTTTGTTATTGCAAATCGTTCGAAACATTGTACGTTATAATAAGATTTTACGTCATTTTAAGTGCTGATTTCAATCAAAAATGGAGATGTACAACTATACAAAAATCCTAAATATAAAAGTTCAACATTCTACGATTAATCGTTTTTCAGTTATGTCTAGAAGCGATGTTATGCGTTACATTTTTTTGTTCATAGAATAGAGATTGCAATACAAAAAGGAGTGCACTAGATGTTATAGCAGACCTAAATACTAAGTTACAACATACTGAGGCTAATTGTTTTTGAGCTATGAGACATATATGTATGTACGTATCTATGTATATATGTACACAAGTACAGACTTGAAGAGGACACTAGTCAAAATGTATTAGGTGTTGGTCAAAACGAATATTTAATTCTTTTGTGGACCTATTATTTCTTTTAGATATTTCTTCCTATTTTTTTGTACTTTATTATTAATTAAACAATATAAATTCAGGAAATGTACTTTCTTTTTCCAAATTTTAGTGTTTACATTTAAATTCTTCTTCTTCTGTAGCACTACAGCCTTCTACAGGTCAAGGATTCTCTAAAAGTTTCTTCCACCTGGAACCATCCTACGCCACAGTTCTCCATTGGTTGACTCCAATTTCATGCAGCGTTTTCTCAACCATATCAATCCACCTGGTGTTTGGTCTTTTCCTCTTTTCCTTTTTCCCTCAACTTTTTGAAATGTATTTTTTTGTTGGGTTTAAATCATTGTATCTATAAATGTGTCCCAACTACCTTAATTGATAGATATTTATAGTTTTCACAATATTTGGTAGTTCCCAATTTAGAATATAGTTCATGATTATAACGGATTGCCCATAAATTATTTTCTTTAACAGTTCCAATTATCTTTCTTAGTATTTTTCGTTCAAATATTAATAGCTTATTTTCCTCAGATTTGTTCATAGTCCAACACTCGCTTTCATACATAATTATTGGCTTTACTAAAGTTTTATAAAGATTAATTTTGGTTTTTATGATTAAGTGTTTTGATTTAAAGTGATTTCTCAGTCCGTAATAACATTTATTTGCCATATTTAATCTGTTCCTAATTTCAATTTTAATATCATTATTTTTTGTTATAATTGAGCCTAGATATATGAACTGTTCAACATTTTCAAAGCTGTAATCTCCAATTGTCATTGTTTGTACATCAGGTCTGTTATGTGTTACTGCCATAAACATTGTTGTTTTCTATGTTTATTGTTATTGCATTTATATTCTATGTAAAATAAGTATGCTTCTCGCGGAATCATAGGTAAAATCCAATTTGATGGTGATTTTTTTAACTGGAAAATGGGAAACCTGTCGCAATCTACAAAGGTACTTCACAGTTTGCACACATATCGAGGGTACTCTTTTCTTGTGCCTTTGTGCTACTTTTCTTTCTCATCTATAGTTAAAAACCCTTTTTGTAGTGATTTCCCATACCGGCTGAGTGCATATTATCGAAAGCCGCACAATTATTTGGTTAGAAGCTAGATGGACAGCCTTTTTATTTTCTTCAGAGATATCCATCTATTATCTAATTAATTTAATGATGCACTCAATGCTAGCTGGTCTATAGCAGGGTATTGTACTTGTTGTATAGATATTTTGTAAAATCATTAATGTGGAAAGTAATCTTCTTATATCTCATTAAACGGTTAAACTTTAATTGTACAGTCTGTCCCATAAGAGCGCTCATAACTTCGTCAATAGATAGCGCTCAGATACAGGTTTAATTGCAAGTGTTCTTCAAACATTAGAGACGAGTGCTTTATGGTTATAACCTTTATTCGACTTGTTTTGCTGTGTTTATATCAACCTGTGTTTATATAATTCCAAAATTAGTGGTGCGTATGCTAGCCGTTTTGACGCAGTGTTTCTGTGTAACCATCCAAAAGGACCAAAAATGTCTTGTGCAGCTGCATCCTGGTACATAAGAAATTCGGAGTCGTTCGTCAAGAAGTGGGTAGCACGTTAAAAAGCGGTACAAAATGTTGACGACCTACCAAAACGGGATAAACGCCGCTTAACGTCAAAATCGAATGATAAAGTGATTCTTGCCTAATCGATAATAATGGGGACTGGACAACTTATTAGGTGAAATGCATTTCAGTTTAATATGTATACTACACGGTACAAATGTATTTTTAACTAATTCGTTTGTATTTTCAGAGAAATAGACGACGCGCTCTTATGGAATAGACTGTATATACATACTGTCATAGCACTGAAACATTTTAAAATTGATTTAGGTGCTATAAAAACGAGAAATTTCTTTGAAATCCTTAAGCTGTATTTTTTCGTAATTAGAATACTTCTTTCATAACGTACAGTGAAGTGAAAATATTATTTGCCATATACTTGAATATCAGTTAATACATTTAAACTGAAATTAAACTGAAAAAACAATTAGCCATAAATGGTAAAAGTTTAGTTTTTAGGACTGTTATAACATATTTGGCACTCCTTTTTTTATTGCAATCTCTATTCTATTAAAAAAATAATGTAACGTATAATATCGCTTCTAGACATAACTGAAAAACAGTTAATCGTAAAATGTTGAATTATTCTTTTAAATATAAAAAATATTTCAGTTTAATAATGGTCTGATACGATATAATAGTGTCAAACAAACAATCCAAGATCGTTTTATACTATCATTATTATTATTAGATATTAATGGAATAGTTTTAAAGGAGAATATATCTTAGATATACGCTGAGAAACCTATAAATTAAAATTTCTAAACCTTAACAAAACAGAAGCAAAACATTGCTACCTATAAGAGAAATTTCATTTAACCATTAAAGCAATTATCTAAATATTAAAACCTTCATCGTAAATGTAAAAATCATAAGAATTTGCATTAAAATCCATTAACACATCAAAAATATCGCTTTTCTTTTCTTTCTAATTCCTTATTAAAGCATACTATTAAAATATTAGGAAACTCTTATGAGGTTTTCGGATTAAAAATAGCTGCCTTTTTAATAAAAGAATGTCTGAAGAAGTAAACGGCAGCTATATTGTTTTAATTTTTTGACAATGAGTGGCAATGAAATCTCTATCTTTTAGAATAAAGTAAAGAAAAATAAAAATTTCGGTTCTCATTCCATACATTTAATTTTATTCCTTGCTTCAGTGAGAATAAAATTCTCGTCAGTTCAAGAAAGCATTTAAGATATTCAATTTGTTCTTGTTGAAATAAACGTCAAAATGATTATTCAGTTTGACACTGAGTTGAACGAAAAATCTCTTTAATATATCTCATTTTCATCTTTTATTGAAAATTTACTTAGTTCTTATTTCCCTCTAAATAGCAGACTGATATATTTTTGGAAATAATAGATAATGTATGAAATTAATTTTAAATAAAGGTTTTATAAATCTTACAGCTGTAGTTAATAAAATTATATACATGTGAAGGTTTAATGAATGGTTTGTATAAAAATTGCGAGTGCGGAATTAACAAGTAATATGTATGTAAAAAATGAAAGCCAATTCCAGTAAGGTTAAGAAAGAAAAATTTTATTTTAGTTACTTTTTATTAAATAATTACTTTTAATAAATATCATATACATATGGCAGAATTACAATAATAAGTGGCAATATAGAAATCGAATTTTCTTTCAATTTTCTTTATTCCTTTCTGTATATAGTTTTGTACTATTATTTTAATTTGTTACTATTTATTCACTTTCTATTTTATTTTGTTTCTAATTTATGAAGCTTATGGTGGTCTATAATTTCTCATTCTTTCCATCAATTGTAATGCTTCTTTATTGTAAGGAACTTTTCCAGTGAATTTCGAGCAGTCCAGTTTTTCAATGAATAGTCCATCTAAAGATTTCACACGATTTAAGGTGACATGCTTGACCTTCTATGAAGTGTTTTCGTTTTAGATATATTACTGTTTAATCTACAGTAATACCCTATATTTTATGTACTGTTGATGTCCATGATTATATTAATATTAGCAGTCTTCGTCCAGCAGTACCGTAGCTACGTTTGGCGGAAATTGCACTGATATTGGCTTGATTCTGTGAACTTCATTATTTCCAAAGTTAACAGTGACTGACGGAATTTAATTTAATTAATGAATTAACATTTGGAGAAACTGCGTTACTATCAATTGTTATTCATTGCAAGTTTTAAAAAAATGTATTTGACTTGAGTGTATGAATAAAAAGTATTTTATTAACGATTGAAAATTTGAACACGATATATAATTATATATTTGATGAGTGTGAAATAATAGTAGGATATGAAAACATTTAAGGCATTTTCATGAGTGGTGGTTTCTCCATAAAACAGAACGAAAAGTTATTATTGAGAAATATAAGATAATTCATTATTGTGATAAATATGTTTGGAATATAAGTAAAATAAATAAGAACTTTTGAATATTTGAAAATCATATTTTATTTGAAGAAGCAGATATTATTAATCATGAAAACTTTGTTAAAGTATTTTCAAAATGTTGACAAAATAATCAAAAGAACACATTATAAAATTTACAGTTTGAATTCAACACAATAAAGGAAATAAAAAATTACTGATGCATTGAAGATATTTTCCTTCATAATTCCAAAAATTTGTTTTAATAACTTACGAAATACTTTATAGAAACTATGCAATTTTTTAACGGCAATACCATTGTAAAATTTGAAAACTAAATTCGCGGCCAGATATCAGTACGTAAGATATATACTTTCTTAGTGAGCATGATAGAAAGATTCCCAAACTTCTATTATATAATTTAGTAGCCAGTTTATCAGTACAACTTTGTAAGGGAGAATAACAGTGGAGCATTATAGGGAGCGAATATATATATATATATATATATATATATATATATATATAAATATATATATATATATATATATATATATATATATATATATATATATATATATATATATATATATATATATATATATATAAATATATATATATATATAATATATATATAATATATATATATATATATATATATATATATATAATATATAAATATATATATATAAATATATATATATATATATAAATATATATATATATATTTATATATATATATATATATATATATATATATATATAATATTATATAATATATATATATATATATATATATATATATATATATATTATATATATATAAATATATATATATATATATAATATATATATATATATATATATAATATATATATATATATATATATATATATATATATATATTTAATATATATATATATATATATATATATAATATATATAAATATATATATATATATACAATATATAATATATATATATATATATATATATATAATATATATATAAAATATTATAATATAATAAAATATACAAATATAAATATAACTAATAAACAAAAATTTATATATTAAAATATCTGCTATTAATATAAATATATAAAATAAAATTTACATCTATATATATATCTGTTAATAATAATAATTCCTTATAAAAATAATAACATAAATAAAAATATAAATGATTATATTATGAACCAATATGTAAATAAATGTATATAAAATTCTGAATCTATATAAGTATTATCACATTCTGTTTTCCCCCACGAACACTGGTGTATAATTATGTACATTAAAATAATATAAATACATACATAATATATATAAAAAAAAATATATAATAATTATATATAAATATATAAACAAATATAATGTATAATATAAAAATATATACATATATAATATACACAAATAAATAAATATATATGTATAAATATAAAAAAAATTATTATACAATATATAAAATACACATATATATATATACATACATATATATATATATATAAAATATATATATCTTTTATAATATAAAATAAGAATAAAATATTTAAAAAAGAACTAATAACGTTAATGTAGTATTTAATTTAAAATTTCTACAATATAATTAAAAAAAAATTTTTACGTTAAATTGTTAATCAATTTTTAAAAAAATAATC
Source organism: Pardosa pseudoannulata (assembly GCA_032207245.1). NCBI lineage: Eukaryota > Metazoa > Arthropoda > Arachnida > Araneae > Lycosidae > Pardosa > Pardosa pseudoannulata. The sequence goes on from CM063506.1 coordinate 137,300,554, forward strand.
CTAAATTATAATATTATAAACAATCACTATATCATAAGTATAATCTATAAATTATACAATAATAAAAATATAAAAAATATTTCTTAGTTTCTAATATACCATGGTTATTTTTTCTATATTTCGGTAAATATCATTAAGATTAAGAATTAAAATAATTAATATTCATTTAAAGAAATATTACTTTCATAAACAATCATATGTATTTTTGATAATAAATATTATATAAAATATATATATTATAATTATATGAAATTTTATATATATTATATATAATTATAATTAGAAAAATATGTATATAATTATCAAAATTATCATTATAAATTTATATATATACCAATAAAAAATATAATTGAAATATTTTATATATATATATATAAAATAATATGAATTATCTTTAATAGACTATTTAAATATATATATATATGTATAAAAATTATTAAAATATATTTCTATAATATATTAACTAAAATTAGTTATTTAAATTTTTCTATTGTTTATGTAGTTATATATAAAAAATTTTTAAAAAATAAAAATATTTCTATTTATTTTTTTTAATTAAGAAATTTTACAAATTATTTATAATGAAAAATTAAAAAATTGAAGCATAAAACACTAAATTTATAAATAAAAAATTATTTAATAAAAAATTGTTAGTAAATTAGGTTATTTACTTTATATTTTTCATTGATTATATAATTTGAATCATAGATTACAGATCTTAATATAATAAACTGAAAATATTATTCTTAGATATAATTATTAATTTTAATTCTCATTTATTCAATAATAGATTATTATAGATCTTATATAATTAACTACATAATTTATTAGAAATATTATGTCATTACTTTTTAATTCTCATTTATTCTAAATTGAATCATAGATTTATAAAAAATATAATTTAATGGAATTTTATTAAAATATTATTATGTACTTTTAATCTTATTTAAAAATTTTGAATCGTAGATTTAAGATATTAATATAATTATACGAACCTGTAAAAAATTAGTAGATATTAGGTTATTACTTTTAATTCTCATTTTTCTATAATTTTGAATCGTAGATTGTAAGATCTTAAATATAATTAACTGAACTGTAAAAAATTAGTAAATATTAGTTTACTTTTAATTCTCATTAATTTATATTAATCGTAGATTTATAGGATCTTAATATAATTAACTGGAACCTGTAATTATTAGTAGATATTATGTTATTACTTTTAATTCTCATTTATTCTATAATTTGAATCGAAGATTTATAAGATCTGAATATAATTAACTTTAATCTGTAATTATTAAGAGATATTATGCTATTAATTTTAACTCAAATTTATTCTATAATTTGAATCATAGATTAATAAGACCTTACTATAATTAACTGGAACCTGTAATTATTAGTAGATATAATAGTAGCTTATTACTTTTAATTCTCATTTATTCTATAATTTGAATCGTAGATTTATAGGATCTTAATATAATTAACTGTAACCTGTAATTATTCTTAGATATTAGGTTATTACTTTTAATTCTCATTTATTCCATAACTTGAATCGTAGATTTAAAAAATCTTAATATAATTAACTGAAATCTGTATTTATTAGTAGATATTAGCTTATTACTTTTAATTCTCATTTATTATACAATTTG
>CM063506.1:137309699-137319699 GCA_032207245.1 Pardosa pseudoannulata
TATTTTTCTATTAGGTATCTAAAGAAATATCAATCAACAATTTTTTTCCAATGCAGCAGGTAGAGTAGACATCTATCCTAATGCTACACAGTTATCGTTTGAATCTGTTGAACATTGAAACTAGCTACATTTTTTTATGTATCTCAGCCACTATTAGATAGCACTTGAAAAGACCGGCTCAACCATCCATCCTTATATAACCTTTTGCTCTCTGAGTTACCACTGCTCAGTTTTGTAATTATAAAAATATATATATATATATAACGCTATCTGATAAAGCATGATTCTCAACATGCACCTTTATATAATATATATTCCACTTATTAAAGGTAGGTTTTATTTTCGAAGTCATGAATAAGGTGTAGGGATATATAAACATATTTAACCATAGTACAAACCGCACAAGAATTTTTAAACTGCTCTCAAAATAATAAAATATATCACTGTTTTTATAAAAAGTAGATCTGAATGAAAATGTAAATTGTATAATACATTGTGATCAAAGAGTCCGTATAAATTAAAAAATTTATAATAACCGGAAAAATAGCCAAAACAAAAAATGGTTTGATGCGTTAGTATCGCTAAGGCAAGGAATTTTTTAACAGAAAAAAAATAACTCAAAAAGAGTCGATAAAGGGTGCTGATGTACACAAGTGAAAGAAAAAGAAACTCAAATAACAAGCATAATACCTTCAAATTGTTTATTACAATAGTATGTGTCCCACATGACCACCACCACAGGGGATAACACACAGCAGGCGAGTCACCAATCCAGCAACGGTTGAGTGCAGCAAGAGTAAACCATCCGTAACATTTTACACTATTTTTAGCTCATATGAAGAGTAATTTAACTGTATTTCAAAATGATTTTAAAGTTAATTGACTGTACAACATATTTAATTTTTATTTTAAATATAGCACCTTTTCACACATACTAATTTATGTATGAGAATACATTTCAAATGTATTTCCTACTCTGAAGAATGTGTATTCTACAACAAAAAGACGCAAAAGAATAAAGTATATCTTCATGTAATTATTGAAAAAGCATGTAGTTTATTTCTATTCATTTAAAACATTTTGTAGTATTTTTTAAATTAAAAAATAAGCCCGGGACTCATAAAATATTATATTGTTACTTTTTTGAGTGCGACATTTCCTGTGTTACGTTTTTAGTACTATGATGCACAGAGTCCCCTATCGTATCTTTGTTTTTCATCGCCCACTTTTGTGATGTAAAGATGTTAAACGAAAATAAATTTTATTGCCGCCTACTGTGTACATCAAATACTATTCTAATGCAGAACCGATTGATGTAGGAAGTATATTGTATAACATACAAAGTACATTACATAGAAACAAGTTTAAGCTAATTTTATTCTGTTTATCGCAAAACAAATGTTCTCCCAAGTGTTACCAATAAGAAACATTTCGGAACAAATTCTTACGCTAAAGAAAAGTTGTTTTCTATTCCACATAAGTGCAAAGTGGTGATCTATAACATAAGTTTTCGATATCTCTTAAAAGGCATTTATTTTATGGAACTGCATCATAGAAGATTTAATATTTCTGGTAAATGCGAACAGGAAAGCACTAAGTATGTGTAAATAAATATATGTAAACAACGATTTTGTCTCTCAAACATTTCGACAGAAGTTGAAATTTAACAAGATTTATTTTGGATAAAGCATTTCACAGACAGAATAATTCAAACTGATATTTCTCAATTATTAGTTTGTGAAATTAACACGAATACGTTACTTTGAAATGCTTGTGTTGTTAAATATATTTCGCAAAGAAATTTGTTCTGTAATCAAATTCTTAACACATACGGATTTCAATTTTGAATTCATACTGATTAGAAAGGATTGAGATCTATATATTCAAAGATATGGTCAGTAAGCCTTGTTGTTCACCACTTAATCTCCTTTTTTATGTCACTATTTTTGTAGTAACTAACATAAAAGGAGAAAAAATGGACAATGATTATTCTAGAAAATAGTTAAATTGATACTGCAATCAACTCCAGGTATTCTTAATATGCTATAGTTAATCAATCTTTAAAATTTCTATATTTTACACTATTAGGGAGCGTTTCATACCAAAACCCTTATAAAACAATTAAAAGAATAAATCTTTTAAGAAAAAACAAAATTAAATTTATTTTATGACAAAAGTCTAAAAAAAATGACGACATGCTTACTTCTTTTGAAATTTAACACAATGGAATCATGTATGGCCAAAGAATCATTTTCTACATTAGTTCAATCCCTAGGAATATTACTAAGTAAGAACAAAATAACTTCTTACGTATTCATAACATTTAAATGAAGATATTTATTAATAATGCCTATTAAAACCACAAAATGTAATAGAGCTAAATTTAAAATCCAGTAAAATAATATTTCAGAAAAATAAAATAATTTAAGGTTTACGATATCAGAAATAAGTGACAACACAAAAATTAAATAAATATTTTCATTCTAATTTGTTAGGCACTTATATTGGAGGTAATAATTAATACTGATGGTAAGAGCTATATATACTAAGAAAATTTTTTCTTGAAACATATGTAAAAAGGGTTATAATGTAGGATGCAATGAAAAAAATTATTTATTTTAAATATTGAAGTGTATAATAAAATATGTGTTGATTATCCTGTAATAACACAAAATTCGGTTCAAACATACAGTAAAAATATTTTCTTGAAGTTCGACAAAAGACCAACCAAGATAACATTACGTGCTCTCTAATTCCATTGTACTGTCACAAGTGTTTCAGATAAAATGAACCACTAATATTTATTCGTAATATAAAGAGACTGTACATTTTATTTAACCAATTTATTGCTATAAAGTATCTTCTAAATTTCTGTAAAATATATTTACAAGTAGTATTTGTCTCCATAGTTACTAGAATATGATAATTTCTTGTTCGTATATGGAGTGAATCTTGTAGGCAAAAGCGAGTATATATATAGTACATTAACAAATTTCTTCACCTCTGTTGTCTTACATATCATACATCTTTATTCTCTTTCGTATGCTGTAGGTATATCAAATACTGTGAACTATGTGGCACAGGAATGTAATCACTATTGATAATATAAAAAATATAACCTGTCATCAAATTATACACTTACAATCCTCAACATATCACACACAGAAAGGTTCATAGAGTGAAACATTTATCTATTGAATTATTATCTATTTGTTATCTATTGATTTATTCACTATTTTTATCTATTTATTTTAAATGTTGAAATAAATAATAAATTATATGTAGATCATACTGTAATCACACAATATTCTGTTCTCACATACAGTACAAAAATTTTTTGAAGTTTGACAAAAGACCAACCAACATGATATTTCCGTACTCTATAATTCCATTGTAATGTCACAAGTGTTTAAGATAAAATGAACACTAATGTGTATTCGTAATATAAAGAGACTGTACACTCCCTTTAACTAATTTATTCCTATAAATTATCTTCTAAATTTCTGTTAAATATATTTAGAAGTTTATTTGTCTCCATAATTACTAGAATACGACAATTTCTTGTTCGTACATAAAGCGAATCTTGTGGGCAAAAGCGAGTATATCTAGAATATTTTAACAAGGTCCTTTACTTCCATCGTCTTACATATGTTACATCTTTCTTCTCTCTCGTATGCTGTAGGTATATCCAAAACTGTGAACTTTGTGGCACAGGATAGTAATTACTATTGATAATATAAAAAACATAACGTGTCATCAAATTCTACATTCACATACCCCAACATATCACACACAGAGACACACAAGGTTCACAAATAGAGTGAAACAGTCACTTTTTTTCTTTTAGGAAATGAAATTGTTTATCAGATTTAATAAATTGTTACTTCACATGTATTATATATGCATACTTTGAAAAATACCGTAGTTATTAAGCATTTTCTGAAAGTTAATTAAATATTCATAAATTAATTATTATTCAGATGCGTTATAATTATATTTCTATAAATTTTCTATATGAACTTGGTTCATTTTGTCTGAGAGACTCTCAAATAAAATACGTTAAATAAATTAAAGTAATGAAAGCGTATTATAAATGATACAAATGTAATAAAAGGGTGTTAGGAATAAATGTGACTCTGGAGAATATCTAGGAGTAGAAATTCTTCCTTCTGTCACGTAGAATAAAATGAACTCAACTAATAGTAATCTAATACATAATTAGCAAAAAACAATATCCAGTAATACAATGTGATAAAAAACTTCGTCGCCCAAGTTTGTGGCTTTGTGCTAAAATATAGATTCTTATTGTATTTATTTTGAGAAAATTTATACGTTTTTGCAAATATAAGATATTTTGTCTATTATCTATTGAATTATTATCTATTTATTATCTATTGAATTATTATCTATTTATTATCTATTGAATTATTATCTACTTTATCTATTTATTTTAAATGTCGAAATGAATAATAAAATATGTGTAGATCATACTGTAATCACATATTCTGTTCCCACATACAGTAAAAATATTTTTTGAAGTTTGACAAAAGACCAACCAGCATAACATTCCGTACTCTATAATTCCATTGTAATGTCACAAGTGTTTCAGATAAAATGAATCACTAATATGTATTCGTAATATAAAGAGACTGTGCACTCCGTTTAACTAATTTATTGCTATAAAGTATCTTCTAAATTTCTGTTAAATATATTTAGAAGTAGTATTTGTCTCCATAATTATTAGATTACGAGAATTTCTTTTTCGTATATAAAGCGAGCCTTGTGGGCAAAAGCGAGTATATCTATAGTATTTTAACAATGTCCTTTACCTCCATCGTCTTACATATGATACATCTTTATTCTCTTTCGTATGCTGTAGGTATATCAAATACAGTGAACTTTGTGCGCAGGAGAGTAATCATTACTGATAATATAAACAACATAACATGCCATCAAATTCTAAACTCATATTCCTCAACATATAACACACAGAGACAAACAGAAGGTTTACTAATAGAGTGAAACACTCATTTTCTTTCTGTTAGAAAATAAAATTGTTTATCAGACTTAATAAATTGTTACTTCACATGTATTATATATGAATACTTTGAAAAATACCGTAGTTATTAAGCATTTTCTGAAAGTTAATTAAATATACATAAATTAATTATTATTTAGATGAGTTATAATTATATTTCTATAAATATTCTAAATGGACTTGGAGTGAGAATTAATCAAATAATATATGTTAAATTAATTAAAGTAATGAAAGAGTATTATATATAAATGATACAAGTGTAATAAAAGGGTGTTGGTAATATATGGGACTCTGGAGAATATCTAGGAGTAGAAATATTTCCTGTCACGTATCATAAAATCAACGCAACTAACATCAATCTAATACATCTTCTACAAAAAAATATATTCAGTAATACAATGTGCTAAAAAACTTCGTAGCCAAAGTTTGTGGCTTTGTTCTAAAATATAGATTCTTATCTTTTTTATGTTCAGAAAATTTATACATTTTTGTCAAAATAGGATTTTTTTATCTATTTATTATCTATTTTTATCTATTTATTTTAAATATTGAAATGAATAATAAAATATATGTAGATCATCCTGTAATCACACAATATTCTGTTCACACATACAGTAAAAATATTTTTTGAAGTTTGACAAAAGAACAACCAGCATTATATTCTGTACTGTATAATTCCATTGTAATGTCACAAGTGTTTCAGATAAAATGAACCACTAATATAAAGACACTGTGCACTCCCTTTAACTAATTTATTGCTATAAAGTATCTTCTAAATTTCTGTTAAATATATTTAGAAGTAGTATTTGTCTCCATAATTACTAGAATAAGACAATTTCTTTTTCGTATTTAAAGCGAGCCTTGTGGCCAAAAGCGGGTATATAGTATTTTAACAATGTCCTTTACCTCCATCGTCTTACATATGTTACATCTTTCTTCTCTCTCGTATGCTGTAGGTATATCCAAAACTGTGAACTTTGTGGCACAGGATAGTAATTACTATTGATAATATAAAAAACATAACGTGTCATCAAATTCTACATTCACATACCCCAACATATCACACACAGAGACACACAAGGTTCACAAATAGATTGAAACAGTAATTTTCTTTCTTTTAGGAAATGAAATTGTTTATTAGATTTAATAAATTGTTACTTCACATGTATTATATATGCATACTTTGAAAACTACCGTAGTTATTAAGCATTTTTTGAAAGTTAATTAAATATTCATAAATTAATTATTATTCAGATGCGTTATAATTACATTTCTATAAATGTTCTAAATGCACTTAGATCATTTTGGCTGAGAATCCTCAAATAATATACGCAAAATAAATTAAAGTAATGAAACAGTATTATGAATGATAGAAATGTAATAAGAGGATGTTAGGAATAAATGCGACTCTGGAGAATATCTAGGAGTAGAAATTCTTCCTGTCACGTATAATAAAATCAACTCAACTGATATCAATCTAATACATCTTCTGCAAAAAACAATATCCAGTAATATAATATGTTAAAAAACTTCATCGAGGAAGTTTGTGGCTCTGTGCTAAAATATATATTCTTATCGTTTTTATGTTGAGGAAATTTATACATCTTTTCAAAAAGAGGATTATTTTATCTTTTATGCAGCTATAGAGGAAAACAGATTTTTAATTTAAATCTTTTTTTTTAATTCAAAAGGATTAATCTTGTTTCCTTTATTTAGAAGTAAGAGAAAAACTATTGGGTTTAGAAGATGAAAGAACTTAGAGTATGACCTATAAGGTAGAAAACAATCCTACTTTGAAACATGGTATAATGAAAAGTTTGCCAAACCAAGTTCTTAATTGTAAGTTAGTTTGGCACACTAATAATTTTATCTATGCAGATGGCGCTGTGTGCGCATTTTAGAGGTTGCAAAATTGTATCTGTAACTGTTCTGATGTCTATCGTTTGTTACATTGTTAAACGGTTACGTTGAATAAAAAACTTAGAAAACCGAAAAAGTGGATCGCACTGGATTACTCCAAACTAATAGCCTAATACCTCAATTTGTAATACTAAGCTCTTGGTAGTAATTGCCAAATATTGCTACATATATTCTGCTAAGTCTTTTACATCTTCTTGCAAATTTTCAGTGGGTTCGGTTGTACTTAATGTTTTATGAAAGGTATCGTGGGAATTTAATATGATTATAATATACAAAGAAAGGGTACTTTTCCGGCACACTAAGTTTTTCGTAATTATTACCAATTACTGGTATCTTTATTTTGCTAAAAATTTTTCTATCTTCTTGTGCCTAATCTTTAACTTACATTGTACTTTAACATTTGATTTATAAATTATTTCGGGAGAATGTGCTTATAATATTCAAATAACAGTTATTTTTTTATTAAGAAATTAGGAAAATTCGTTGACTATTGAGCTTGAAGCACAAATATAGTGATAACAAAATGTTATTTAAATTCACTAATTATATAATTTACCTATAAATTTTCAAATACATCTTAAATTCAGACGAAAAGATGTGCAAGAGTACAACAAATCTCGTTACAATACTAATATAGTAAGCATAACATATTTAGCAGAGTAAAATCTAATATAATAGAACTGTTTATATAAAGGATACTAAAAGAATAAGATGGCAATGAAAATAACAACAGTTTAAAATGAGTATTTTTATTTCAAGAAATTAATTAAGGCAAACTTAAAAATATTTAATACTACCAGTAAAAAAAAAGCAAGATTTTGATTGACAATAACTGAAATGATAAAAGATAAAGAAATAGAGTACTGAATGTATTAAAAATAAACAACACTTTAAAGCAAGAGAATACTTCGAACGATGCAGTAAAAAATATATTTCAACACCACACATCGTGTTAAGCAAATAACATCTAGACAGAGCTAAACAAACATTAGTATTTTAACTTACGTAACCTAGCTAAGTTTACGGTATCTGATGACAAAAACTAAATTACGTATGTCTTGGAATAATGTTTCGAAAGTACTGCTGCAAGTTATTCAATTTTATTATGGGATCTAACAAATCTGAAAATTTGTAAAACACAAGGGGTTACTTTGATTAAAACATCCTAAATTAATTGCACTTTTCTGTTCTCTGAAGCTTTCTTATTTTATATCCTTTCAAACAAGGCTACTCAGTAAATTCACAAATGCCCTGAAGTTCTTAGAAATTTTAAATTAAAGCAGAATAATTATGCCCTATACACCTAATCCATCCACTGATGTATTAAATTATTTTTTGAAATCTAAACTGAATTGCATAATACATTATGCAGTCACATCGCAATGCACAAAACAACATTATGCACAAAACATCGACGAAGTTTATTATCAACAAAGCTATTTTTAAATTATATGTTATTCAGATTTTTTAATCTATTACTAAACCTGAATTATCTTTTGACGGTTATCCAACCAGTTTACTGAAATTTCGAATCATCGAAGCATTTGAAGATGCATTTGAAAGTTAATAGATAAATTTAAAGCTCTGAAAGGTCCATTTGCAGTAATTTAATATTTTGTGAGATGCATACATTTGAGTTGCTAATTCAGAAGACCATTTTAAATGCATTCAAGAAATAGGAGACAGTTTTGAAAACCATTTAAGTATTTTAAATTTAGTTCCAGATAAGTTGAAGGTTTACTATTTGGTATTGACTAAATATTTATAAATCTCGTTTCGGAAACATAGGAGATAAGAAATTTATTTGAGTTTCATATTATATGCAAGAAGTACTATGTAGTATTTTGATATAGAATGAAAACTTCTAAAGAAAATGCATAATGTCCAAGAGAACGCTGCATTCTTTTCCTTCCTTCTTCTGACTAAGGCAACCCTACAGTTTTTTCCTTATCCTGTTCGTTGTTCCATTGTCCTTTTTACAATGCGTCCTTTTCCGGCCCTGCCCAGAAGGACCTGGACTCCAAGGATGGTCCTGAATCGCCTCCTGGAGAAAAATCACAATTCTCCAAAACTTGGTGAAGTTTAAGTGCACTAATTTTCTCTGGCCACACTACACGCTTCTTGGAGTCACACTCACACGTTGTGGGCATTCAACCCACAACGTGTGAGTGCGACGAGCAAATCAGTTTCGTAAACCTAAATATAGCTGCACTCTCACATTGACCGTCATGAGATTCACCGGTGATCCCCCACCACAAAAACTGCTCCAAGCATTATTTTATAACTCATTTTATCTGCTGCAAACAAAACTTCAGCATAAAATGCATCGCATATTGAGAAGTTCAGTTCGAAGCCTTTGGCTTCTGGCAGTCAACGTGTTAATATTTCGAATAAGCTGAAATATATTTTAAGCTTTGAATAAAATGATTTTTTGTTCGTAATCAAAAGCTATTTTGTTAGGATTTGGCTGAGAAAGGTTGCACCGGGCTTCAGAGGCCAGGCGAGCATTCTTGTGCAACTGTAGGTCGTCCTCGCTCGTTAAAAATTGATCTTTAAATCAATTTAGTATTTAAAAAATATAAAATAAGAGCATAAAAATATACTAATAGTTTTCAAATGATCCCAATGCAAACTCTTAAATTTCTCCATATATTATAAAATAGACTTAAGACACTATTATAAAACTACCCTGTGTGAGTATATAGCAATGATTTAAGTTTAACCTCACATTAAATGCTATGATTACAGTTGGCTATGCACAGAATTAGTATAAATTTCTTTAAATAAGGAAGGGCTTGATTTTTTCATCATTTATCTATAGAAACCTGCATACTTTTTTCTCATATGCGCACTATATAGGCATCCGAGCATTACTTCTTATCGGAAGACAATTTACAAACACACCTAAAACTTGAAAAATGTAGTGAAGTCTGTTTCATGGAAACACGAGGGGATACCCATGCGTTGTACTATTTCCCCTTCCAAATGTTTTTTCTCCAATACTATTCGAAAATAATCTATGAACCCATTGTTCCTAAAGTC
>CM063506.1:137324699-137327199 GCA_032207245.1 Pardosa pseudoannulata
CAAATTTTCAGATCTCCACCAGCTTTAACCAGTTTTTGATGGATGAAAATTAGGGAAAATGAATATTAAAATGTAAGACAATCTTTAAAAATGTGTTTTTTAATTCAGTTTTTAAAGCAGATACTTGATATTTAGAAATTTCTTTCTCATGATCGATTAAGTACGCGTACACGTACAAAGATTTAGTACTCAAAATTTATATTTTACAATAAGGCTTTGAAATGCCTTAACTGTAAATTAATTCAATATAAATAAAATATAAGAACTAATTTTACACTTCCTATTTAAATAATGGTTTATACTCCTTGAATAAATGTGAATTTCATTTCGAGTGAAAATTTAAAAAGCGTATAAACCTTTACATGTTGCTAATTAAAATACTAACGACCACAAGTTTTAAGATGCAATACAATACATACATGTGTTTAAACAGTTTTTATTAAATTATATATATATATATATATATATATATATATATATATGTATATATATATATATATATATATATATATATATATATATATATATATATATATATATATATATATATATATATATATATATATATATATATATGTATATATATATATATATATATATATATATATATATATATATATATGTATATATATATATATATATATATATATATATGTATATATATATATATATATATATATATATATATATATATATATATATATATATATATATATATATATATATATATATATATATATATATATATATATATATATATATATATATATATATATATATATATATATATATATATATATATATATATATATATATATATATATATATATATTACATACGCTTTAAACTAAAAATGCTAAATATCACATTATCTTAAGGATTTCTTAAACTAAGATTCATGGCCCGCTGGATGTATACAACGAATGATTGTGTGGTCCAATCTATATAACGGTAGGAATCAAAGTATTAATATAAAAATCGAAACTGAATTTTAAAACTCCTTGTAACGCTATTTGCAAGTTCATTTTTTTCAGCTCTTGATCCTTAGAACAATGTTTAGCAAATTGATTTTAGAATCTTTCTTTTCATTTTCTCCGCAATCCTTGAATCACTACCTAATAACATGCAAATGAGGGCATTCTAGATCTAATGCAAATCACATTTTGGGAAACGACTTAGTAATAAAGTTCAAGTACTTGAATTTTGCAAATATTTGTTAGGTACATTTGAAATCCTATGTAAATTCACATATAAGCGTTTTCTTCTTACGTTTAGAAGCACTTATATCGTTGTAAGCTCTTATTTAAACTTATGAACAGAAATGTCTCTTATTTGATTCAGAATCATGACATTTACGTTTCGTCCTTTTTTGGCAGCAGTAATTGTGGACGATATTTTTCCTGGGGTGAAAGTGATACAAAGATTTAGGTAGAAAGCATTCATTGATTGTGTTATTTTTCTTACATTACTTAATCATTTCTATTTTATTTTCTGCTTGAAAAATCTTAGACTTCTATAATAATTTAAGATTTTTATATTTTTCAACCAAGATAAGAATAGGCATTCATTATTTAGCCAGTAATTAGCCTTTGAGTTACAACAGTTACAATCGAAACCTTATGGTAATAAAGATTCGTTTTATTTCATTGCTTTAGAATGTATCTCGTCTGCTTTTGCATAGCAATGCAATAGACCATAGATTTTATAGATTCTCAACGGAGGCGGAATCATCTCTCAAAGGACGCTGAAGCGTTCCATTTCCCGCATTCGATTTTGAGTTTGACATACTTGTGACAAACGAAATTTTGTGATAACGAAGATTTGTTTTATTTCATGGCATCAGAACGCCATCGTCAATCTTTGTGTACTAATATAACAGATTCTCAACATAAGCGTTACCACTCCCCGGTGGATGCTGAAGCCTTCCCATGGCTTCATATTAGCCTTTCAGTTTGGCATGTTTGCTACAATCGAAACCTTATGGTTATAAAGATTCGTTTTATTTCATTGCGTCAGAACGTATGTCGTCTAAGTTTGTATACGAATACAATAGACCATAGATTTTTAATGGATGAGGTACCAATCCTCAAAGGAGGCTGAAGACTTCCATGACCCATATTAGCTTTTGAAGTTTGACATACTTGCAACAAACGAAATTTTTGGTTATAAAGATTTTTTATTTCGTGACTTCATAAAGCATTAGTTGTGTAGCAATATAATAGATTATAGATTCTCAACGGAGGAGGTATCATTTCCCAGTAGACGCTGAAGCTTCCCATGTCTCATATTAGCCTTTCAGTTTGGCATGTTTGCTACAATCGAAACCTTATGGTTATAAAGATTCGTTTTATTTCATTGCGTCAGAACGTATGTCGTCTAAGTTTGTATACGAATACAATAGACCATAGATTTTTAATGGATGAGGTACCAATCCTCAAAGGAGGCTGAAGACTTCCATGACCCATATTAGCTTTTGAGTTTGACATCCTTGCTACAAACG
>CM063506.1:137332199-137357199 GCA_032207245.1 Pardosa pseudoannulata
AAGTTTTGGTGGCCAATGAATGAACATATGTCACTGCAGCGTTCTTCTATGCGCAGCTGGTAGGATATTTAATTAGTTTTGATTCCAGATCATATATTCTTTGCAAATTTCATTCTCTGCACTCAGGTAGATAGTAACTATCCCATGCTTACAGTTACGCGAACGATATGAGTAGATATCAGCATTTGAGAGAGAATGTGTAGTTGACCTCAAAGAAGCCGGTTGGTCTAATCGGCGAATCTCCCGACATTTGCGCAGAATCGATGCCACTATTAGACGATGTTGGCAGTAATGGTGAACATAACGTCAAGAGAAAGCGGTTGGCATAGAGAAACGGCAGAACGTGTGGACTAAACAATCGTCAGAGTGGCAATCACAGCCCCAGTTGAATCATTATCATCAATTGTAAGTGTAACAAGTGCTTCAGTGTCAGCAAGGATCATTCATAGGCAGCTCACAGAAAGGGGGCTGAGGTCATTGTGCTCCTTGCGCAGACTACCATTGATCTCTGTACAATGACAAGCCCGTGTGCAGTGATGTCGTTCGCATTCGAACTGGAATGTCAAATGATTTCAGCTTTGAACTGAGCTCCGATGACCAGCGAAGACCTGTCTGGAGACGCTCCAGACAGCGGTGTATACCAACCTGACTGTCTTCCGGCATACAAGCTGACAACCAAGTGTGATGGTCTAGGATGCATTTCATTTCATAGCAGGACCCGTTTGGTTGTTATCCGTGGCACCCTAACACCACAGCGATACTTCGACGAAGTTTTAGGTCCCGTTGTATTACCCTGCATGTCACGCCATCATGTACTTGCATTTCAGCAATATAAGGCCATCCCCACATTGCACTTGTTCTTACTTCTTGTTTACCTGCTTGCCTAACGCTACCTTGGTCACCAAGGTTGCAGGATCTCTCTCTTATTAAGCAGGTTTGGAGTATTATGCACAAGACCAGCTCGGGATTTTGACGATGTATAGCTCCAGTTGGACAGAATTTGGCACGGTATCTCTCAGAAGGACATCTGCCTCCAATAAAGACCATAAGTGAACAAATGTGTTATTGAGTTTTTCGCTTCTTAAAGCCCTATCTCTTGAATAAATCATTTAATTTTTCTCAAATTGTAATCATTTGCTTTTTTGTACATGAACATCAAATCTACCGATTACTGTCCCTTTCGGATAACTCCTTTTTGATGCTTATTTTTTTTTGTCTAAGAATGTACATGCCGTCTTTTTATTGCGTCATTTTTACCGCCAATTCTTCATTACCGCAAGTTCTTCATTTAAATATGTAAAACTATCATATATATTTAATTTATTAACCTTTATATATTTCTAGATTTCCATGTTTGAGTAACCCAAAAATTCCCCAAAAAATTTTGAGAAATTTCTATTCAGAGTAATTTAAATTAAAAGAGGGCGGTTTCTGTTTGTTCATTTAAAATACATTAATAATTAAAAAGTTCCCCTGTCTTTTACAATCATTGTTCAGTGTTGTGCTGCCATCTGTTGACAAACACTAAGTATAATATCCATTAATGGGTGATGTCTTGGGACATGATGGTTGGTGAAGATATTCTTTTCCCAGGTTCCAAGAATAGCTGTGAAAAAAGGTAGTAAATCTGCTACCAATCGTGTGTTTTTGAAGAAAAAATATGAGTGCGAAAATTCAAATAGTTAATAAAAAATAAGAAATAAAAACATTTAGCTATAAATATTGTAAAGTGAATATGTTAGTATTTATGTAATTAAGTTGTGTTATGTAATTAATTAACATTTCTACAGCTGTTAGTAAATGCCTTTCTAATGGTGGGAATAATTTTCAGATACTTTCAAATTTTGTTCAACAACGCAAAAGACACAATATTTCCCCATGTAGAAGCAAGTTATTATCTACATTTAGGAGACATTACTTTAAAAGCTATAGAGAACGTATAAATGAAACGATGCTCTCAACTTTTGTAAAACTCTCTCACTTATTCTTAATTCTGAAACTTTCCTAACGTTCTCTTGATTCTCAAATAATTATCAGAAAATGTTCGTTGAAAGAAAAATTTGAAACACGTTGAGAAAGATAAAAGGGAACGGATTATTTTCCATTTTACGGTAAATGGTGAATGCTTGTAAGATGAATAAAACACAGAACTGTACATTTGGGTTTTCGGTTTTTTCTTTTAAACGGTTTAACCATAGTTTCATATGGCATAAATATAGAAACATTAGAACTTTTTTAAATATACACTGAGTGTTATTAATCCAAAGAAAATTAACGAATTAAATTAATGCACATACTTAATTTAAAGAGTTTCATAAAAGGTCTGACACAAGTTGAGGTTTAATAATTCAGAAAATAATGAAGATTTATTTAACCCTTAAATACCCGATTTCTTAAAAACTAATTTTTACAAACTTTTTGGCTTTCTATTCGTATATAAATTATGGGGAAAATACCTTATTTTTAATGTTTGAAGCGTAGTTTATGGTCTGAAAAATGATATGTTGAAAATCGGCAACAATGGGCTTTAATTAAAAGATTAATTTTTCTTGGTCAAATTTTATAATATTAAAAACACATGAATTTTTACAACTATGATAAATTTCCACAACTTATTTTTATAAATAATCAATTCTTATTAAGAATAAAAATTTTATTGCCAAACAATACAATAATCAGTTTGTAAAAAAATAAATTGTCTACTTTATGATATTTACAAAATGTTTTGCCACAAGCTTTGAGGATGTAATAAATTTGACTGTATATACATTTAAAAAATAAACTACAATTATAAACCATTAAAAAATAAACTATTTCTATTAAACATAGAAGAAAATAGAACCAACACTGCTTATTCTCTTCTAAGCTTATTGGAACTTTATGTCTCTTGTTGCCAATTGGCAACAAAAGTACAGTACAGTACATTGATACAGTTGTGATAATGCATGTTGCAACCAGATTTTGCCAATTGGCAACAATATGATTATAACAAATATTTTACAATTAAATATCCAAAGAAAGTCATATATATGAAACACATTCGTCAATAATTATATAGATACACATCAGCACACATCGGAATACTTTTCCTTATTATTTCCAATAAGTGTAATGTTATTAAACTTTGTATCATTTTTAATACACAATATGCCGAACAATGGCCGAATGGTTAGGGTGCTGGCCTTTGGAACCGGAGTTCGTGGGTTCGAATCCCACTGTGGCTTGGATGTTCGTAGCCGTTCGGAATTGGCTTTAAGCAGTAGGTCCCGGTCTCATTATCCCTCATGTTGCAAAAACTAGACCGTAGCTCTCCAAATCAAACCAAAATTAAACTAATACACAAAAGTGAAATGATTATTCATTTTTCGGAAAATAATAACAATAGTTCTATTAGTGATTTTAAATAGCACTTAGAAGAAATTGATGAAACCATTAAAGACCTAAGACTCATTATAAACGCCAAGAATGTCAATGCGTCAACATGTGCAGTAGGAGTTGAACAACTGACTACTAATAACTGAGATATCAATAGACAACAGAAGCCATCTACCCACTTTAAATGACCCGAGTGGTGATTATTTGGGATCTCCGTTATGTTCATGAATTTTATAGCGTGTACAATATAAAAAAAATTGTAATTCATTATTAAACAGAAAAATAGATGATATATCAATTTTCACACAGTATGCAGTGATGTATTAATTTAGCTACATTCAACCTACATTCAATATCTATTTACAGTATTTACTAACAAAATATAAGTCAACAGAAATCTACTGGCAGAGCCCTTCATTTCTAAATTTCTTTCAGTGAGCATGAATAGCAGCGAGTGAGAAATAAAACAAGTAAATAAGAAAAAGAAAGATGATGGTAAATTCATGAGTTCATGACACAAACACCAGGAGGAGGAAGTTTAGGCATGGAAGAAAGTACAATATATTGCAGCCAGGGATATCCGTTCACGTCGTAGTCTCGTGTGGGAAAGAATGATTTTGATAAAATTTGAAAGCCTGCCGTTCACAAGGCAGCCAATCAGAAACGAGAATCTTGACCAATGGGAAAATATCATGTGAAACGTGAGCAGAGGTTCAGGGAACATGTGATGGTTATTTTACAGAAATTTTAAAGTTTTTTAACACTTTTTAAGATTTTTTATGTTTTAGAATTTTTTGTAAAAACAAAGACATAAACGCTAAAAATCTTACATTAGAATGGCCATAAGCTTCTTCTGATTAGTAGTATAGGTTTGATCGTAATTAACAAGATTAATAATAATATCATTGCATACATTTTTATTGAATTTAGTGAAAAGATTGGGTAAAAATTTTAAAACCTCTCAAAGTAAGTTTATACAGTTATAAGGTTTTATAATTCTGATTTAATAATTTGCAAAAACTATACTGCAACTCCCATTTTCCTTTAAATCTCTTTCTAACTTTAAACTGAAGGACTAATTTTTATAGTAATGACTTTTACATTAATTTCCAATCGTTATATTAACGAAAGTATTACATCTTGATTTATTAATATATTAAAATATAATAAAACCTTGAATATTTGATTTTAGATAAAAATTCAAAACTTCATATGACTTCTCAAATATTGCTTTGACTGTGATTAGGTGTGCTTCAAAATCTAGGTTTGAAAATTTTAACTTTCTTCCAATAGAATAAATAGCCGATAATTTGTTGAAACATTATATTCTTCTTCATATCTTATGGCTACGGATCAGACAGGAAACTGAATTAATTATTTAATACCCGTATTTTATTTATTTTTATCTACATTTTTTTATTTGCACTTGTATTCCAATTGTAGCAAGAAACTAATCGGCCAGTATAGATAAAATTACGAGATGTTTCATCGGAGAAAATTCTATAAAGCACAGTACGCGTCAGTAATCTTTATCAAGAATTTGTTATATAAACACATTCCATTTTCTCGGTTAGAGTCTCCATTTATTGGAAGTTTATTAATATAAAAGGGGATAAACTTTTATATAAGTAAGATGCCTTTATTAATACAAGTTGCAAAATGACTGTATTTAATATTGATTTGTCGTATATGCATATATATATATATATATATATATATATATATATATATATATATATATATATATATGTGTGTGTGTGTGTGTGTGTGTGTGTGTGTGTGTGTGTGTGTGTGTGTGTATCTATGTATATGTTTGTACAGATACATTATGGAGTTAAGGATTAATCGAGTTATAATTAAAAATAGTTAGAACTCATTACCGATAACGTAATAGAAGAAATACACACCCTTGAGCGGAAATATAGAGAGTAAAAGAACTGACGCGGAAGTAGACATATGAAATTTGCTTAGGTAGGTACGCCAAAAGAGACAGTTCAAAGGGTGTCTAAATGACATAGCCATGGACAGAAGAATTACAATAAAGAAGTTTTATATATGAAATCAAATGTGTCACCCATGCCTTTATCACTGGTCCATGTTATATATGTATGTATGTATGTATAAATAAATAAATAAATAAATAAAATATATATATATATATATATATATATATATATATATATATATATATATATATATATATATATATATACATATATATACATATGTTATAGTCTGCATCTGAATTATCATGCATTTTTCAAATCTTAAATTTTTAAAATCTTATGCAATTATATTTCTTACTTTTGTTTTTTATGTACACTGGTGGACAAAATTAAGAGATGGAAGACATTTTCCCAAATATCTCAAAGAATACTAAATATAAATAAATGAAATTTAGTGTGGATATACATTATTCCATGATAATAAAGTATGCAAAGCAAAATTGAAAGTGCCATTCACTGGCAAGACCTATTGCCAATAAATCCAATGTAGTCTGAACGTAAGGATAAAAGATGACAATAAAAGTGAAGCTTGTACAGTGTGTGCTGCCTTTAGTATGGTGTATGGTCACCCCTGACAGACAGACAGCATGCACAACGAGTATGCATGATGTTAATAAAGGAGTTAAGGAGGGGTTGTGAGAGGCCCTCCCATTCTTGCACCAGAGCAATTTTTAACTCTAGAATGGTTCTAGGGGGAGGTTGGCGCATCGCAATCGCTCTCCCAAGAGTATCCCAAGCATGTTCAATGGGATTCAGGTCAGGGGATTTGACTGACCAATCCATTCGTTGAATGTCCTCGCTTTCCATTTACTCATCAACCATAAGTGCCCTATGTGGTCACTCATTGCGTCCATAAAAATGAATTCAGGGTCAAAAGCGCCCCTGAAAAGACTCACATAGGGCTCTAGGACCACCTGTCTGTACCTCTGGGTATTCACGGAACCTTTGCCAAACACATGGAGTGGTGTGTGGGTATCTTGCATGAAACCCTGCCCAAACCATGAGTCCACCACCAACATAATGGTTTCTTTCGATAATGTTGCTGGGATGGTATCGGGTTTCAGGTTCCCTTCATATCAATAATCGCCCAGAATCAGGTTGTAGAATGAATCTGGACTCATCGGTGAAGAGAACATTAGCCCACTGAAGATGTGTCCAATTCTGATGTTGTCTGCACCATTCTGCACGCGCTTTTTTGTGGAAAGGAGGGAGTGGGATGCAAATAACGGCATTCCTGGAATACAGCCCTTTTTCATGGAGTCTTCTGGAAACTGTCTTACTTGAAATTCATGTTCCTGTATCAGCTGCGAGGTCCCTAGACAATTGAGTGGCTGTAGCCGTCCTCTAGCGCTTAGCTGAAACGAACAAATACCGTTCATCATTGGCGTTGTAGCCCTCGGGCGACCTTGTCCTGGTCGTCTGCATACTTTCTTACTAGTTTTAAATTGACTCCACAAATTGGAAATGACGCTTGGTATTATATCCAATTCCCTAGCAACCCCAGCTTGGAACTGGCCTGCCCCAAGTCTACCCACAATTCTCCACCTCATACCCTCGTCTAAACGATGATGTTTATTCATTTCACCTAAAAACCAGCAAGAAACAACACGATTATTCAAAAAATGCACTAAATTCTATAACTGTGTTGAAGAATGGAATAAGATGAACAGCTCGATGCTGACTTTTATACTTCCTGCTGGCTTAGCAACGCCCACAAGAATACGTAATCTTATCCCTGGGTCAATAGCGTTACAGTGATCATATATGGCAATCAACTGTCCAATTTTTGTGCGGTATTTTTAAAGAAATGAGCGAAAATGCTTTCCATCTCTTAATATTGTTCACCAGTGTATATATACATACACACACATACACACACACACAGTGGTAAATATCTATATATGTATTATATAATAATACATAATTTAGTAAATTAATAATCCCTAGTTTAAATAATATACCGAAACCTAAGAATAATACTATGTATTTAACCCCCTATTCAAAATGCGTAATTACTACACATGTACTTTACAAATTACAGTTTTACTGAGAACGTTAGCACCTTCAGGGACATTACTTAGATTTATATACACCATAATATCGTAAAATAACGTCAGGAAGGAGAAAATTGACGTTAAAAGAAAGTGAAAACTAGATCCTCCCTAGACAAGTTAAGCACTAGGATTAAAGTTCCGAGGGATTACACCTTCATGACAGAATGGCAAATAATCTAACAGGCTATTCAGTAAAAAAAATGCAAAATTATAACGTCCACTGGTGACTGTATTAAGAACCTTCCAAAACAGTGAGCAAGAATATTACGTGAAGTTGATAGTTAGCTAGAGATTGTAAAGAGTGCTGGGAATTAACAATTCATTGGCACGAAAAATATTTTTCGGAGAAGAAATAAACTTCACTTAAAGAGACTGCCTGATTTCTAAGTACACGTCTGCTACACATATTGGGTTACATCAGAGTACAAGTAGGTATCAATATATGTCTATACATGGATGCCGAAAGATTTTGATGATTTTGAAGTTAAGATATTTCTTTAAATTTCTAAGAAAATAGTAGTCAAATCATTTATTAACCATTAAGAGTTTATCGGGATATGTGTCCCACATTTGTAATGGATTGTTTTCACGACTACTGGATTTTATATCTCCCACATACAATGCCTAATGGGGCATATATATCCTGGCTTTTAACGTAAAATGAAGTTCCACATATTCATAAAATTATCTTTCTTCATATTAGTATTCACATTTATAAAAAAAATATGTCCTCGGATATAATATATTGAAACGAGAAATAAATCAGATATATAGTGTGAAATCTGATGCAGGACTGCATTCCTAAATTGCCATAAATATGACAGATTTACCAGTACGAAGAACATACAAAGTGTATTTAAAAAAATTACTTAAAACAGTTATAAATCCTTTTCTTATAAAATAATATTCTGGGGAGGACATTACTACTTATAACTTTTAAATGTTAAAAGGAACATGAGAAAGTAGCAGATCAAAACAGAAAATATCTCTTTTATCAAAATCGATGCAAACTTAGTTAAAGTTCTTGTAAAACTAATTATTTTACAATTGCGTGTAACAGTGAAATGAAAATTTAAAAACTATTATATCCCAAATAATGGAATTTAGAAGATTATCAATAGAGCGATTTCATGCAATGTCAGGACCGGCTCTAATGCCCTTCTCATTCATTTTCATGTTTACGATAGCCAATAAGCAACCAATAAGCTGCCCTTTCGCTTGAAATTAAAATTAGAATCGTCATAAGGTGAGATGTGAACTGCTGCGTGAAATTGCCCTATTAGCAGTTTATTCATTACTTAATAGTTTGTTAATTTAATGTTAATAAATGATAAGAGAAAATAAAAATAACTTAAAGACAGACTACGTTTCATAATGTAATCAAAATACGAGGTATGAAAGAGTAATTTATTATCAGCATTATGGACGGTTACCTGCATCATTAGGTATTAATTATAGGGTGCTACCATATTGCCGTCGAAATATATCACAATTATAATGATATCATAAGTAGTCATAATGACGTCAGAAATCTCCAGAGAAATTAGTTTATGATTGCTACCACATTGCAATCGATTTTTGTCACAGGTGACATGCGAGTCATAATGATGACAGAAGTCGTCACTATGACGGGACAGAAAAGGCAATTTATGGTATCAAATTCCAATCTCTAGGACTTTTTATGTCATTAAAATGAGGAAGTTGCCTGTAACATATCTTATCCACCTTCTGGTACCAATTTGACATCTTGGCGACATTTGATGACGCGATAATCATCTGTGACAAATCTTAATTGTAATATGGTAACATCCTTAATTTCAAGAGCTGAAGCAAGGACGAATCTGCAAGTTATGTAGAGTTATGTAGAGTCTGCAAGTTATGTAGTATTTTTGATCAAAGGAAAAACACCATGGAGCCATGAATTATTTTACTTTAAAAAATAGACTTCATTAGCCACAAAATTGATCTTGCGGGCTGCGAACTTCTGATGTAGACAGTAATGTTCTAAAAATCTAGTCGTAATAAATCTGATCAGTGTTGTTTATCTTCATGTTGTTAATCCATACCTGATTGGGCAGTGAACATAAATTCTATATGTTATTGTTTTGGTGACATTAGAAAATATAGTCACTTGTCAAAAGTAACCACAGAAATATGGGAGTTTCAAAGAGCTTCCGGATTACACGAATGCGACAATTCATCTTTCAGAGACACAATCGGAAAATGGCGCAAAAGATTGACTGTGGTGAATAATAAAAATAATAGCCGATTATAAAAATTTATTGCTATGGAAGTTTTCATGCATCATGTTTATAGTGTTTGGGGGTTATAATTCTTTCAATATTTTATATATGTGAAATAAAATGACTGATTACGAAAAGGCATTTGTGTGCTATGTTTAGATTTAGAGTGTTCAATAAATATAGGCAAACATTTTTTTTATCTTATTAAAGAGCATTATGTACTGAGTAAATTATAGTTAAATATAATTATTTTATACGTCGAACGTACTTTAAATTAAATATAATTTATAAAAATATTATCCTAAACAGATGATAGTCAAGCTTAAAATGTAGAATTAAATTTCTTAAAAAAATAAAATCGAATAAATTATTGGCATGTAAATCTCGTAAAGAATCTGCTTTAATGATTGTAAATGAGAAAGCTAGCTAAATCCTTTATAAGTTAATAACTTGCGTTCATTTTGATTTAATTATGTGCAATCAAAATTTGTACAGTGAGTAAATTTAAATTTAGTAATAACACTAATTATAATAAGCCAGAAAATTTAATAAAATTCATATAATTCACATATTTTATGTACAATTGTAATTAACTATCATTATTCAATGGAATATCATTTATAAAATAATATTTTAAAGTTAATTAAATATTTACTCATAGATTATTTAGATTTTAATTCTTAATTACTTACAGGAAATTTACTTTTCCATTATATCCCCTAATCTATAAATAAATAAATAAATATATAAATATATAAATAAATAAATATATATATATATATATATATATATATATATCTGTATGTATATATGTATATATATATATATATATGTATGTATATATGTATATATATATATATATATATATATATATGTATATATATATGTATATATATATATGTATGTATGTATATATATGTATATATATATGTATGTATATATATGTATATATATATATATATATATATATATATATATATATATATATATATATATATATATATATATATATATATATATATATATATATATATATATATATATATATATGTACATGTATAGTAGACGACCCAAGAGAAGTTGTCATTTTTAACGCTGTAAATCCAAAAATTGTAAAATTTTTAAAAATTATAAATTGTACCGTTTTGTTGGAAAGTAAGGAAAAATTATTTTAAAAGTACTCGACGCCATCACACGTACAGGCATGAGAAACGCATTTATATTAAATTAAAATTCCCCCATAGCCTGTATGTGAATTTGATCCTTGAACTTCTCGTACTGAAGTCTGCTGGGCTGAGCACTGCGTTACAGATACTTTGGCAGTGAAGCGTTTCAAGCGACATTATAATAAACTCAATAAGCGTGAAATTTTGGATTTTTAATTAAAAAAAAAACATTTTCTATCAGATGAAATTGAGAATCTAAATCATTCTCGAATTACATACACAGAATTTCATCAAAATCAGTCTAGCTGTTTAGGAGTTATATATATATATATATATATATATATATATATATATATATATATATATATATATATATATATATATATATATATATATATATATATATATATATATATATATATATATATATATATATATATATATATATATATATATATATATATATATATATATATATATATATATATATATATATATATATATATATATATATATATATATATATATGATATATATACATGTATATGTGTATGTGTGTGTCTATATATAGATAATAGAAAGATATTGCCTCAGTGAGGCAAGAAAGATACAGTCCTCCGTGCCTAGAGTTATAGGACAACAACTTTTGTTTTTTTTCTACGAATTATTATTCGTAGAAAAAGACAAAATTTGTTGTGTGATTTGTGTTCTTCGCCTTTTCCTACGAAAGAAACCTCTGTACGAGGGTGTTTCATATCTCCTTCCTTTTGTTTATTCCTTTTGTACATGCATCAGGTAGGTCATTTCTTCAATTTTTTTGCCATCCGTCTCCACATGATGTGTGTTCTTTATATTTTCCGACTAGGCTTTCGAATACTGTCGGCCGCTTTAAATACACTGAAAGTTTATATATAGTTCTCATATGTATAACCACTATTTGTGGCACTCAAAAGTCTGAATGTCAATGGGAAAGTAATTACCTTATGTCCATATGTTGTATGATCCGTTGCCTATTCTCCTTTTCGACGCCACTTTTTATCTCTAGATGACTTTTAGTCAGCGCTACAAATAGAGTACCTGAATTTTCTTTTAGTTTTTCTCCATTTTCGCCCGTACAGTAGGACTAGATTATTCTTAAGATTATCCTGACTAGATTATCCTGACTACAGGTTTAGTATGCATTGCAAAAGTATAACAGTAATAAACTATAATATAAAGCACAACGACTTCGCCTCAACATGTTAGAGTCATGGTTTAAAAACAGTTAAATAATAATTTCATGTATGAAAGTCGTTAACAGTATAATTACCTTAAACAATATACTCTCTATATGAGTTATTAATCACTTATAGACAATGTACATATATTTATTATTATTTATTATTATTATTATTATTCTCTGCTATAATGGTATTTAATAGTTGCAAAACTATATCTCTAAAACCAGCAAATGTCACAAAAAAAGTAAAAATGGAAAAAAGTAGAACTATTTTTAGTTAGTTTTAAACAATTTATACACGCCTGGAGTAGATAATATGACGCTATTTACTTTAAGTACACTCCACTAGTAAAAATTCTTCCGAAATATACGAAAGCTAAATACCTGCTTGATTACTTTTATACCTTTAAGAAGGAAACACACGTTTGTTTAAGTTTCTGATACTTTTGCTCGACGTTACCTAGAAACTAATTGGGTTTCTCCTTTTTAAGTTTTTAAAACAACCAAGTAAAGGTTAAGTAGTTCATTTGAAATATTTCGAGATCAGAAATCGATTGTACGGGAATACTGTTATATGTAGTGTAAGTGTTATGGTAGTAGAACTAAAGAGCAAAATTCTACTTAGAGATACGTTGCGGAAGAACGTGACATAACTTTACATGTTCAAAACTTTACAGAAAATATGTGATTAACGTGGAAATCGAATGAGTCTAGACAATTTAAGTTAAAATAAACTGTATTTTACTGTATACCACAAACCATGGGTAATTTTATCGTTGTTTTTTGCTGGTGGAAGATGGTTTCTCTTTTTTAAGTTTCCAAAGCAACCAAATAAAGGGTAAGTTATTCATTTGAAGTATTTCAAGATCAGAAATCGATTGTACGGGAATACTGTTATATGTAGCATAAGTATTATGGTAGTAAACTATAGAGCAAACTTCTACTTAGAGATACGTTACGGAAGAACGTGACATAATTTAACATGTTCAAAACTTTACTGAAAATATGTGATTAAGGTGGAAATTCAATGAGTCTAGACAATTTAAGTTAAGATAAATTGTATTGCTGAGGACTGGTGATAATTTTATCCTTTATGCTGGCAGAAGATGAATCTTAAGTGACTCATTTGCTGAGGGATATAAAGAGAATGAAATATTTAGACTTCTCTTTTAGGTGTTTATAGTAACTATAAATTTAAATAGACTTACGACTGTTTTTTATTTGCATTTGCCTAATCAATCGTAAGAACCCTATAACTCTCCTTCCACTTGCTACACCATATTATACAGGTTCCATAGTAAAGTCTTTAACAGGGTTTTTTATAAAAGTAACCGTTCGTCGTAGACCTATACTTCTAATTTAATAAAATCTTTCATAAAGGACATGCATTCCTTTAGGGATATTTCAAAATAAAAAAGTTATGACAATTACGGATCAATATTTCTCTATGTTTTTCAATTCCTTATTATTATATTTAGTAAAACTATTATTAAGAACCTTAAAAAAAAGTGCGACCTATCTGTGATAAACATTGACCAAGCTATTTTGATTTGAAACTTAAGTTTCATTGGGATTGGTTAACCCTTTAGTGGGCCATTTATTTCTGACTCCACGTTTCCAAACTTTCAAAACAGAGTTGCTCATTTTATTAAATCTATCGAAAAATCGATGACAGCGCAAACCCGAAGCGGGAATCAGTTTTTCCTTCGTTTTAGTAACAAGACCAATATGTTAGAATGGGTTTTGAGCTTCTCACAGGTGTATTTTGTAAGATCGTGTAGGTGGGAAGAATCTCCCACGTCTCACGAAAGGGTTAAAAGATTATTTACAGTTAAAATGAAGGGAAATTTGAATAAGTTACCTTTCATGAGTTAAAAATGGGGGGAAGGGATTTTCCTGATTATATACAGGGATGTGTCCATACTAAAGTAAATATATACTAAATTTCCTAGTAAAAATCTCTCCTATCTGCCTTTTTTTCCTAAAATGGACGTTGCAACCGAATTTCAACCTCTAATTACTGTAATTATATTTTTAACCAATTCACCAAAGACGGAGACAAAAATCTTTAAATTTACATAAACTATTACGATCTTGGTCAATTTTTGTCTGAGAGAAAAATATAATGATAAAAAAAATGGAAAAGTATATAAATTAAGATATTTTAGTTTTTAAAAAGTTGAATATTTAAATTTATTGCTACCATAAAAATAATGTTTTTTTTATTGTAGTTAGAAGCTTGGGTCTACAAAAGCATTTTGTGTTTTCTACCCCTCAGCTTTCTACTCTCTAGTTTTTTGTGTTATGAACTCACAAATCCACCCCACTATTTCCCTCTTTCATCTTTTAGCTGTTTAATTTTCTGCTTGTTATCTTTTATATGCTTCCCGAATTATCTGGATGTAAAAATAATATTACGTTGGCGTAGTGTTTGAGAAAGAAGAAATTAATACTCATTAATAAACACATGGAGAAATATGTCTTAATTAAATGAATTTATACAATTAAATAAATGCTTAAGGAATACAACTGTAATCAACTTATCATTTGTAGATATCGAAGACTGCTCTCGAGTAGGCGTCGGCCCTAAAAAACAATATAGCAATGATTTTTCTCAAAAAATCTATACCCAAAGCCGTAGATGCCAGCAGCGTTCATCTTCGGCTCTCTTCTGGCCACAAACTTGTCCTATAAAAAGTCAGACTCCCTTGAGGAGAAAACAAACAGCAGTCCATTCCAGAATGGCGGGGGATCAGAATTCCCCAAACCAACGGACCATTCTATTGGTTGGGAGAAGTCCGAAGTTTCTTACTAGTTCAAACTGGTCCTGTTCTGGAATGTCTTTAAGGATGACTCACGGGAAGAGGTAAAAAGAGCTAAACTGAATGTAACTTATTGTTACACTGGATTAGAGGACTAGGCACAGGGAATCCAGTTGCAGCATGATCTGGAAGGTCTTGAATAAAAATGGGGGAGATGTAATCTAGTTAAGGACATTACTATGCACCCTGTATTACAAATTAAATATTTATAGCTAGTTCTACAAACGAACTTACAAACTCTGAATTTAAATGCCTTGGTCAATTTTTACCTCAAAGAACTGGAATATTTTGAGTTAAGGTACTTAAAGCTTGTTTCATTTTTTACTGAATATAATAATAGGTAACAGGGAAACGTATAAAAATTTCGATTTTCTAACATTTACAAAATTCAATTTTAAAACCTAATGCTGATTTCACTTGAAATATTTTATAAAATAAAAGTGTATCTCTACAACAAACAGTTGTGGTGAAAAAGAGACACATAAAGATTTTTCTATGCACCCTGAATATTATATCCATAAGATTAATTTTCTTCCCAACAGCATACGTCAATAAAAATATAAAATTTAAATTACCATATATTTTCATTAAAATGGAGTTGGGATAAAATATAACCTACCATACGTCAATTTAAAAGATTACGCTGAAGTCATAAAATAAAACAGGACCTTAAGAGACTGATGATTCAAAAAGCGTCTTTATCACTCATTTTCTCCGATAATTTTGAATTATGAATGCAAGTTCACGCTTTGGTATAATTTTTTAATCGGACGTTAACTGTCATTTGTTAAACTACGTGATATATTTTTCTCTTTAAACAAAAGAAGTTATTTCACTATAAATTACCTCAGAATTTAATTATGCAAATACGCCGAGTAAAAGAAAATACTCCACATGGAATAAAAGTTCGGAAATTTATCGCTTAGTAACACTTTGCTTGCTTAACTAGGTCCATAGGGAATTTTTTTTGTAGTAAATCTCTCTAAATCACTACTTTCTTAAACTAATCGGTAAATGTTAAGTCACTTTTTTAAGAAATGTTGGGTACTTAGTATCTTTCAACGCATTTGCAACCATGTAATGTTCTTCGAGGTTTTGGATTACCTTGAACTCAAAAGGGATGAATGTTTGAGGATCAATTGCATTTCTTTTTGTAAAAACAGTCACTAAAAGAAACATAAAATAAAAGAACAGTGAAATCGTAGTGTTACACATAAAACTTTTCGTCATTTGTTACAAGCGGTTGGATATTCAGCTTCATAATGATTATGTATTTTACTTAAAATATGAAGCATATTATGAAGTAGTTTTTCAAACCATTTACAAAACCAGCCACCCATTTAAATGATAAAACATATTTAACTACTTCCTTTAGTAGTGCGAAAGATACATTTTGTACTGTTCGAGTGATTTTATGTGCTTCTTTTTCATTCAGTAAGACGCTTTTTGTACAGTACGCTGTACAGTGTTTCCTTTTCATTTCGCGCTTCATGTTTTGCGGCTTTAGTGCTTCGCAGGTTTTTCCAAAATATTCATCAAAAAATAAAAATGAAAAAATACAACCAAGTCGGCAGATACATTGCGGAAAGGAGCGTTGTTTATTGTTGATGCGTGAGAGAGAATGATCTCTGCGTGTCAAACAAAGAGATGAGTTGACTCAGTATATAGCACTGGCTCTCATAAAGGCGCGTAATTGGTTTACGGTAATACATCAGGGGGGTGTTGCAATGATTCACCTTTGTCGTGCCTCGGTGCGGCTCTGGGGAAGAGTAACACGGTGTTGTACTACGGTACCTCACCTAGGACAGCTATCAGCCTCCTCGTGGCGCCCCCTGGTAACTAGGAGTGTCCCTCCTAGTCCAATGATAGCCGTCTGAAAACCTCAAGGGGTATACCTCCTTAAGGTATACTCGGGTGTCACGAACCCGGGGTTTCCTGAGTGATCCTTCTCTTCCGACTTCCCTGGTAGTCCCGAACTTACTGTTGTAGTATTGTTCCTTACTGGGGTCGTCTACATTAATTTCGAGCCATGACGGAGTCTCTCGTAGGTCAGCAGCACCCTGTGGTGTTGTGATTACGTCGTGGCGACCGGTTTTTCAGATCTGTATGGCTTCGGCCGGGTCAGAGTAAAACTCAATTACGGTAAGGCATCGACCAATGTGAGTACGTGTGGATCGAGTTGAATGTCTGCGCATCATCGCAAACTCAGCTAGCATCTTCTCTTGTTGTATCTCGCGTCTTGTCCATGATGCTGACAAGACATTGACGATAATATGGTTCGAGCTGTCGAGTTGCATACTGTACAGCAATCGCGGTGATGGGGTTGTGTTCTTGTATAGAGGAATTTTGAAGGAAGAGGAAGAACAAAGACAACAACTACCCATCACCATGTTTCTCTCCAAGGTAAAGCCCCCTGTCTCTACCGTCAGCGCTTCCAGCAGAAGAGTCTCCGAGTGAGCTTAAAGCTTCTACGAGTCAAGTGAGGGCCTCTCCTCCGCCACCAACACAAGACTCTTCGCCTCTCTCAGAATGCAATGATCATTAATGTGTATTACTGTATAAGGTTTTTTTAATTAACCTTATTAGTTAGCACTGACACATTTAAGTAAATACTTATACTGCTGTAATTTTTCTCTTAAATGTGTAAAGTATAAATACTGTTTACATATTTAAAACATTCGTGTACCCGCATTCACGAAAATTCCTAAGGACAAATCCTACTTCTCGGTTTTTCAGCTTTCGTGGAAGGTTCTGGTCCTATTAACCGCGAAAAACGAGGATCACAGTATATATAAGAATATATTGCCAAAAATTTATATTTCAATTATATAAAATATTCATCTAATTACAAAAGTGACACTCAGTTATTTCATACTTTGGATGAAACGAAAGTTTTCTATATTTGAAATTTGTCATCCTCGAGGTCCTTTGTCGATTTAATGTCAAATTAGTGTCCAGAATAAATGCGTGATTTATTGCAGTAAGTTTTAAAATATTGCTAAATGCAGCGATGGAATGCGAAAAGAAAATGGGTGATGTAATGAATTTTATTAGATGTTGTACACGTCATCAGATAAGGAAACTGGTGAAGACTGTACACAAAACTGATTATGAAATGTTGTGTAATCATAACTGTCACATCTACTTTGAAGTTTATGAGATTTTACAATGTAATTAGGGTAATGGAAAATAAACAGGGAGATATAAATCAATTTCGGAATAAGCATAAATCTAATCAATGGTAGCTTGTTTCTAAAACATTATTTATTATTAACTGGAAGGAATTCACCATGAATTATTAGAACTCTCACAAGTTAGAAATACCTATTGATTCCAATGATGAAATGAATGAGTAATAATATTATGGCATACATCAATACTTTTATTGATGGGATGTCTGTGGACTAGAAATGAAATAAAGATGCTATATTTAGATATAAAATAAAAATTAAAGAATTATTTGGCTTTTGGTATTTATTATTCAACATAAATCCTCTCGGTTATAATTTATTGAAAAGATGCATACGTGATTAAAGGCGTCATAATGAATTATGTTTTTGGATGTACTTGCAAACAGTCTACCTCTTTATAAAAGTATTGAAACGTTAACCCTTAATTTGGCTAAGTCTGGCTGCTACACCGGACATGTATATTTATAGCTACAACAGTCGAACTTCGATAACTCGAAGTACCAGGGCGAAGTACCCAAAAATATTTGACTTATCCAAACTTCGAGTTATCGGAGTTATATGTGCCATAATACTATAGTTGTACGCATTTCAATTTTTAATAGCCTATGTAAACAACAAGAAAAGAATGGGTTCAAAAGTTTTATTAAAACTCAAATTTGGCCGTATTACATAGTAATTAGTATACATACCATATAAATTTCATTTGAAAAAAGCAGTTATTTTTAAGGTTTTTATCATTTACAAAGTCATCTAATTTGTGAACACAGTTAAATAGGGTGTTGTCTGTACCTTCGGTGGTCTCCAGGTATTGTTGTAAGATGTGAATAGCGTCCAGTACTTGCTCGTGACCTTCGAGAACTTTCGTTCTCGAAGGTCACGAATGGACTGGCATTCGAATTTGAACAAAATTGTGTTTTTTTACCGGGGAAATCTATCACAAAAACTTATTTGCTACCATTATATTGACATTGTGAAATGTATATGAACATTTCTCAATTTTCAGTGATACGTTTTTGCAAAGTTTACAATACAATATGTGTTGTATGGGAAGTACTTTTTTGAAAAATACTGATGAATGTTAAGAATTATTTCAGACACGAGTAATTATTTAATGAAACGTAGTGAGCATCAATAAGTTTTGTAAAATACTATCAAAATTTTGGTACAGTGGACTTCGCTTAATGTGATCACAGTTAATGTTATCAATCGCTTATTGTTATCGAAATCACTTGGTCCCCATTTTCTCTATTCATTTGTATGTTAAAATTATCGCTTTATGTGATCGTTACATCGGTTAATGTTATCCGTTTTCGAACTTCATTTTAACTTTCAAAGTGATATTCACAATGTATTCAGAAGGAACCTATTCTTTTCTTTCCCTTCGCTATTGTTTGAATTTCTGAGAATTCTCCCTCCTCCACTTACGGAAATGGGGGATGGACAAAGGAGTGGGTTAATGTTATCAGTTTTCGAACCTCATTTTACTTGGAAAAGGGATATTCACAATGTATTCAGAAGGAAACTATTCTTTTTTTTCTTCACTATTGTTTGAATTTCTGAGAATTCTCCCTCCTCCACATGCGGAAATGGGGGATGAACAAAGGAGTGGGACATTACACGTTCCTGGAATTTTTCAGAAATACGTACACCCTGCTGGTGGTCGATGGTTGTCAGATAAGCAGAAGGCACCACATTCTTATCGGAACTGAGAAGGAGTGTTTTCACTTTTTATGCCTTGCTCGATAAGAGGACAGAAAGCGAAATGATTTAACATTAAAACAAAAGATCGAACTTCCACATTTTCATAGGAAAACAGACGAATGATGGAGCTGATGTAACTACTGAGTTAGATGAAGAATCTCTTGATATTGAACACCTCCTACAGGTGATGGAACGAGAAATGCATTGAAGTGTTGAAACATAGAGTACAACACCACTCCAATGGCTTTAGGCCGAACGATGGCCGATTGGTTAGGGTGCTGGCCTTCGGTACCGGAGTTCGTGGGTTCGAATCCCACAGTGGCACGGATGTTTGTAGCCGTTCGGAATCGGCTTTAAGCTGTAGGTCCCGGTCTCATTAGGCCTCGTAGTGCAAAAAGTAGACCGTAGCACTCCAAACCAAACCAAACCAAACCGATGACTTTAAAAAATCATTATGATTACGAACGATTTATCAATGAGCTTCTTAGAAAAAATTGTAGACTTCCAACAATTAATCATTTTTTTAAAATTATGTATACAATTCTTATGTTTTAAAGGATAATATACAGTACAAAATATAACTTGAGTTTTTTATTTTATTTAGTACGTGTGATTTAAAGGGGGGGGGGTAAATGTATCTAACTTTGCATATCGTTTATTGTTATCAATCGTTTATTGTTATTAAAATCACTGTGTTCCTAACTGATCACATTAAGCGGACTCCACTGTATTAAGATTTAGGAAACTTATGTAATATTTGGTTGGTTGGTTGGTATATAAGGCTTTATGGTACTGGATCCTAGACGAACATAATGTGCCAGACATGAGGTATAGAATATAAGTGCAAAATTTAGTCATAAGATGGTATGTAGAGAATAAATACTAAAAACCACAAATTATTAAACAGCAACAATTTAGGCAGTAGTAATCAACAATACAAAAGATAATATTAAAAAATGTAGACGTCATAGAAAGGTAAAATTTACACAATCAAATGTGAGGATAAAATCCAATAACTTTTAAGAATGTAAAAATGTTTGGATAAGAAAGAGTTTAAAATATCACTTAAATGTATATTATTAAGAGAAAAATTGTAAAAACGCTGGTTGGCAAACACTGGACACTCAACAAATATACGCTTCACGGTCATAGGACCGTTGCAATGATTACAAATGGGCGCATTCTCTCCTAAAATTAAATGACAGTGAGTGAAGCGGTTATGTCCGATGCGAAGACGGGTAAGAATTACATCCCTCTTTCTGGATGGATGAGCAGGCCTAAGACTAATACTAGATTTAATTGAGCAAAATTTATTATTCTCAATATGGTCCCATTCTACTTGCCATTGTTTATAAAGACATTTCATGACATGGTAATTTGCATCACAATAAGGCAAGTCAAAGTGTAAAAAGTTACTTGCAGACTTGGCAGATTTGTCTGCTCTTTCATTCCCCTCAATTCCAACATGCGAAGGCACCCAGCAAAAATATATAGAAAAGCCAGACGAGGCGAGAGTTTTTAAGATACTTAAAACCTTAAAGACGAGAGGATTACTGCAAGGATTAGGTGAAGAAATGAGTGTAAAGTGTTCAATGAATCAGTGTATATAATGTTGTTCTTCCTACGTCCATCCAAACTTTCCAAAGCTTATAAAATTGCTAAAATCTCCGCAGAGAAAATAGAGAAGGCGGGAACCTAACGGAAATGTAATATTTCAAAGCGCTTCAGTAAGAAAGCTCATTGACAAGTCGAAAAGCGAATATTTATTTTATCAGTTCAACTAGAGTGTGAAAGTCATAGATTGCTTTGTATCTGGGTAAATAATCGGACAACTGTGAAAAAATAGAAATTAAACTTCTGTGGGAAAAACAGTTAACAGTAGGTAGAATGTAAGGGATTTCGATTACTCTTAAACGCCTGCAGGTCTCGCTTTGACACCATGATATAAAATATATAAAATAATTGTAACAACTGAATAATTGTAGGACTGCTGTTCAATTAGGGTTTAGTTTCAAGAATTTTCAATATTTTTTCATGTATTCATCATATATTATAACACTTTATATCATAAAAATTGTAGCAAGTTAAATTTCTTAATTTTGTAAAATGAACTATATTAATAATATTCATATATATTAGTATAATAAACACATACGTAATTTTTTTTGATAATGAAAGTTTTTTAATCATTATTTATCTTTTTTATATGTAATGTTTTGTTCCTCTTTTGCAATGGATGCAGAAATATTCAACTTTTCCTGTACATTTTTTTGCACGACATTTTCATGCAAGAGTCACTTTTTTTTTGTTGCAATTCCATTACACTCTTAAATTTCACTTTTTGCCGTGTAAGCAACTTTGTAATTCTTTGCTCAGCACAAGGTTTTAAAATTGAACGATTTTTTTATAAGCAGTGTTTATAATTAAGCATTATCATCCCCTATATAATAATAGTCTAAGTTGTCTGTCCGTTAATTTATGAAGTGGTTGTACCTGGAATGGATACAGAAATCCATGTTGAATTTTTTATGAGTTAGGGTTAGCAAAATTCAAAGCGAGTTCGAAATCTACCCCATCCCCCCTTTTCGAGCGTTTAATGCTATTATTTCAAGTCTTTTTCTCCCTCTTATTCTATACTAAATTCATTCTTGATATGAATTTAGTATAAAATAAGAGGGAGCAGCGAGGGTGGAGCGTAATATTTAAACAGGACTGTGTTTACTCGACCCTCATACACTCTAATTAGTTCTATTATAAAGTGTAGGCTTGGCAAGTTCGGTAGAGGGTCTGCCCACTTGATCAGCGTACTTCTCGGGATGACGGTTCTGTCCCCGACTCAGCCAAGTTTTTCTAAATGTCTAATTAATTTAATATTTTCTGATTTTTCTTTTAAATTCTTATTCCTAAAGATGATTTATTATTTTCAAAATTGTTTATTAATTTTAAAATAATTGTTTATTATTTTTTCAACTTTTTATGACTTAAATTTTCTTCTCGTCATGTAATAATAGTCATGTAATAATAGTGTAATAATAGCCTAAGTTATCTGTCCGTCTGTCCTAGAATTTATGAAGTGGTTGGACGTGCTATGGATAGAACATCCCTATTGGATTTTTGATGACTTAGGGTTAGCAAAATTCAAAGCCAGTAAAGTTTTTTTTTTCCTAAAGTATAGATACGATTCTAAAATAAATTGGTATGAATAAGCGTCGTATCACAGCGAAAAATACTGCCTTCTTTAAAACGTTCGAAACTCACCTCGTCCCCCTTTTCGAGCATTTAATGCCATTATATCAAGCCCTATTTTAGGAGCAGGCGATTAAATTTGTCAATTTGTCACATAACAAATAGGTAAAAATAACAATTTTTTCTAGCATTATGACGTCATTCCTTTAACTATCTCATTTAATAATTTTTTTTAGATTATTTAAATATCGTCTGCAGGATTTCCATCCGTTTTATCACTGGACTTAGATATGACGTCAATAATTTTCCTTTATATTTGGCTTAAATAGTAGATTAGTTACATATGTGATCATTTTAATCGATTATTTTTGTAGAACGATAATTCTCAGCCAAAAAACAAATAATTTTTTTATCTGCCTAATAGGGTACTTTACAATTCTCGAAAATTAAAAATTTTACTGATCCCGTAATAGGACGGTCTATATGCTAGTTAAGTATATATCAGTATATATAATTTTTATAAGCAGTATATATTTCGGTACAAGCAAATGCTATGGAACGAAGCACTTAGGCTGGTTACTTACACGGCGGTTTTTTCCGACGGAAAATTTACCGTCGCTGCCCTTCGAATAGTAGTCCATTGAAATAAACTAGAGCGTGCACATTAGACAGAAAAAAAGATAGGTTAATTTGCCATCGCCGGTAGCTCTGCAGCCGTCTGGTGCCATTGGAGCTCAGCGGAAATTTATCCGTCGTCTAGAACTAGAGGTGTATGCGACTCAGTGAACGTTTTCACACACAGTTGTTTTTTCTACCATTTGCACTGACTTTCGTTGTGAATATGAATCGTTCAGTGAACACGAGCGTTATTGATAATGAAAATCTGATTTCATTAATACAAGAGAGACCTGTTTTATGGGATAAAACTCTGGAAATTTTTAAGGACAAAAAAGCTACTCGTAAAGCTTGACATGAAGTTTGCCTTGGATTTCGAAGCGATTTTGATCAATCGGAAGAAAATAGAGAAATGAATTTGACAGCCATATTTTCTCACATACTTATCCACCCAGTGGCAGTATACTTTTTAACAGTCTGCAACGGAAGCTGGGTCTCGTAAAAATAGTCTGCAGAATAGTGCGCGACTATAAAAAGTTTCGTATTTCTGTTTATTGATTAAACATACGACTTTTCATAACTGTTTCCTATAGAATTAAGGATTGTAAATATTTTTAGAATTTAAACATAAACAGTATAAATACGAATTGTAAATTTTTAGCTAAATAAAAATCGATAGGAATAAAATTTCTAGGAGTTGCGTATTTGACATATCAATATGTTTCTCACACTCGCAGCCAAAATGCCGGCATGCCAATTTTGACACCCCGGACAAATGTAGGAGTTGTTTGCCCCTAGAGAGCGAGTCCTGCTCTGTAGCAGCAGAAGTTTTACGCTGCTTAAGGCTATGGCTACGGTAATTTTCCCGCCCTTTGTGTAAACGTTAACTTTGTTTATCGGCGAAGGTAAATTCTTCGCTCGGTAAAATCTCCGCTGTGTGTGCAATCAGCCTAATAACACTGCATTCAAAGTCAAACAAATGTATGATAGTACTTTGGGAAGTTTTTTTTCTTGTGTGTGGGGGGGTTAAAATACATTCATAATTTTTAATATTTTCAGAAGCCTTTTTCAGGCTCTTCGATTTGAGTATCTATTATTTTGATTGTAATAGGAATTGTGTTGATTTAAAACTTTATCTACAGGTAGAAGAAAAATAATTGAAAAGAATACTAATGGTGGTGCTTAGTGAACCATTTTTTTAAAAAGATTATTTATAATGCTAAGCTATTTATAATGATAAAGTGCCTTGGCATCGAAACGACATCAGAGGGCGTTCTATGTATAATTAGCTATAAAATCTCTCCTATTTAACCTGGACCACAAAACGTTTTCTGTATAATTGTGGTGAGGTGATTTATATCATTCTAATTAATGTAATTAATATAAATAAAACGGTAAGTGAAATGCTTGGGATCAACATCT
>CM063506.1:137364699-137367199 GCA_032207245.1 Pardosa pseudoannulata
AGCCTCCAAACACAATGATCATTTTTAGTTTAAAGTTTATCTTTTAGATGCTATGAAAATGGTTAAGTCAAAAGATCCTATTGATGTAAGAAACTCAATTTTATTAAATTCACCATGGATACAGTGGAATGTTTAAATTCGCTCCCAATTTTGTTTTCCTAAAATTCTAGTTAAAACAGAAGATATAGCTAATTGATTATTATTTTAACTTTAAATTTTCAAGTTATAGTTAACTTCGAATATCTTATTCTCAAAACTGCATTTTTTTCATAAATTTAGAATATATTTATTATCAAACTGTAAGATTTTCAAGATTACTTATTTATAAATTCATGTTTATGCTAAACCTTTGTTTAACATTATTTTTTTACATATAAAATTGTATTATTGTTTAAAGTAAATTAAAATTTAAAATTTTTGATAAAATTAGCAAATGTAATTGTAAAATCCTTAATTATATTAATAAATGCTAATATATTTCCAAATGCAGATTCAGTGCGAAATGTGACAGTTTATGTAGAATTTATTAAAAATATTGAAAAAGTAACTGTAGTAGAATTTTTAAAACCTTGCATGGTAAAAAATATTTTTGATTTCATATTTTTAAAAGGAAAATTAAAAATTTATTTTACTTAATTATTGTTTCTAGTATATAAATATTTAAATGTTTGCTAGAATTTAATTTTTTTTCCAGCCACAATATGTTAATATGTAGGAAAATATAGTTATTTTTTATTAATTTGTTTGGAGACTACAAAATTTTTTCGTGTTGTTCTAAATATCCTGATTTTTTTTACTATCCAGCGTGATCTCCCCCATTCCTTTAAACAGATTATTTTAGTTTCCGTATTAAAGCTTTTACTACATAATGTTTATTAATTTACATCAAGAACAAGGCTGAAGTGGAAGTGCTAAAGTAAAGAAATACCCAATCTGCAACAAAGAAAATCAATTTGGGTTACTTTCACCATTTTGTACAGAGTTGTTTTATTCAACTGACAGTTCCTATCGACTGAAATGAATACTTGTATCAGCCAAAGAATAAAACTGGATGTATTACCATTAGAAAGTAAAGAACTTCCTAATCTAATAGGGAAGTGCTTGCAAAGTATTTTATATCAATGTGTACAACTCATTTCCTTTTATCTCTTCGCATTTGAGTACCTATTTTACTTTTATGCATGAATAGTATTCTTTTTATGTCTACGATTTTGTAGGGTTAGATGTTTTCACTTCTTAAGGTATCCGTCTACGTTCGGAAAACTTTTTTTTTTTAATATAGAAACTAGTTCATGTTTTTACATTTTTAGATTTATTTTTTATATTATTATAGAGAATTGCACTTAAAAATTATTCCTGGAGAAGTTTTTATAAAATTTCTAATAAATGAAGAAAATTTAATAAAAAAACACATTTTTCAAAAGGTCTAATTTTTTAATAAATTAAATTATTACAATATTTTTTGATGCAACACATTTCTTATAAACTGGAATAGTGAATCACCTATTATCTTTGCTTAATTTACATTTGGTAAAAAATGTTGGTCCTTCAAAATCATACATATTGAATTTTTAACAAATTTTCCTTACCTCTATAGATAACATCAACTAAAAATGATCCAAATTTGAATCTTTTAGGTCATTTACTAGTAAATGACCTAAAATACTATCAAAAGCATTTATAATAATTTTCAACATAATTTTTTAAGAACTTTTTGAGAAATCACATTTTAAGTTTCAACTTTTTATTAAAAATACCGTTCTGAGAAAAACGCATTTGATGTTTATGAAAGCAACTTTA
This sequence comes from Pardosa pseudoannulata, assembly GCA_032207245.1. Classification (NCBI taxonomy): domain Eukaryota; kingdom Metazoa; phylum Arthropoda; class Arachnida; order Araneae; family Lycosidae; genus Pardosa; species Pardosa pseudoannulata. Next base: position 137,366,500 of record CM063506.1, read on the forward strand.
ACTATTAAAAAATTAAAATATTTGTTTAAAATTCCCCAAACTTTGTTGCTTCAAAAATTTCTAATTGCCAAGTTGCTAATTATTAAAAATACTAGAAAAATGTTTAAACTAATCTTCATGAAAATTTAAAAAGTTTTGTCCAAAACATGCTTCCAAAAAATGCTAATAAAAATTCACAACTTCCGAATTCGAAGTCGCTACTTCTTTTTCGTTTTGACAGCTGTTACTGATGTTTAAACACTTGTAACTTTTCTTTAAAATCCCTTAGAGACAAAACAAAAACAAATTTAGAAACCTAAAAGTTGAAAGTTTACAATAAAGAAAATAGAAAAGTAATGATTTTTGGCAAACAATGACGTTTTTAACGTAGATGGATACCTTAAGTAAAAATTTCATTTTTAATTAGGAAATCAATAGTATAGTACAGAGATGAACAAAATGCGGCTCTCAGAAGGATTATTTGTGGCTCCCGATAAATGTACCCGAGTTAACTTTTCATTTTTGTGTTATTATATTTAAAAAAAATATTACAACTGATGGAGTTCCGGCAATGCTGGGTAAAAAAATCGGTCTTATTTGGGCTTTTAAGAGATGATTCTCAAATTCCACAATTCATACCGATTCACTGCATAATTGACCATGAACATCCCGTTACGAAATATTTCAAATATCCTCATGTTATGAAAACTTCGTAACACGT
>CM063506.1:137377199-137407199 GCA_032207245.1 Pardosa pseudoannulata
CGATTTCTAAAATATTGTTTATATAATGCTTTAAAATGTGCATTTTAAAGAAACGGCTACAAAGTTTATTTACTTTATAATTTTTATATTTCTAAAATATAATTTCTGTCTTTAGCTACTAAAGAATATTAAAGACGTAGGTACTGGAATTTTTCAGAGATCTACAAATAATGACTTCCTATAAGAATAACAACTATAAAAAATCTTTGTTCAAGTTTCTTTAATTCTCCCTAAAAATATTTTTATCTAATAATTAATTTTTCTTAAATTGGCACATTACTATAATATTAGTGCAGTTTTCAGGCATATATGTTTAGAATATAAAATAGAAGAAATGTTATAGAGCCGCTAGGGATTTATCAACATAAAATTAAAAAAAAAACGCAATAGCTTTTCATACCCATATCGATAAACCGCGATTGCTCTTTTCGGGATTCATCGACAGTGCTTTTCCGAAACCCTCTGGGACTCAAACGGTTAATAAAACTTCCGATGAAGATGAGGTATTGATCAAAAACTTTTATTTATCTAAGGTTTGATTGAAAAAATGAAAGTCATTGTTATGCTGATAGCTTACAACTCTACAACGAAGACCCCCGCTAAATATGCTCAAACATAATACAGAAGTAACTCTCACGCGAGAGTTACTAATGACCAGCTCTAGATGTTTGTAGCAGAGTCATAAGGTCAAAAACCAAGAAATAGAGTAATCTCGATTCCAATCCTAGAATTACTAGAACTTCTCTCAAAAGCTCTGATAAACAGAAGAAATAAGACCAATCGGCCATTTTCAAAATGAAAGTCATTGTTATGCTGATAACTTTCAACTCTACAAAGAAAAACACTTCTAAAATATGCTTAAACATAATACAGAAAGTAAGTTCCTAAAGGCGAGCTCTAGATGCTTGTGGCAGTGTCATAGGCTATGAAATTCCAGAAAACGGAGTAATCTCGATTCCAATCCGAGAATTACTAGAAATTTTCTCAAAAACTCTCATAAACAGAAGAAATAAGACCAATCGGCCATTTTCAAATCTGTACGGTACAGTTATGATGCCAGTATGTACTGAATGAGTTAATTAGTAAAAGCTAAAAGCTCGAATATACTCATATATATGCTAACGGGTTAGTACATAATCTCAAATAAAAGTTTCCTAGGAATCACTTGCCATTAAAGGAGACAAACACTGTTGATTTACGGCGAGTAAAAAACAAAATCAATAAAGTTTCCTCTTAATGACCTTCTTGAAGAGTTTCCTGAAATATCTTAAAACTTATCAAATTCTTATATATATGATTACGTCGCACATAATGCACAAAAGAGGTCTTAATGAGCATTTAATGTTATCAAAAATCAGAAAGTAAATACAAGTTATTAATCTCTCCTGTTCCCATTTGGAGATTTTTTTTCTTTGTATAAATGAGCAAATATTAGTTGTTGGATAAAAAGATAAATCTGGTGATATAAGATATTTTTATCAATTTGAATAAGTCTGTTTACAAAAGAAGATCAATATAATCAAGTTAATGATGACATTACTTTATGTTAAATTTTAGTTAAGGCTGTATCCTTTATTTTGTATCGTTTATTTAATCATTCAATAAAACAAATTCATTCATTTAAAATCTATAAAAATACATTTACGGTATAATATTACTTCGTGTACGAGTTCAGGTTCATTGCTACCACAAATCAACTAAAAGTTTCAAGTATATTTACAACTAAGCACACCCCTCAAATTTTTATCAACTGTTTTCTTACTATTAAAATAATAGTAAGATGCCACTAAAGTGAAATTTTAAGCCCCGAAAAGTTAAAAAAAGAGTGGTGGTCGAGAACTGAAATCAAAAGACAGTCTTCCTCAATTTATAGTTTCATCAATTAGTGAGAACTTGTAGAAGCCTCGAGAATATTCTAAAATACCCTTGATCTCACCAAGAAAAGTTTTACAACATTTCGTAAAATATCGCCTACTTGGCAGAAAAATTAAGCGTCCGAAACAATCGCCTATTTGAAGATATCTTGCCAAATAACGACATTAGCCAACTCCATTAAAAAGAATCTTTGCCTGTACATTGGTTTTTCACGGCATGCATACTACTATTGCAAGAAAACTCTTGCAGGGAATACGGCATAGGATTAAGCTACAGGGATTGAATACGATTTACAAGAATTTAAACCGAATACCTCATATATTCCGATATTTAGAGCAGGGTACATAATATTTATATTTATTCACATGTGTTCAAAATTTTATAATATAATTAAGTATTGGGAATAAATGGATCTGTGGTGTAAATTAATAGTTGTTTCTAACACTCAATGACTAACAATTGATAAAATAATTGCTGTTAAAGTTTCTACAGTCTGACCTAATTCCTGATTTCGGAACAAAATTTAACAACTTGTACATATTTAATTTAATTTACATGACATTGAACTTTTCTCTGCTTATAGCATATAGGTCTTCAATAAACGGTGTTTACAATCTTATATGACTCTCCACGAAGTCTCAGTTTTTAAACTCTTTTTATATTCTTTCATCAAAAGGCTGTCTAGATACCGTAAATCTCTCTGGTGGTGAAGTAAAATAGATTTGTCTGTCTAGTCATTAACAATATGATCATAGTTTTGCGCTGATCTACTGGTGATCTGTAGATTCGGTATTGTTCGTAAGTTCCATCAAGAAAACCAATTTTCTTAGATAAAAGTTGAAATAGTTAAACTTTTCTTCATGAGTTCACTTTTTAAGCCTTTTTAGGGTGATCATTTTTATACACCAGTACACTCGTAATGTAAAACAAAACAATATATGTTTGCCTTTGTTTAGGAATACTTCAGTGTACTATTTTTTTTACAATTAGACAAGGCTGATTTCAAAAGACAAAACATAACTATGCCAACTGAAAGAATCGCACCCAGTAAATTCTGTACTTAAAATGACAACAATGGAATGCAGAGCTGAAATTTAAAAAGTTCAATAGTAATTACTAGAGAGATTTTATTCAATTATCAATCACTTATACATTTATTACATTAAAAAATATTATCATTGCTTTTCCTTTACACAAATAAATTACCGAAAACACTCGAAACACTTCTATTTATTGTTTTAGGTGCCAGTCAATTAGCAGACACCACATGGCACTTGGATGACTTTAACTTACGCATCAGAACTAACTTTTTAGATATGCAATCGAAAGGAGTTTGCTAGAGAACATTTGAGAACATTCGATAGGGTAGCTAGAAAAGAACTATCGGAAAAACAGAATCTGAACCGAAAGTGATAAAAATATTATTACATATACACACATAGATATAGATATAGATATAGATATATATAATCCTGAGTATATAAATGTGCTCTATGACTTCTGAATTTGCCGAAAAAGAGTGACGAAATATTCGAAGGTGATTTAGGTCAATCCAGGTAAGATTTGAGTGAAGTAAAACATTAGGAGGTCAGTATTTCGTGAAGATAAAAGCCTTTATTAATCAGATGTGGATTTGTTATTTCTATTTGTCACCATTTTAATAATTTACTTTTTAATTTCGTACTAAAATAATTAAAATATTTTAATTTATTTCAATTCGGTTCCTTTAATAATTCTGAAGAAAATTAATACTTCTAGACAACTTCTACATGTAGTCGCCTTTATTTACTTATAAAATTAAATACGTGGCACTGTTCTGTACGAGAATACAGAGTCAGTTTCACCTAACAATCTATGCCATTCATTATCCTTACCGCTCTCGCATAATACTGGCTTAAATCCAAGAGCATTTGTACGTTTTCAATTATGTAATCTTTCTACAGCTTACCGATTTTCATAACTGCTACCTAGAACACTGATGAATACTATTGAAGCAATAAGTTTGGGCACATGAAGTTAGAACATGATGTCTTATTTTTCTTCCAGTATTGAAGTCCAGTAAACTGATGTAAGTGGGGGAAAATCAATTGTTTCTTACTTTATTGTAAATAACTTTTAAAGGAATTTTTAAACGAAATAGTAAACATTAGATTGCCATTAGAGAAATGTTAGAAATTTTTAGTTTGAATACGCCCAATTCTATAGTTTAGCTTGTTTCTATCTTGATGTGTTACTAAAAAAACTAGCATTCTTATCGCGAGTTATCACTATACATTAGTTCTTTGTGCAAGATACTTTAGTTCTTATCACAATCTGAGGTGAGTAAAGGAAAAATCGCAAGTTATTTCGATACATTAGTTCTTTGCAAGATACTTTAGTTCTTTAAATATCAAAGTCACACAATCTGACGTGAGTAAGGGAAAAATCAATTGCTTCTGACTTTATGGGGAATAAATCTTGAGAAAATGCTGAGTGAAAATACTAAACGTAAGGTTACTATAGCAGTAATTTTAGAAATGTTTAGCTTAAATACAACCCATTTCTTATATTATTTTGATTGTTTTTATCTCAATGTGTCAGTGAATAAAAGCTAGGTTTCTTCAGCTATCAGGATATTTCAAATGTATTAGCATATTCAAGGTAATGGTTTAATTTAAATATCGATGTCGCACAATCTGAATTTAGAAGGGAAAATCAACTGCTTTTAGCTTTATAAATATGTAAAGATAATTCATTTTTTAAATTTTAACCATTAGGAGTTCTAGCTATTTTCATTTGAAATATAACCGATTTTTATGTTTTAGCTTGTTTTTCTTTCGATATGCTATAACACAAACTGAGATTCTTTAAATTTCACTAAATCTAAATTACTTGAATATTAACACACATTAAATACTACATATCATATACATATATTATATATATTATTATATATTATTTTATATTAGCTTGTTTCTCTCTTGATGTGTTACTGAAAAAAAACCAGACTTTTTATAGCAAGTTATCACGACACATTAGTTCTTTTTGCAAGATACTTTAGTTCTTTAAATATCGTAGTCACACAGTCTGACGTACGGGTATTATTATATTATTATATTATTATTTAGTATAATTATATTATATTATTATATTATTATTATATTTTATTACTATATTATTATATTATATTATTATTATATTATTATTATTATATTATTATTGTTTTATTATATTATTATATATATATTATGTCTATATTATACATTAAATATTTCATGGAGCACCTAACAATGCAGAAATGCGCAACTCATGATTTTAAATGGATTAAAGACAGAAAACTAATTGAAGTCTCAGGTAATAGTTATAAGTTGGCAACAAAATGTGCCCTGATGTCTGAAACCCCTTTCCAAGATTGACTGGAATAAATTCACCATACATTTTATCTGGAATAGAAATAGTACAAACTCATGGAGTATAAAAATCAATCTTTTTTGATTTCATGATCAATAAAATTTGACAGAACTATTTTTGGATGTAGTAACCTTAGATTACCATAAGAGAAATTCTTGGATTTTTTATTTAAATATAGTGGATTTGTGTATATTCTCTTGTTTCTAGTTTAATCCTGCTGAACAATTACCAAATATGTAAGGCGGTATTTTTCGATATCAGAGGTAGTGTGATCTAATTCCTCTGCTTCCCTGAACAATAGCTGATAAAGCGGGTATAAGTTGCAAATGCAAGTCTTATTAGATCATGTTAGCTGAATAGTTTATAGGAATATTAATTAAGGTTTATAATTTCTAACGCTGAGGTACATGCATGTGTATCAATCGTCACTACCAGGCCTTAATCGTTGGCCAATTTTACTATGGGTGTACCATGTAAGGTGCAACATTACTTCCTAAGACAACCGAAAGAAACCGGAACTTTTGTAGTTTAGAAACAGAGATTATGCAGAAAACTCAAAAGTTTCACAAGACACCTCCAGAGGTATCGTTTGGAAACTAGGTGGACTTTGAGATCAAGAGCCTATTTTACGTGCCCCAGCCGTCCTTAATGAACATTTGTAATTATACTAGACTAATATTTCAGCATAATAAGATCAAAACTTTATTTGAAGCATCTGTAACATTCGTTAATCAAACAATAAATATTTTGCTGACGCGTTAAACACTTTTCTACAATTGACAGTAGTAAACAACACCGTATATTTATTCCAATATCAAAATGAGACAAACTGCTATAAGGAAGAGAAACTTAAATCGCATCTCAGTTTTGAATGAGAAGTGTTGGAGAAAATAGTAAATGGATTAGTTTCCATAACAGGAATTCTACTATATAACATATTTCTGTATTTTTCTTTGTTTCTACCTTGATGTTCTCATAAACAAAAGTTTAATTGTTTTAAATTTCTAGACACTCTAGTTGTTTAAACATTCTCAAAGTAAAAGATGTTATTGAATGAATGGAATTGAGAAAATGCAGTACAGTTAACCTTTGAACTGAATGAGATCAAAACCTTTTGTACATCTGTCACAGCCGTAAGACAAACAGATATTTTTTCATTGTCATATTAATTTAAGCCCTGGTAAGAGCGAAAACGCATTACGCAAATAATTAATTTAGCATATCTCCTGCTTTTACAAAAGTGTCTATTTTATAATATAAATCTGCTGTAATAAAATAAAGACGACAGTGATTCTGCGGTTACTTTTTTTTATCCAAAATAAATTGTCATTCCAGCCTAAGCTATGTTTCGGTTATTACGAAAGAAAGAACCCAGTTGAGAACTAAAGTTTCTCAACCATTACAACGAAGCCTTATCCCAATAATCATTTCTGCCAAATACATATATTGATGAATATCTTAAGCATTAGTATTGTGGTCTCCTGCAAGTAAACCAAACATAGAATTTAAACTACTTAGAAAAAAATTAAACTTTTGTCATTAGTGATAAAGTAAGAATCAGGCAATTTAAACATCAAAGGATGCCGTTTATAAAAATGAGATTTATTAGGTATGATATGTAACACAATACTGTAAAGACGTTCTGCAGGGTAGATAGAGTTATTCATCATCATTTCAGACGATGTATTTTCCAAAAATTTATTGTATTTATGTGACACGAAAAATCATAAAATACCGACTCAAATGATAAAATTATATATGATATTAGCATTTCTAAACTTAGGAAATTGTTTATGGGACTGCAATCTATATTCTCTAAAAAGAAAAGGTAGAAAGAAAATTTAAAGATTCTGCAATCATCATTTTAACCTTCACTAAATAGAAACACTAGGCATTATTTGGCTAATGGACTTCCTCCCTATTGGGTCCGAAGAAATCTTGATTAAACTGAAAAGATACTTTTCTGAAATACATTTATTTCCATTTCCTTGTATATAAAGATCTTGTATATACACAAATCTTTTGGATAACTTGGACTTTTCTGTAAGAAATTATCTTTTTCATTTTTAAATTAACACTGGATAAAAAGCCATTGTTTGCACTCTAAAAAGATTATGACAAAAATGTTCAGAAAGGATTTTAAATTAATTGTCTTCTCCCTCTTTTCATAAATTTATTCACGCAGTACCCTAGAGAAATTCATGTGCTTTATCACGGTATTCGGTAAAATGTATTTCACACACTGAGTGTGACATCAGTCCCCGGGAACTGGCAGTGAATTTTCTGTTCAGGTCTCGTTTGTTCTTTAGGAGTGACAGGGCACTTTTAAACGGAAGGTTTAAAATGTCAGTCTCTAGAGATTAACGCCTCTGAAACTAAAAGTCTACTCTCAGCCCCCAATGGCAAACATCTCGTTTAGCGTGCTTATCAAATCAATGCAAACCACCCATAAGTAGAACAATTTCCTCTGTAGGATAACTTGGAAAAATCCAGTATTGCTATTACACAATCACCTTAACATCCAATAGCTAAATAATCGTAGCTACATACTTAATCATTAACGCTTGTTGCATTATTGAATACATTCATTTTTAATATGTCAAGAACATGACAAAAATGCTATTTTATTTGATTATTTTTATTACAGAATTATCTTCATAGTACTTAAAAATAAAGAAAAATAAAAACTGACTATATATTTGTTAACTGAATATTTGCTAATTAGAATTATAGTATAGATCATTATTTGCAACTAAAAATGCTAAAAATGGATGAATTCTTTTAAATCTGAAAAATAAATAGCAATAATCAAATATATTTTATCTCTTCCAACGCGTAACTCTCATAAATGGATATGTATACCAAATTTATAGCTCTTTAATTACGATACACCGAATATTCTAAATTTTTTATTTACGATGTTACTTTCTTTGAAGTTGCAGTTAATTTGTTTACAATTAAATTCATTTTTCTTCTCGCCTTGATTAATTTCTATCCATTATAATATAAATGATTATTATGACGAATAATTTTTAAAATGTGAATGCCCATAACTATTAGAAATTTATCGAAAAGAAAGATTCTACTAATTAGTCATATTTAAGCAATATCTACTTCCTACTAAATGTAGTGATAATGAAATTTGTGCAATTACAACAGACTTACCTAAAATTATAAATCAGCAAAAAGTAATAATTTATTAAATTCATAACATCGTTTTAATTTTTGTGTTTATTTTTATCCTCATAATTTTCAAGTAAAAATATAATCATCTATATGCTATTTTGAGGTAAGCTGGAAAGATTAATTTTCGAAATGGCTGTCCTTAAATTGGTAGATTACCCAAACCTAAACTACATGTACTTATTGAAAAAAAGTGTTTGTATCAAGAAATTGTAGAAAGGTGTTTAAATTGAGGTTATTGAAATAAATGTATTTTTAATACATTAAATATCAAAAGTATCTAGCTAAAGAATATAGAACTTAAAAGTTATTCATCAGTATCTCATACTGTAGCGCTTTGAAAGCGGGTTAATACCTTGAAAATATCAAGTGAAGACTATAATACCAAAATAATCCAAATATCCACTGCAACAAAAAATGGAAGGTTTTATGTTGCTATAAGTAAACTCATTCAGAAATATTTGAAGTATGTTGCGATGTTGGATCTATTAACATATCTGATTATGTGTATTTGAGCTAACCAGTGGAAAACAAGATAATTTAACTAGTGGATACGTGTGGTTTATTTGAGATAATTATTATACCTCTCTAAATTTTGGGTGACGCGTATAACCCGTGGTGGTAAAATATAGTAGTTCGAAAAGGAAGTAAAAGGAGGGAAAAAGAGTTGCTTTGGTTTGGAGTGATACGAATCACTATTTTCCTACAAAAGGCTAATGAGACCGTCATCTGCTGCTTAAAGCCGATTTAGAACTTGTATGAACATCTATGCTATAATGGGGCTAGAACCCACGAATTGCAAAGAGTAGTGCCCTAAGATTCTGCTAACTTTCGGTAAAAGAAACAAAGGATAACTGTATAAAAAGTTGTGCAGCAGTGTTGGGTGAGCTATTTCGAAGCTTTAGCAACAACATTTGGAAAAATGCTACATTGGAATCTGTTATTATTCCCTACTCTGACAGTTAAATTAAAGTTTTAAATTAGTTTTTCTTGCTGTTTCTATCATAAATCTAAAGGTTGATGTAGATTTGAAGAGATAGATCCCACACCTGAGGCTTTGCATGGGGAAGATGTGAGTAAAGCTTCTAATGGTAGAGAAATCATTACAAATTGTTTTTAAGAGATATATTAAACAGATAGTTCCCATAGTATTTAATAATCACTGTGAGAATTTGCTACTGTGATAAATAAAAAAACAAGAAAATGTTGATTGAAGCTAACATTATTGTCCTTTACTATCCTCATAATATTTAAAAAGTAATTTTGGTTTAAGAAATTATGTGCCATATATGAAAGGTATATCGTAAAACTCTAACTTAATGTATAAAAAATCTCAATTCATAGTCAATGTAAAATGCTGATTCTTTAGCAAATAAAGAATCCTAAATAGAAATAAAATGTATGACATTAAATAAATTTTAAATTAGCAATTAGAAATTTCTCATATGTGATTTTTGTTTGTTAATTATGTTCTGATAAATTTCTTTGTTGAAACAAATTTAAGAAAATCAGCATATGGAGAAAATGAACAGAATTTGTCAAACGAATAGAGAACAGAAAAATTTGCATTACAACAATAATAAAAAAAAATTACTTTCAGTGCATACAGACAAAAACAGAATTATCACCAACAAGCAAATCCCAAAAATAGGCATATTATTTACTAAAAATATTTATCAAAATATTTTCTATAAACTACAAATAACACCAAAAATCAACACTTCACTTGCATCTGAAAACTCAATTAAAATGTCAAAGATTTTTTTCATTTATTATCATTTTTGTTCAACATTAGTCCCTACGGGTTAAATAGCCTCATTTAATACTATTCAGTTCCAACCTGATGCAGAAAAAACTACTGTATTTATCAAGAGTGTAATTTATTTCTCATATTCACTGAAATAAATCATAAAGAAAATTTCCTCAGCTATAGCTAACTCTGCTCAGAGCAGCACATAATTATAAGTTCTTCTTTCCAAGCTGCTAAAAGAATGACAAAAACGTGATTCTCTTCATTTTACTCAAAAAGAAATGTGTTTTTTTTGTTTAGCACGTTAAATAAGAGGAATTCTCCAATCTCTTAAATTCAGTGAAAGTCATTTTCTTTACCTCCTTTCGAATTAACGAATATTACAGCTGAAATAATCATCTTTCTGTAAACATAATTAATTTATTCTGTCGTTCATATTTAAAAACAAAATCTTCTACTATTATTTTTTTGGTACATCAAAAAGCGAAAAGGAATCGAAAATGCAATATTAGATAATAAAACAAACGATAAAAATTTCATGCTTCACACAATTAATTCATAATAATTATATAATCTGATGTCAGGCGTATATAATCAGTTTTCTTTCTTTAAATACCCTATAATTTAATTTCTAGAATTGCAGTATCTCAGAAAAAAAGTTTAAAGAATATATTTATATTATTTTACTATTATATCAATTAGTAAAAAAATAAAATTCAGATAAATTAATCTTAATAGCATCAGATTTTATTCAATACACTTGTTATTGTTTTTAAAGATCCATTAAATGCTCATTTAATTTTTTAAGTACACTATTTATCATTTGATAACATAATATATATTTTAAGAATTCATTTTATACATAATTCATCATTATAAATTGAAATTAAAATTCTTTTATTATGCCTACATTCACTTAAAAAGATTTATGCATTTTCTTTAATCGATAAATAGAGTATTTTTGCTGCTGTTAAATTATTTCTTACTTAATCTACGCTACATAAATTTAAAATAATGAGTTAAAATTATTGATTAATAGGAATTGATTACTTAAAATGGAGAATTGCTTAAAATTTTACGACAAGTTGTTTCCACCTACACATAAAAGCTTCATTTTTTAAAACTTTTCATAAAGCAGTTTATCATTTAACATAAAATATTATTAATATTTTTTGAGAAATACATTTTTACCTCATATTCTAAAGCAAGCATCAAAGATTATTTAATTGAAATTCAAAAATTCGTAGAATTTTTTCGAGACAAGTTAAATACTGGCGATTAATTAGTCAAACTAAGAGTGCATTTTTCGTTTTTTTAAGGCCTCTCTATTAATTCAATACTATAAAAAGTCTCACTGTTCAAATAAGTAGATTTTATAATTGACGAAAAATAAATTCTTACTGTCAAATATAATTTTCTGTGAAATCGTTCTTGCGTAACACAATTATTTTGACTTCAAAAATATTTTTAGCAAATATTTTTATATTAATGAACATTTTAAAAAATACTTTTTCATTTTTTGTAAAAAACATTATCCGTTAAAGGATATTTAAAGAAACAGGTACGTATTTATTAAGCAATAGGAATTTATTTCTTTGAAATATCCGACTACATTTAAATAACTCATATTTTAAATTTAGAAACTTTCTTTATTGATATAGTTGAAAAATCATAATATAAGATTTCCAAAATCAGGTTTGTAAGGTTTTAACCATGGGGTTTTAACCTAGTGGTTTTAACCGGTTTTAACCGTTGAGGTCAATATCAATTTTGACCAGTTTTGACCACTGAAATTCACTTTTCGATATATTTAATTCTAATCGAACGTAGTTTACTAGCATATGATAAAGGAAAGTTACATTTTTCCAAATTGTCCTAATATAAATAACACCAGCAAAATATATATATATATATATATATATATATATATATATATATATATAATATATATATATATATATATATATATATATATATATATATAACATAACACCAAGAAACAAAAAAAAATGTTTTACTTATTGTTTTATACAAGCTGTTTTATATGTAACTAGCAAGTTTGCCCGTGCTTCGCTACGGTGAACTTAATATATTACTTTTAAACAAAGATTTATTTTTCGTGAATAACTCTCTAAATTCGTCACAGTTCAGTTCGAGTCATTGGCATGTTTATATATTTCTATCATAAGCGTATTATAACATTATTCAGTTTTTATAATCGAATTTGTCTTATATTAAATTTACTCAAACTTTTTTTATTGTCAAATATAAGCTTAACCCTGAATTGCATTACTGTATTACTACTGTACGTTGATTAGCAAAGTTAACAGATCTTGCCATATTACGTGATAGAATAGGAAGCACAGGTTTTGACAGCAACAGTGCTAATTTTGTTGGTAGTAATAAATGTTTTCCAAAATTAAGGAAATTTATGACAAACCACATAGTTGTGTATGAAACAGAAACACACGTTCATATCGACAACCATATGAATATGAAGATAACTATATAAAATGATAGGTTTTATTTGGCCCATTAGAGTCACTGAAATTTGTACTTTTTGTACTTAGAATATTGTTGATATGCATTTCATTGTAACATAAAAATGAACCAAGAATTAAATTTAAAATTTGTTCTCATATAAAAATGCTATAATATGCGTCACATAGAAATGAAAGTGAATCACTTTATATCTCAAATTTCAGTTCAAATCGAATAGATACTAAGCAGACGATTTTAAATAATATAAAATAAGAAATGAATAAATGAAATATTTAAATGAATGACGTCATAATGATAGAAAAATATCATTTTCGCCTATTTATTATGTGATGAATTGAACATTTTAATCTCCTGCGTTTAACCGTGGAAAACTGCGTTTAAAACAATTACTTGGGATGACGTCACATTGCTAGAAATATTGCTTCTTTCCCTTAGATATGAAGCGATAAATTAAAAACTTAATCGTTTGCGTTTAACCGGGGAAAATAATGCTTGGAATAATGACATGAAATGCTCGAAAAAGGGGGAAGGAATGAATTTCGAACGTTGAAAATTTACAAAAATCTTCCCAGGGATATACCTAAACATTTCCCAAATTTTCACGGCGATTGGATGCATAGTTTTTGAGTCTATTGAGTACAGACAGACAGACAGACAGACAGACACACACAAATTCATTTTTATATATATAGATATATGCTGAATTCAAAAAACGGTTACAAGTAAAAAGTGTTGTAGATTTCTCTCTAAATTTAAACGATTTCGTAATTTAGTTTGGATTACTCCAAACTTTGGAAAAACTTTGAAACAATTTTAATTGTAAAATGTCATGTTATTTGTTTTAATTTTAAAATTTTTGCTTTTAACTGCAACTTTTATTTTTTAACTGTAACTCATATTCTATGTTTTTTACTGCAGTTGGATTACATTTTTACAATTGCATGTGCATGGTTCATTTTTAAAATTCAAAAATTCTTATAATACTGTATAAGCATGCTAAATCTCATACTTCTTAGTTTAATATTTTGGTTAACTGCACTACTATTTTTATTGCTTATTAAAAGTCACTTCTAATTACAAAAGATATTATATATTAAAATTAATACCATTTTTAAAAATTATTTTTAACAATTCTGACCACTTTTGACAATTTTTTGACGGTTAAAAACATTTTTAACCAGTGTCCTGGTCAAAATCAGTTTTGACAGGTCTGGTCAAAATTACAACCCTGTCCAAAACAGAGTATTTTTATTTTATGGCTGTATGATATATGAAATAGAAATTAAGACAAATTTTGTTTTTTACCAAAAACGGGAGGTGCAATTAAAGAAACTGAAGTTTTAGTTAAAACGGATTAGGTAAGCAAATTGTTATATTTTATAAATAGAATTTGTTAGGTAATTTCAGGGTTATTCTAAACTTTAAAAATGGAGATTATTAAACAGCTGAAAAAACCTGTTGTATAAAAATAATCTGCTGCAATATACTTTGAGTATTTCTACATTAAGAATTTTAAATGAATTTTATGAGAAACTCTGATTTGACATTTTTTTCTCTATAATACCGTGATAAAAAATCTGTTTTTATTATAACAAAATTTATAAGGGATAATTTACATAATATTACGAGTATAATGAATTAAAAGTTGCATTGTTGAGGCAACATTTGAAAAATCATATCATATTTTTAAGAAAATAGCTGAATAGTAACTATGGTATAATATATATATATATATATATATATATATATATATATACACATTATATTAATATTTATATATATAAACTATATACATATAATTTTTCAAATGTATATAAATGTTGCGTTTTAATTATTTATAATATTTATGATACTCAATAGAAGTAAAAATTTTATTTACGAATTATGTCTGACAATTAGAAGAATAATTAATATTACATATTTTAAAATATTGTTTTATCAGTGTCAACTACACAAAATAGGATTTTCTGTAGTATATGTCACAGAGGGAAAAAAATCATGTATTGTATTATAAAATAATAGAACTTTATATGTCAATCGTTGTTTAAAAATTTATTACCATATCACATTATTTTCATTTCTGCAATTTCTCATCTTTCACAGGAGCTTGAGAGAAAAAATTAGAAATCTGTCAAACGAAAGTGGAGGCAAGACGCATTGTTCAACAAGAAGTGCACACACACATATACACCCTTGTTACATTTAATTGATAATTTAAGAAATGCTGCATCTAATTTTTAATTAATTTGCACAGGGTGAATAAATTTAAATTAATTATGTTTGCTCACCGAAAGAATGTATAAAATATTGCTTTACACTTACTCAAGCTTTCAATTCTCTAAATAAATAACATTTTTAATATGAATTAAGTTAGTGTTTTATAATAATTATTAATAGTAATTGAAATTTAATAATTTATTGTGATTTTCACTCACACTAAAATAAGATTTCCTATAATATTTGCCACAGAAAAAAAATATGTATATGCACCATAAAATAGTAAATTAGCTCTAAGAAGTTGTCAGAAAATTACTTACGATGTGACATCGTTTTTACTTCCATAATTTCACATCTCCCACCAAAACAGAAATGCAAAAATTAAGAATCCACCAAAAAAACATGGCGTCCACATTCCTCAAATAGGCATATACTTTCACACATATATAAATGTGATATTTAACCCCTTCCGGTAAAATGACGATTCTAGCTCGTCATTGGTTTCTCAATCCATACCGCACAATGACGAGCTACACTCGTCATGCGACTAAAGTTAATGTTAAATATGATAATTAATTTAGTTTATAATTTCTAGTATACTGAATTTAGCAAGACTTTTGTTACTTGTGGAAATACCAGGTCACTATTACATATTGTTTATTTAGAATTTCTTGGTACAAGTCACTGCCAAATTGATGAGTCAGAATAAAAGAAAACCTACTAAGAAATGCCGTGTGTGTTACAAGAATCAAATTAGAAGTGAGACTTCCTAGCGGTGTAAACAATTCAGTATTCCTTTGCACTTTGTTTTGAAAAGTACCACTATCTTGAAGACTATTATCTGTATAACTTATTAATGTTTTGCTTTGATATTTTCTTAATTATACCTTTTCAGATATTATTTAACACTATGTAAAAAGTGGATTTTAATTAGGAATATGTAAGAATTGTAAAATGAAACAAGTTTTTTAAATAAAAAGTAAATGGTTACTTCACGCACAGTTTATCATTATTAAATCGTACCGGAAGGGGTTAATACATAATTGTTTATTTAACAGATAGTTAGAGATATTTTGCATTCTAAATTTTTACTCATTTGCTCCCCGACAGAATTACTAATTTTAAACGAATTATGTAAGAATATAAAAGATTTTATGATATAAGTATTTATGCTTTTATCCGGAAAATTATTAAGAATTTTGAAGTATGAGTTATATAAAGGCCTCGGCACAACAGCCCCTAGGGAACAGGGCCTACGTAGCCAATATCCATTTCCGAGACCAAGGAACATGGGGTGCGAAGTGTATGTTCCGGTTAGGTAGTCAGCCTTACGCGGAACCCCCTGTGTTTAGTTCCCAAGCATCCTCTGTGCTCTGTCTACCCACTGAAGGGATGAAAGGCTGATCCAACCCTGCTCAGCCCGGGGATCGACCCTCGGACCTGTGTCGTGGGAGAGTGACGATCTACTCCAGCGCCACTGAGTTTCAATGAGTTATATATGTTGATAATAAAAAATTCCAATTACATATTTTAAAATTTTTCTCATGAATATCAACACTATGAAAATAAGATTCTTTATAATATACACTATATTACAAATGATGATCAGTCACTTGCAATTTTAGACATTTTGTTGAATATCTAGAAAAATACAAGAGGAATTATCCTGAAACCCCAGGCGTATAAACAGGATGGTAGACGTCATATATTTTAGCAAAGAATTTTTTTCCGAAACCCCATAGGGGTCCATCAACAAATTGAAGAAAAACGAATATGCTTTCGATAAACCTGTAAAAAGTAAACTTTAGCTCAGGATTATAATGCTTTTTGTTATAACCTGTGTTCATTGTTTTGAGGATAGCACGTATACTCATAGAGAAATTAAGGTTTTTATAAAAACTATCCCAAACTTCTCCAAGTGTTTTGCTTATAATTTGCAGAGTTCTCAATATTAAACAATCTTATTTTCAGGACGCATGCTAAAACACATTGTACACAATAACCTACAATCAAAATATAAGGTTTTAGTTAAATGTGTAGAGCAACTTTTGATAAAGTCCCAAAAATACTGCTTGAAAATTCTGAAAGTGATCGTCGATAGAATAAGCGAATATTATCAAAATATTTTCTATAAACTACAAATAACACCAAAAGTCAACACATCACTTGCATCTGAAAACTAAATTAAAACATCAAAGATTTTTTTCACAAAACAACATTAGTCAAAATTAAAAAAAAATGGTGAAAAATGAGTAAGTATACTAAATAAGGTTTCGCTGCGCATGAGCGAATGCAATCAAAATATAACGTGCATAATATATTAGTTATATGTGTAGAGCAACTTTTGATAAAGTCACAAAAATACTGCTTGAAAATTCTGAAAGTGATCGTCGATAGAATAAGCGAATATTATCAAAATATTTTCTATAAACTACAAATAACACCAAAAGTCAACACATCACTTGCATCTGAAAACTAAATTAAAACATCAAAGATTTTTTTCATTTATTATTATTTATTCAACATTAGTCCCTACGGGTTAAATTAAAAAAAATGGTGAAAAATGAGTAAGTATACTAAATAAGGTTTCGCTGCGCATGAGCGAATGCAATCAAAATATAACGTGCATAATATATTAGTTATATGTGTAGAGCAACTTTTGATAAAGTCACAAAAATACTGCTTGAAAATTCTGAAAGTGATCGTCGATAGAATAAGCGAAATCCGTTGTACTACATATTCAACAAAATGCCTAACATCGCAAGTGTCAGGCCATCATTGGCAATATAGTGTATGTCACAGATGAAATTATGTCTGTCAATTATGAGAAGAGATAATATTACATATTTCAAAACTTTTTAACAATTTCAATTACAAAAAACAAAGATTTTCTATAATATATGACATCAATGAATTTATTTGCATCATAAACTAATAACTGAGACCTCATAAGTTTTTAAAGAACTACTTACCACGTGACATAATTTTACCATGTGATCCAATTTCTCATCTTTCATTCCCAAAAGGGTATTAAACAAAGGTAGCGACAAAAAGCATTCTCCAAACAGTCTCGCACACTCTCCACCTGTTATATTTATTTTACAATTATATTATTTAATTGATAATTAGAGAATGTTGAGCTCTATTTTTTATTTATTTTCTAGCCAACAGACTTGATAGTTAATATATTTTTTATTTAAAGAATGTACGAAATGTTGAGTTATAATTAACTACAATTTCTATCATAAGTAGAATTAATTTTTTTTATCGATTAATTATGAAGAATGTTTCAAGCAGTTTTTCAGATACACACATATGTCATATTTAATTGAGGATTTGATGTACTTAATTGATGTACTAAATGTTGCATTCCCATTTTTTACTCATTTGTTCTCCGATAAACTTAATAATTGTAAGTGAATTATGTTTGTTGATTGTGAGAATATATCAAATGTTACGTTACAGCTATTTACTTTTTCGAATTGATTTAAGATGTTTTAAAGATGAATTATACTTGTCAATTACAATAATAATTATTTTATATTTTTCTCATGAAAGTTAACAAAACTAAGATTTATCTAAGATTAGAATAAGATTTTTATAATATTTGACATAAAACTAAGATTTTTATAATGTCTGGCACAGCAAAAATATATTTGTAATATTTATTTAGCTCCCCGACGCTGTCATAAAACTACTTATTATGTTAAATCGTTATCGCTACAACATCTTCTCCTCATTTCCCGAAACCCCAAAGAACAAATAAAATATGCATCAAAAGAAGGTGGAGGCAAGAAGTCTTCAAGCAGTTTCACCCTTACACACGCTATATTTAAATGATTATTTCTTTTCCTTAACTGATTATCAAAGAAACGTAGCATTCTAATTTTTACTCATTTGCTCGACATCAAATTTGATAATTTTAAACGAATTATGTCTCTTACTTGTAAACATACGTAAAAAGTTACGTTATAACGGTATTTACGGTGTTGAATTGATTTAAGAATTTTTAAAGATTATTAATACCTGTCAATTATAACAATTATTAGTGTCACGTATTTTTCAAAAACCTTTTCTTATGAATGTTAACAATATAAATATTTTATGTTATTTATCAGAAAGAAAATAGTTCTATATGTGTAATAATAATTTAGATTTCAAAATTTATCAGAAAACTACTTAGGATGTTAAACCGTTTTCACCTCTGCAATTACTCATCGTTCACTGAGACTCAAAAGAAAAAAGAAAAAATCCATCAAAAGAAGGTGGCGGCAAGAATTCTCCAAGCAGTTGCACACATACACAGACTTATGTTGTATCCATTTAATGATTTATTTTATTTAATGAATAGCTAGAGAACTACTGCAGTCTAATTGTTTACCTATTTTCTCCCCGACAATTTTAGCTATTTTAAACGCTTTATGTTTGTTACGAATGTTTATCCGAATATTATGTTTTATACGAATATAAAAAATGTTACGTTATAACTATTTACTCTTTCAAATTGATTTAAGAAGTTTTAAAGCGAAATTATGCCTGTCAATTGTAAGAATAATTAACAAAATTCAAATAATCAAATTCATTTACGAGTTTTTAAAGTTGTATTATGTCTGTCAATTATAAGAATAATTAATTATGCAATTATAAAGATTTTTATAATATTTATCAAAGTAAGAACAGTCATATACTTGTAATAATAATTCAGATCTCAAATGTTTCTGTAAACTACATACCATATGATATCATTTTGGTTACTAGAATTTCTCATCGTTCACCAAAACTCAAAAGAACAAATAAAAAATCCATCAAGAGAAAGTGGCGGCAAGAATTCTTTAAGCATTTGCACACATACACACATGTTATATTTAATTGAACATTTGTTTTACTTAATGGATAATTAGAGAAATATTGTATTCTAAATTTTTACATATTTGCTTTCAGTAAATTTTTAAAAATATATATTTGTTAGTTGTAAAATTATAAAATGTTACGTTATAAAAATTTACGATTTCCAATTGATTTAAGAAGTTTTAAAGAGGACTTATGCCTGTATCATTTATAAAAATAATTAATATTAAATTTTTCGAAACTTTTCTCATGAATTTTAAGAACATCGAACTAAAAATTTTATAACAGTTATCTGAGCAAAAACAGCCATACATTTGTATAAATAATTTAGATCTCAAAATTTGCCAGAAAACTACTTACCATGTGATATCGTTTTAGTTTCCACAATTACTCATCATTTAAAAAACTCAAAAGAACAAATTAAAAATACAAAAGAAGGTGGCGGCAAGAATTTTTAAACATCTACACACATATGCACATTTATGTTATATCTACTTTATGATTTGTTTCTCTTAATGTATAACTAGAGAAATGTTGCGTTCTAATTTTTTACTCATTTTATCCCCGATAAATTTAATAATTTTAAATGAATCCTGTTTGCTAATTCTAAGAAAATATAAAATGTTACATAATAACTATTTGCACTTTTGAATTTATTTAAGAGTTTTTAAAGAGGTATTATGTATATTAATTATAAGAATAATTAATTTTGTAGTTATAAAGACTTTTATAATATTTATCAGAGCAAAAACAGTCATATATTTGTGATAATAATTTAGCTCTCAAAGGTTGTCAGAAACCTACTTATTATATGATATCGGTATCGTTACTAGAAATTCTCATCGTTCACCAAAACTCCAAAGAACAAATAAAAAATCAAGAGAAAGGGGCGGCAAGTATTCTTTAAGCATTTTCACACATACACACGATATATTTAACTGAATATTTGGTTTATTTAATGGATAATTAAAGAAATATTGTAACCTAAATTTTAAATTATTTTCTTCCAGTAAAATATAATAATTTTAAACGAAATATATTTGTTAATTGTAAGATTATGCGAAATGTTAAGTAATAAATGTTAACAATTTCCAATTGATTTAAAAATTTTTAAAGAAGAATTATACTTGTCAATTATAACAATGATTAATATACATTTTTCGAAACTTATCTCATGAATGTTAACAACATAAAACTAAATTTTTATAATATTTATCAATGTAAAAACAGTCATATATTTGTAATAATAATTTAGCTCTCAAAAATTGTCAGAAAACTACTTATCATGGGATATCGTTTTCACCTCTACAATTACTCATCGTTCACCGAAACTCAAAAGAACAAATAAAAAATCAATCAAAAGAAAGTGGCGGCAAGAATTCTTGACACATTTCCACACATATACACATGATATATTTAACTGAACATTTGTTTTACTTAATGTATAACTAGAGAAATGTTTTGCGTAATCTAAATTTTTAACTCATTATTTTCTTCCAGTAAAATATAATAATTTTAAACGAAATATATTTGTTAATTGTAAGATTATGCGAAATGTTAAGTAATAAATGTTAACAATTTCCAATTGATTTAAAAATTTTTAAAGAAGAATTATACTTTTTTAATTATAACAATGATTATTATTACATTTTTTCGAAACTTATCTCATGAATGTTAACAACATAAAACTAAATTTTTATAATATTTATCAATGTAAAAACAGTCATATATTTGTAATAATAATTTAGCTTTAAAAATTTGCCATAAAACTACTTACCATGCGATATCATTTTTGCTTCCAGTATTACTCATCGTTCACCGAAACTCAAAAAAACAAATAAAAAATACAAAAGGAGGTAGCGGCAAGAATTTTGACACATTTCCACACATATACACATTTATGTTATACCTACTTTATGATTTGTTTTACTTAATGTATGACTAGAGAAATGTTGCGTTTTAATTTTTCTCCCCAATAAATTTAATAATTTTAAACGAATTATGTTTATTAATAGTAAAAAAATATAAAATAATACGTTAATAACTATTTGCGCTTTTGAATTTATTTAGAGTTTTTAAAGAGGAATTATACCTGTATGACAATTATAAGAATAATTAATTTTGGAATTATAACAACAAAAGACCAAACTTTATAATATTAATCAGAGCAAAATTTGTTACATATTTGTGATAATAATTTAGCACTTTCAAAAGTTTCAGAAAACTGCTTATCATGTGATATCATTTTTCTACAATTACTCAACAGAAAATATAAAAAATCATTTAAAAGAAGGTGGCGGCAAGAATTGTTCAAGCAGTTACACACAAGCATACACTATGTTATATCTATTTAATGATTTGTTTTAGTTAATGTATAAGTAGAAAAATGTTGCGTTCTAATTTTTCTCCCCAATAAATTTAATAATTAATTTAAACGAATTATGTTTTATTAATAAAAAAATATAAAATAATACGTAATAACTATTTGCGCTTTTGAATTTATTTAAGAGTTTTTAAAGAGATATTAAATGTATGACAATTATACGAATAATTAATTTTGGAATTATAAAGACTTTACAATATTTATCAGAGTAAAAACAGTCATATGTTTGTAATAATAATTTAGCTCTCAAAATTTGCAGAAAACTACTTACCTTGTAATATCTTTTTCGCTTCCACAATTACTCATTGTTCATTGAAACTCAAAAGAACATATAATAAATCCAAAAAGAAAGTGGCGGCAAGAATTTTTAAACATTGCACACACACACACACACACACACACACACATATATATATATATATATATATATATATATATATATATATATATATATATATATATATATATATATATATGTTATATCTCCTTTATGATTTGTTTTACTTAAAGTATCACTAGAGAAATGTTGAATTGAGATATTTTACTCATTTTATTCCCGATAAATTTAATAATTTTAAATGAATTACGTTTTTTAGTTGTAAGAATGTGTAAAATATTACGCTATAACTATTTACGATTTCCAATTGATTTATGAATTTGTAAAGAGGATGTATACCTGTCAAGTATGTAAATAATTAATATCTCCCTTATCGAAAATTTACTATTGAATGTTAAAAACATAAAATATTTTTAATAGTTATCAGAGTAAAATTTGTTGCATATGTTTAATAATAATTTATTACTCATTCGTTGAGAAAAAACTGCTTATCATGTTATATCATTTTTACCTCTATAATTACTCATTGTTCAGCTAAATTCAACAGAAAATATAAAAAATCCATCAAAAGAAGGAGGCGGGAAGAATTCTTGAAGCAGTTACACACAAACATACACTTATGTTATATCTATTTAATGATTTGTTTTACTTAATAATTACTTGATAAGAGAAATGTTGTATTCTGAATTTTTACTTATTTGCTCCCAGTAAAATTTAAATGAAATATATTTGTTAATTGCAAGAATTTGTAAAATATTACGTTATAAATATTTACGATTTCCAATTGATTTAAGAATTTTTAAAGAAGAATTTTACCTGTCAATTATAAAACTAATTAATACTACAGTTTTTCAAACTTTTCTCATAAATTTAACAACATTAAACTAAAATTTTTATAGTAGTTATCAGAAGAAAAACAGTCATGTATTTGTAACAATTACTTAACTCTCAAAATTTGCCAGAAAACTACTTACCATGTGATATCGTTTTCGCTTCCCCAATTACTCATCGTCCACCGAAACTCAAAAGAACAAATTAGAAATCCATCAACCGAGAGTGGCGGCAAGAAGCACTCTTCAAGCAGGCACTCACACACACACCTGTTATATTGGAAGCGAGGACCGAAACTGGGAAAGCTCCCGGATAGAAACTTGGGAGGCGAGCGAAGACGATCCGAAGTCTGGAATTGGTAGACATGCGCTCTCTGTCTTGATGTGGGGACCGGGGTTCACAAGCGGGGGAAGGCGAGATAGTGTGGCGATCCCGGTGATAGATCACTTCCCAGGCCAGCAAAAGTCTTATTCAGCGTTCAGAGTAGCGGTTAAGAGGGAGTCCCATAATCATCTCTCCGGCTTTTAAAAGGTTTCAGCTCAGAGTCGAGGATATTTTTAAAGAGCCGTATTTATTCCGACGTGAAAGCCGGAGATCACTTTTTCTCCACTCGCAAGATAAGAACAAAATATGATTGGGGTTTTGGATGGAAAAAAAATACGGAATTTTTTTTCATAGAATTGATATTGAAACATTATAATAGCTTTCAAATTATGAAGTTTGATAAACCCATTAACGCCTAAGCATCTAGTCTCTTTTTAAGGACAAATAGCAATTATTTTCTACAATACTTCAGAAATTTTGGTAAATGTACCTAATTACCACCTACATTTAGGTAAAAGTAGATGGTAATTAGGTATTCGGTAAATGTAGATGGTAATGAGATATTAAGTGAATGTAAATGGTATTAGGTAAATGTAGATGTACATTTAGGTAAATGTAGATGTACATTTAGGTAAATGTAGATTATATATTTGTAATAATAATTTATCTCTCAAACGTTTCAGAAAACAACTAAACCTGTTATATCGCTTTCAGCTCTAGTGTTACTCATATTTCACCGAAACTCAAAAGAACAAATAAAAAAATACATCAAAAGAAGGTGGCGGCAAGAATTTTTCAAGCAGTTGCACATATACATACACTTATTTTATATCTATTTAATGATTTGTTTTACATAATGAAAACTAGAAAATGTTGCATTCTAATTTTTTTTCATTTTCTGCGCGAAAAATTTAATAATTTTAAATGAATTATGTTTGTTAATTATAAGAATGTACAAAATGCTACGTTATAATGCTTTACGCTCTCAAATTATTTTAAGAAGTTTTAAAGAGTAATCATGCCTGTCAATTGTGTGAATAATTAACAAAATTCAACTAATCAAATTCATTTACGAGTTTTTAAACTGGTATTATGTCTGTCAATTATAAGAATAATTAATTATGCAATTATAAAGATTTTTATAATATTTATCAGAGTAAGAACAGTCATATACTTGTAATAATAATTCAGCTCTCAAATTTTTCTGTAAACTACTTACCATATGATATCTTTTTGGTTACTAGAATTTCTCATCGTTTACCAAAACTCAAAAGAACAAATAAAAAAATCCATCAAGAGAAGGTGGCGGCAAGAATTCTTTAAGCATTTGCACACATACACACATGTTATATTTAATTGAACATTTGTTTTACTTAATGGATAATTAGAGAAATATTGTATTCTAAATTTTTACATATTTGCTTTCAGTAAATTTTTAAAACTATATATTTGTTAGTTGTAAAATTATGTAAAATGTTACGTTATAAAAATTTACAATTTCCAATTGATTTAAGAAGTTTTAAAGAGGAATACTGCCTATGTCAATTACAAAAATAATTAATATTACATTTTTCGAAATTTTCTCATGAATGTTAACAACATAAATCTAAAAATTTTATAATAGTTATCTGAGCAAAAACAGCCATACATTTGTATAAATAATTTAGATCTCAAAATTTGCCAGAAAACTACTTACCATGTGATATCGTTTTAGTTTCCACAATTACTCATCATTTAAAAAACTCAAAAGAACAAATTAAAAATACAAAAGAAGGTGGCGGCAAGAATTTTTAAACATCTACACACATAGGCACATTTGTGTTATATCTACTGTATGATTTGTTTCTCTTAATGTATAACTAGAGAAATTTTGCGTTCTAATTTTTTACTCATTTTATCCCCGATAAATTTAATAATTTTAAATGAATCATGTTTGCTAATTCTAAGAAAATATAAAATGGGACATAATAATTATTTGCACTTTTGAATTCATTTAAGAGTTTTTAAATAGGTATTGTGTATGTTAATTATAAGAATAATTAATTTTGCAATTATAAAGACTTTTATAATATTTATCAGAGCAAAAACAGTCATATATTTGTCATAATAATTTAGCCCTCAAAACTTTCCAGAAATCTACTTACTATATGATATCGGTATCGTTACTAGAAATTCTCATCGTTCACCAAAACACAAAAGAACAAATAAAAAATCAAGAGAAAAGTGGCGGCAAGAATTCTTTAAGCATTTTCACACATACACACATGATATATTTAACTGAACATTTGGTTTACTTAATGGATAATTAGAGAAATATTGTAATCTAAATTTTAAATAATTTGCTCCCAGTAAAATATAATAATTTTCAACGAAATATATTTGTTAATTGTAAGATTATGAGAAAAGGTAAGTAAAATATACTAACAATTTCCAATTGATTTAAAAGTTTTTAAAGAGGAATTATACTTGTCAATTATAACAATGATTAATATTACATTTTTCGAAACTTTTCTCATGAATGTTAACAACATAAAACTAAATTTTTATAATATTTATTAATGTAAAAACAGTCATATATTTGTAATAATAATTTAGCTCTCAAAATTTGCCGTAAAACTACTTACCATGTGATATCATTTTTGCTTCCAATATTACTCATCGTTCACCGAAACTCAAAAGAACAAATAAAAAATACTAAAGAAGGTAGCGGCAAGAATTTTGACACATTTGCACACATATACACATTTATGTTATACCTACTTTATGATTTGTTTTACTTAATGTATGACTAGAGAAATGTTGCGTTTTAATTTTTAACTCATTTTATCCCTAACAAATTTAATAATTTTAAACAAATTATGTTTGTTAGTTGTAAGAACATGTATAATTATTTACGATTTAAAACTGATTTGAGAATTTGTAAAGAGGAATTATACCTGTGAATTAAAAAATAATTAATATCACATTTATCGTAACTATTCTCAGGAATGTTAACAACAAAAAACCAAACATTTTTAATAGTTATTAGAGTAAAATTTGTTACATATTTTAATAATAATTTAGCCTCGTACGTTGTGAAAAAACTGCTTATCATGTGATATCATTTTATCTTCTACAATTGCTCAACAGAAATATAAAAAATCATTTAAAAGAAGGTGGCGGCAAGAATTGTTCAAAGAGTTACACACAAGCATACACTTGTTATATCTATTTAATGATTTGTTTTAGTTAATGTATAAGTAGAAAAATGTTGCGTTCTAATTTTTCTCCCCAATAAATTTAATAATTAATTTAAACGAATTATGTTTATTAATAGTAAAAAAATATAAAATAATACGTAATAACTATTTGCGCTTTTGAATTTATTTAAGAGTTTTTAAAGAGGTATTAAATGTATGACAATTATAAGAATAATTAATTTTGGAATTATAAAGACTTTATAATATTAATCAGAGCGAAATCAGTTATATATTTGTGATAATAATTTAACTTTCAAAAGTTTCAGAAAACTGCTTATCATGTGATATCATTTTCTCTTCTACAATTACTCAACAGAAAATATAAAAAATCATTTAAAAGATGATAGCGGCAAGAATTGTTCAAGCAGTTACACACAAGCATACACTTATGTTATATCTATTTAATGATTTGTTTTAGTTAATGTATAAGTAGAAAAATGTTGCGTTCTAATTTTTCTCCCCAATAAATTTAATGATTTTAAACGAATTATGTTTATTAATAGTAAGAAAACATAAACTAATACGTAATAACTATTTGCGCTTTTGAATTTATTTAAGAGTTTTTAAAGAGATATTAAATGTATGACAATTATACGAATAATTAATTTTGGAATTATAAAGACTTTACAATATTTATCAGAGAAAAAATAGTTATATATTTGTAATAATAATTTAGCTCTCAAAAGTTTCAGAAAACTACTTACCATGTGATATCGTTTTCGCTTCCACAATTACTCATTGTTCATTGAAACTCAAAAGAACATATAATAAATCCAAAAAGAAAGTGGCGGCAAGAATTTTTAAACATTGCACACACACACACACACACACACACACATATATATATATATATATATATATATATATATATATATATATATATATATTTATGTTATATCTACTTTATGATTTGTTTTACTTAACGTATTACTAGAGAAATGTTGAATTGAGATATTTTACTCATTTTATTCCCGATAAATTTAATAATTTTAAATGAATTATGTTTGTTAGTTGTAAGAATGTGTAAAATATTACGCTATAACTATTTACGATTTCCAACTGATTTATGAATTTGTAAAGAGGATGTATACCTGTCAAGTATGTAAATAATTAATATCTCCCTTATCGAAAATTTACTATTGAATGTTAAAAACATAAAATATTTTTAATAGTTATCAGAGTAAAATTTGTTGCATATGTTTAATAATAATTTATTACTCATTCATTGAGAAAAAACTGCTTATCATGTTATATCATTTTTACCTCTATAATTACTCATTGTTCAGCTAAATTCAACAGAAAATATAAAAAATCCATCAAAAGAAGGAGGCGGGAAGAATTCTTGAAGCAGTTACACACAAACATACACTTATGTTATATCTATTTAATGATTTGTTTTACTTAATAATTACTTGATAAGAGAAATGTTGTATTCTAAATTTTTACTTATTTGCTCCCAGTAAAATTTAAATGAAATATATTTGTTAATTGCAAGAATTTGTAAAATATTACGTTATAAATATTTACGATTTCCAATTGATTTAAGAATTTTTAAAGAAGAATTTTACCTGTCAATTATAAAACTAATTAATACTACAGTTTTCCAAACTTTTCTCATCAATTTAACAACATTAAACTAAAATTTTTATAGTAGTTATCAGAAGAAAAACAGTCATGTATTTGTAACAATTACTTAACTCTCAAAATTTGCCAGAAAACTACTTACCATGTGATATCGTTTTCGCTTCCCCAATTACTCATCGTCCACCGAAACTCGAAAGAACAAATGAAAAATCCATCAACCGATAGTGGCGGCAAGAAGCACGCTTCAAGCAGGCGCTCACACACACACACCTGTTATATTGGAAGCGAGGACCGAAACTGGGAAAGCTCCCGGATAGAAACTTGGGAGGCGAGCGAAGACGATCCGAAGTCTGGAATTGGTAGACATGCGCTCTCTGTCTTGATGTGGGGCCGGGGTTCACAAGCGGGGGAAGGCGAGATAGTGTGGCGATCCCAGTGATAGATCACTTCCCAGGCCAGCAAAAGTCTTATTCAGCGTTCAGAGTAGCGGTTAAGAGGGAGTCCCATAATCATCTCTCCGGCTTTTAAAAGGTTTCAGCTCAGAGTCGAGGATATTTTTAAAGAGGCGTATTTATTCCGAAGTGAAAGCCGGAGATCACTTTTTCTCCACTCGCAAGATAAGAACAAAATATGATTGGGGTTTTGGATGGAAAAAAAATACGGAATTTTTTTTCATAGAATTGATATTGAAACATTATAATAGCTTTTTAAGGACAAATAGCAATTATTTTCTACAATACTTCAGAAACTTTGGTAAATGTACCTAATTACCATCTACATTTAGGTAAATGTAGATGGTAATTAGGTATTCGGTAAATGTAGATGGTAATGAGATATTAAGTGAATGTAAATGGTAATAGGTAAATGTAGATGTACATTTAGGTAAATGTAGATAGTAATTACGTATTAGGTAAATGTAGATGGTATTAGGTAAATGTAGATGTACATTTAGGTAAATGTAGATGGTAATTACGTATTAGGTAAATGTAAATGGTATTAGGTAACTGTAGATGTTATTAGGTAAATGTAGATGATGATCTTATAAATAATAAACCAAGCATCTCTTTAGGAACAAAAGAAATAAATTATAAACATTTTGTTTTCAATGGGGTGATTATTAATTTTTAGTAAAGGTAGATGTTGACCTTCATAATAATATATGAAATATAGCAAGGTAAAAATAAAATGTGATAGGGACATTTCAAGGAAAATATTCGGAAACTTTTTCCATGGAATTATTACATATATTTCACAATAGCTTTCGAATGACGAAATTTGATTATCCCATAAAGGACTAAGTGTCTCTTTAGAATCAAAAAATTAATTTATAGAATTTTTTGTTTGTTTTCTGGGCGAGAGTTATAATTTAAAGTACAGGTAGATGATGATCCTATAAATAATCTACCAGATATTCTAGAGAATTGTATTACTTATGAAGGTAAAAATAAAATGTAATTGGGATTTTACACAGAATGATTTAAGAAATTTATTTAATTAATATTCAAACTTCACAATTGGAATTATTAGGCATTAACCC
>CM063506.1:137412199-137414699 GCA_032207245.1 Pardosa pseudoannulata
TGAACACTGAATATGAATGGAATACACGACAAAAAAAATGAATACACACACATCGAATACCAAGCCATCAGCCCTCTTTTTATGGCCTTGAATATTAAAAACAAACAGAGAAATAAAAACCGTTACACGGTGATGCCATCTGTTGAAATGCAAACATTTAGAACAGAAACCACAGACAATAAAGAATAAAAATAAAATAACTATTATGATTTATTTAATAATTAAAATTAAAATATTAAATCTTTTATGAATACTGAGCACTAGGTTATATTCAAGTATAGAAGCTTTAGAATTTGGTCACAAGGTAAGACAATTCCATCCTAGTTTCAGTCGAATTCATTGTATGTAGTAATTGTATATATATATATATATATATATATATATATATATATATATATATATATATATATATATATATATATATACATACATACATATATCTACATACATATGTATGTATATATATGTATGTATATATGCATATATATATGTATATATATATATATATATATATATAATATATATATATATATATATATATATATATATATATATATATATATATATATATATATATATATATATATGTGTGTGTGTGTGTGCGTGTGTGTGTGTATATATATGCATATTTTTATTCATGTATATTATATATATGTCTCTCTCTATATATAGATAGATAAATATATATATTTATATTTATAAATTGTTGTTATTCCTGAAAAGTTTAAATTAGTCATGATTCTATATGGATTCCAACATCCTAAGTCCCGAGAGATCTCTACACGTGACGTAAACCGTTGAAATACACAATGCACAAAAGGATTTAAAATTGACTAAAATAAAGCAGATACTAATACGTGTTTGGAGTTTTATTTAGAAGAATTAGAATTGCGCTTCTATTCCAGGATATATTTCGCATTCTGATAAGCATTACATGTTAGACAATGCCTCCATTTCTTTTGGTAATGAAATTCTTTACTTCTCAGTATTAATTATTCACATCTATTCTACAGGTGGAAAGCACCGATGTGAAAACCACACATTTTACTTCCAAATCATCAGCATTTATGCAAAGTATTTAAAGAGTGAAAATAAAAACTATTCAATGCTTAGTAGAAATTTAGGATTTTATTAAAATCAGCCATATTTATAAACTGGATGTAAAATTATACCACTCTTTCAGAAAGTCTATTTCTGTCAATAGCACATTTGTTAAGATTGCTTTTATAGTTTACAAGAAACAGGAAGCATGCATTATTCAAAATGCTGATATTCATAGGACATACCGCTAAGGATAAAGAATGAGAAAGTGAAAAACACCGTAAATTTCGATTTTTCATGTAATAAGATAATAGGGCACATATAATATATTCACAATAGAGAATAACTTTCAAAAACAAGTATTTATTTGTCTATATGTTATATTTCCAAATTTATCTTATTTCTTTCGTGTTCTATAAAATATTATTCATTTATCTAACCTCAGTATTCCCATACAGGCTTTCTTATAGCAGTAGGGTATTTAGATGCAGACAATAATTTATATATATATATATATATATATATATATATATATATATATATATATATATATATATATATATATATATATATATATATATATATATATATATATATATATATATATATATACATATATATATATACATATATATATATATATATATATATATATATATATATATATATATATATATATATAAATATATATATATATATATATATATATATATATATATATATATATATATATATATATATATATATATATATATATATATACATATATATATATATATATATATATATATATATATATATATATATATATATATATATACATATATATATAATATATATATATATATATATATATATATATATATATATATATATATATATATATATATATATATATATAAATATATATATATATATATATATATGCGTGTGTGGGGGGGCATCGTTTCAACGAGCGTCACCCTTAGAGAACACGGCCGATCTTAGTCGGGCTCGGGTTCCGAACCCGCAGTCTCCCAGTTACGAAATCGTTGCCTTTACGAACTCGGACTTCAGGAAATTGAAGCACTAATTTTTCTTCTACCCGAAATCAGGTCGTGCATTTCAAAATTGGTGCATTTGCTTTCTCCGAACTGAGTTTGGGTATCACAGGCAAGGGTTAAAGGAGTTTTCCCTGACTTAAATTGTTTTTACCCATCTCAAAAAACTAACCCTGAAATAAAGGCTAATTTTTTGTCCATTGCCCACATTTTCGAACTGATTTAAATTATCTAAGTTCATTTCTGAACGTTAGTAACGCTGACTTGGTTGTTGACCTAATTGTTCGCTGTTGCGAGAAATTTGTAATAGAAGAATGTTTTCGTCATCATTCTATGCTGAGCTCTCGTCTTGTGAGATCGTACATTTTTAGTATTAAATATAGTTAATGTTACATAGACTTCACCGTTGTTTTAATGGA
>CM063506.1:137419699-137444699 GCA_032207245.1 Pardosa pseudoannulata
CAAAATGATCTTCAATTTCACATTTCACTTAAAAGGTAAAGTATAGGCATGCATGTAATATTTATCTTGCTATTTATGTTTCTGTTGAAAGACATTTTACATGCATTAAAGATTGCTTTATAACTCAATATTTAAGTTTTATGTTCTTTTAAGGCTTATAGAGTTTAGCTTAGTAAACACAGCATAAAAAATTCAATGTTTTCCTTTTGCAAGAAAACATTAAGTCTCGATATCTAATTTATATATATTGAAATAAACTTGTTGTAGGTATATTTAATAAAAAATATATACATAATACACATTCATATATAATTAAAAAATTAAAAATTACTTATAAGTCTCAATATGTGTTTAATTTTATAATGGTAAATAAATGGAATTTATGCTTTTATGTCGTTAGGTAGGTTATATTTTTGAACATGTTACTGAAATTTGAAATGTACTTGTAAGTTAATATTTTACCGATATATTAAATTAAATTTGGTCATCTGCAAAATAGTATAAAATTGCTACTCATTTAATCGCTTAGTTCTTACTTATTGTCAAATACTAGTTTAGTTTGAATGAGTTGTAATGTTGAAAGAATATATCCTGGCAAGAAAGAGAAAAACTCGTAGAAAATTCCAAAGCACCATAAAAATTGCTATTTTGGCTGTGTCCTATATTGTTGAGGGTTGTGTACATCCAACATATTTTGGGATTTCAACAGATATAATTTCATTTACTCTGAATTCTTGGTCAATATATTTATATTTTCAGGACACGTTGAAATAAGTATCATAGTTTAATTACAATGAAATTTATACTGTGTAGAATTGTTCATTAAAGACCTTATAAAATTGTAGCAGGTAAAACATGAATTATTGTGCACATTTTTTATACTTTGTTTGCGCTTATTTTTATTTGAACATGGAATACAACCATATAAATCTTTAATAAAATGGGCAGTTACGCATTTGTTAAGTATAACATTTTATTAACATAAAAAATTATACAATACTAATTCAATAATGATTAGAGCTCAAGTACTTATATATGTCAAAATCTACAGCGTTTTAATATTTGATATATTGAGATTTTTTTGTTACGTAGATTGCATATTGTAGTAAGAAAAAGAATCCTATAATTGCAATAAGGTCCTAATACAAGAGTCCTAAATACAATTTTTATTTATTCTACGTCTAACCATTTTTGAGCTACGCCTGATCCATAAGTACATGAGAACGAAACTTGTCAAATTCATTCAGGGATGGTCAGAATAGATATCGCCACCTTTCGGAATAACACCTCTGTGCACTATGGCCTAGTGGAAATAGTCGAAGGCTACGAATGGGACAATTTTCAATCCAATATTGCTAGAGGATAAAGTAGATTTTCATCCTTTTACATTCCTAATATTCGAGAAAGCTATAAAATATACAAGTTTTCTCTAATATGAGAATATTTTTAGAATTATCTCTTTAAAAGCTTCTGTTAAAACTGCTAATGGAAGTTCTTAGACTGTGAGCCTTAGAACTAGTTGGTTTCTGGAATTATAAACGTTATTGCTTATGTATAGAAGCTCATTATTGTGTTCATTTATATGAATGACAATATTTAAAGATTCAAAGTTTCATAGTATAACAAACATAACGCTTACAGTATTCTAAATGAGGCATAATCGAAGTGGGTAAAAGGGTGAATATACAAATGGATCTTTCTGAGGGAAACAGAAAAGTAGAGGCATAAATGAATATACGTGAATGAAAAGTAACACAATAGCAAAAATTAGAAACACATTTATAATTATTCATACCTGTGGACGGCACCACAAAAATCAGCCGAACGATGGTTAGGGTGCTGGTCTTCGATACCGGAGTCCGTGGGCTCGAATCCCATTATGGCATGCCATTCGATTCGGCTTTAAGCAGTAGGTCCCGGTCTCATTAGCTCTCGTGTTGCAAAATTTAGACCGTAGCACTCCAAATCAAAATCACCACAAAAATATATATTAGGTCGTAAAAAGTCACTACCAGAAGCAGAAACTACATCTTTATCTTTTATTATAGGTGTCTTGATTTTTTTTAATAATTTTTTTTAACTGTAGCTACATTTTATACAGCGAAGTGCAACGATAAAACACAAAATTCAGTATTTTTCAAATTTTGGAAATCTTATTTTGTTTTATTATTATTATTGTTTCAATACACATGCTTCAGTTTCTACATTATGATATTGGTCACCGAACATTTCTTTACTTGTTCATTATTATTCATGTTTATTTTGTGAGTGTGAAATAGTGGTAATTAAATATTTTATTCTAGATTTTACCTTTATAAATGAAATTTCATGCCCTTCTGTACAGTCATTTTTCTTTATCGCTTACTTTTGTCGTGTAGTCCTCGTTTATAATTGAGTATCAACCTGTGATCAAATGTATAGTGGTGATTTATTTTTAATTGCGTTGTGTAAAGTATTTTTGTACTAAATTTAACCACAGGTTCTGAGAAACTACAGACATAAATATAAAGATAAACTAAAAGCTAAATTAACAGCCTCCGAAACTAGCTTAATATAAAAAAGTAAATTTATTTTAATATATATATACATCTATGTACATACAAAACTGATGCTAATTTTCATAAAAAAAGCTTTGTCCATATCTTCTAAATTAGTTCTGACAATTTTTTTATACTTAAGTAATTTTGTAAATAGAGAGAGGACTAAATCCTAATTTCAAAATGTATGTAAAAATGGGGTACCTTTGTGGGTTAAAAGGTTGGGCCCGGAACACTGCTGGTTGAAGGGTATCTATGGCTGATCAGGAGTCGGAATCTATGGATCATCCGTCGGTCCCAGGAACACTTCCTGTTCGACTTGGCTGGACTCTCGCACTCGTTCCGTCGGACACCTCTTTTCGTCTCGACTTCCGAACCTCTTCTCTTCTCGACTCACGAACAACTTCCGTCGGACCCCGACTGGACTCTCGACTCTCGAACACCTTCTTTGGGACCTCCCAACTTCCTTTCAATTTTTTAGATTTTTCATATTTATTTATCTCACCCTTGTCCCCTCTTCCTTCTTATCGTCCAATCGGGATAGTTGTAAGAATCTCATTGGTCTGCTTAAACCCCGCCTTGAGACCGCCAACGTGAAAAACCTTATCCCTTCTAATTGGGCACTGTCCCTTAGGGACTCATAAATACTCCACGAAGGTACATTCTTATTTAATGTCAAGTACGGAGACGGGATTCTAATCTGGGACTGGGATCAGAACCCCGCCCGAGACCACTTTACAAGACAACAATATCCGTTGAATATAAATTTATGGTCCTCTATCTCTTTACAAAGGTATGATGAGGTCAGATTTAGATCCCGAACATTTTACTTCTTGTATGACTGAATCAATTATATAACAGATCTAAATCACCTCATCACAACTTTTAGCCGTGCAACATTGACATCTAAGCATTTTTAAGTCTGTTTGGAAAGTTGAGAATGGAGTTACGAAGGAGTTCATCAGAAATGTTATCTCTTCTATGACGGATATTACATTTTATAACTTCAATATTTCTAGTTTTGTGAGCATAAGCCAGCATCTAGACGTAAAGTATAGGAATCTTAGAGGACAAGATGTGGGTCCCCTGCGATTAATCTATAACTCAGAAAAACCATCACCAACGGAACTCTCACACTTGACGTACGACGTAATGGGGAATACAATCTTTCAGCAGATAGATATCATTCATCCTTTCCAGGGCCATCGACAATGACCGTTGCAGCAGAAGGAGGTAGATGTCGGTTATGTTATAATCTTCAATAAAATAGGTGCAAATAAATACTCCACTGTAAAACCACAGCAAAAAATTTTTTTGAGAGAGGATCATGACACTTATGTGTCTCGATTTCACGATTGATTTTTATCCTCAAAATTAGAAGATTATAACTGTTTACTTAACACGTTTACTTAAAACGTTTGTACAAAAAATCATTAAAATTATTATTAATAATGATTTTAATGCATTTCGTGGTAATATTTATATTCAGCATGATGCAGGATAAAAATATATTTTTCACAACATTCTTAGTTAGGTTTTATGTTTCAATGACTTAAGATTATCAAATTTTTAGTTAAATTTCGTCCATTTAAAATTACACTGTCATCTTAACATATTGTGTGCGGTTTATTTCGCAGCGGAATTGTAACTGGAGCGGGCGTTTTGAGCGTAAATTTAGTTATTCAGTTAAAAGTCAATAGATCGAAAATTATTTCATTTTACATCAGTCCCATCGACTGATGTAAAACCTCTCTTTTATTTGTCTAAATCTTTCCAGAATCTATGTTGTAGACAAGAACATTCGGCTTCGTTTTCCTGAATATACCGTTATTTTTGTACCCACAAACAAACTATTTTGTTACAGTAACCCGTACTAGTACGTGACCCAACTCAAGTAACAATCGTCAGAAAACGTACTAGTACGTGACCCACGATCAAGTATCAATCGTCAGAAAACGTAACCCAACTAAAGTATCAAACGTCAGAAAACGTACTAGTGCGTGACTCGCGATTAAGTATCAATCGTCAGAAAACGTACTAGTACGTGTACAATGTTGTAATAAAAATACTTTTTTAACTTTCCAATGTCCAAAAATAAATTGGAAATTTGTCAAATGATTTTTAATTTTATGGAACTAATGCTTAAACTAATGCTTAACTGCCGATTGGGACTTTTGTAAAATCAGTTTTCAAACCATTTATGATGCCCAGTTGAGAAGAAATAAAAAAATAAATGTTTCTTGAAACTATATTTTAACTGTGTTCTGTGGTATACGTCTTACTGAGTTATAATATTCCTATAAAAAATTTTCTAGCAGTTACTCTCTTTTCAAACCCCTACACGTTTACTTAAATTTTACGCTTACTGACTCCTATTTCTTACATAAAAACATTTTGTAACAAAAAATAGTCAGTTACACAGAAAAGAAGCTTTAAGTTATAATGATATTTATTTTCATTCATACTGTAATACAATTGTGTTACTAAGTTCTGTTTCGGAATTCATAAGTAACACTAACAAATTTTACCCGACAGCATTCCAACTAACCATCTTAGTGTGTCATCAACTTAAACACATCAGTAATGTTTCTTCCCTCCAGGTCAAGTTATCCCAACTGTTTCTGATGCACTCGGGCAAAAAGACTTAAGAGGAAACAACTTTATTTCGCTGAAAAGCAGAAATTATTTTAGTGAAACGCCTGTTGTTTTCTAGTATTGATTTCAGGCATCAAAGTCTTTCCTTTTCGAGGCGTTTAAGTAAATGCACACGATTATAAAATTCCCATTAATATAGATGATTAATTATATAATTTACATTAATAAATTATATATATATATATATATATATATATATATATATATATATACATATATATTGATATTTTGTTTTTATTTTATGTTACGTTGCAACGTTTTATTATCTAGACGTTTCTTCTAATCAATAGGATTCGGATCACAATTTCATTTTCATTGGGCTGTGGTGTAATACATTGCTGTTGTTATTTCAAAGTCATTTATAACCCAAAGTTGCTTTATATCGTCTTTAATTATAGTGTAATGCCACTGATCTATATTACAATGTTCAAATATAGAACAAATGAGAAGGAAATATGCAAAACATATATTTTATATATAAAATTAAAAAGTAAAAGAAGTACTCCATGTGCTACGCCCGAAAAAACATTGCCAATATCCAAGAGAACCCTGCATTCTTTTCCTTCCTTCTTTCCACTCAGGCAACTCTATAATTTTTCCATTCTCCTGATGTGTTCGTTGTTCCATTGTCCTTTTTACAATGCGTCCTTCCCGGCTCTGTCCAGCAGTACCGGAACTCCAAGGATGGTCCTGAATCGCCTCCTGGAGACCAATCACAATTTTCCAAAACTTGGTGAAGTTTAAGTGAAATTATTTTCACTGGCCACACCACATGCTTCCTGGAGTCACGAAAAAAACTTGGGCATTCAACCCACAACGTGTGAGTGCGGCGATCAAATCAGTTTCGCAAACCTTATGTCAAACATAGCTGCATTCTCACACATTGTACTGAGGTACTTTCCCCACGATGGTCAGCACTTCCATGCACAGCTGTGGGAGAAATTTCGAAGAAGAATTTAGATGCAATTGTTGACTTCAAGTTTTAGGAACCCCCTCGGAGAAGTTATAAATCACGGAATGGCACAAGCGTAACGGTCAAGCTCGAACAGAGATGTAACCGTGAGTTATGGGGGCAGGGGCTAAAATTAATGTCAGTTTTCACAAATGTGTCTATTTTAATGAGCCCACATGCGCTCCCGAGGGGGGTGCAGATGTGGGAAAATTTTACCAATCAAGCGATTGGCAAAGAAGAAAAAGGGGCGTTAATACCGAGATGAGGAGAAGTCGGGATTCAAGAGTAGCTGGACATTGAAATCCCTAGCCCTGCTCGCCAGCACCGCCGTCCGGTGCGCCCGAACGCCCAGACACACTGCATGAGGAAAGCCCCTACCTGCTTTCCTGTGCCTTTACTGGAGGTAAAACATATTTAACATATTCATGACGGTTATTTAGGCCTCAGTTATATAATTCAATATTTTGATTAAGGAATAACGCATAACTAAAGAGAATTGTAATAATTATGGTGTAAATATGAATATAAAACATATATAATTGCTGGTTATGTTATATGATGATCAAGTAGGGTATCAATTTGTAAATAGTGTACAGAATAAATGTCTTAATCTAAACATAAGGTATTATATTCGTACTGTTGTAACAAAGAGTTACAGTTGAACAAAGCCAGAGCGAAACCGACCAAGAGGTGAAAGCGGAGTGACCCTTCTTCGACCCCATTGGTCAAGAGGGGTTGCTAACAGCGGAGTAGCCCGCTTCGGCCCAGCAACGCTGCCCAACGAATTTTTTTAGAGAGATCTGCAGGCCCCCTCAGAGAGAGAGAGAGCAAAGGAGAAGGAGCTTGGAGCTTTGGATCTTCTGAAAGAATTCGAGCACCATGTTTTTCATCAAGACGCCATGTTTAATATATCTTAGATCTAGTGTGAAAATTTTGGCATCATAGCCTAAAAATCATATTACACTTTATATCCTAATAATATTTCTATTAAAATTATAATAAACAAAAATTCAGCAGGAAGAATTAGTTTTTCTTTTTCTTCCAATTTACACTATACGCGCGGCTGGCCTTGACGCTCTGTCGGCCTCATCTTAAAAACTGTGTTTCCCCATTTGTAGATGAATACTGGTGTAAGTGTTGTATGTACATTACAACATTCATAAACGCTTTTTACAGTTTCATATTAATTTATTGTTTTTCATTTGTATTCCTGCCACATTAAATTCTATTTTTGATGAAATCAGATTCACACATTCACATAAATGTTTATGAGTTGATAGAATTTTTATTGGTGATTCATAAAGTTGTATATTAGTTGCATTGGTATCCAAAATTTCATCTCAAATCGTGTTTTAAAATTTGGTTTAAATTACCTCGTTTATACAGATATTTTAACCCTTTATATCCTGAATTAATTTACCATCAACCTTCTTTTTCATTTTTATATCATTAGATAAATGCTAATGGTGAATAATCACTGAAAAAAGAAAATTAATTTTTACTGTAACTTAGTAGTTAATTTTGCCGTTGGTATTTTCTAGTACCAACATATATTTTTGACTCTCTAATAGAAAATAAAACATTAAATTACGAATAACACGAATGAAATGCTTACCTGCGAAGTGTAGAAGACTCTAAAAGTAATAGTACCAAATAACTAGTAATAAACCACTAAATTTACTCAATTGAACAACACGTGTATCAACTCTACCACAAAATGACCGTCGAATAAAACACACCAATTATAAAATCCTTACTATGAGAATAAAAGGGATTCCTAATTTATGCTGTCATTTCTTTTATACTGTAGGAACTACATCGTTCAAGGCCCTGTACCGTCAGGAAAAACGTCTTTATTAGGAATATGTAGGTGTTTGATTGAAGTACCGTCAGGATAAAAAGGGTTAACTAATGGATCCTTAAAAAAATGCCTTTCTAGTTTTATAAAAAATAAACTTCCTTTAGCGTTCAATTCCTTTCATAATACCAGGACGGTTATATATTCCAGTCATCAAATAAAGCGAAACATTTTAAAAATATCCCCGAAATCCTTTTACCTTCTTTCCAAATCATTTTAGTATCGACAAACTCATTAAACTAACAATTATCGTTGAAATCCATGTGTCTAATAAAAGTGAAAGATCACAAATTCTCACTCACTATCTTAATAGACAACTAGTTTTTTTTTCTAAAAAAGGGCGATAAAACTTTATTCTCATGTAGGAAACATTCAAAAAGTACTCTGAAGGCAATTGAAAGTCCGAAATTAACTTTCCAGTTCACTGATAAGAGGGATTTCACATGAGATTTTTTACTATTTATCTTTGGAGTAGTGTATTTTATACTGGTATATAGACCGTCATAAGACCTGATCAGTTAAACTTTTAATTTTACAAAATTGTAAATTATCCTATGAGGCAGGTAAAAAACAATTGTTTCTGTTTTGGCTGAGAATTTTCTGGTACACGCTCAATATTTGTTTATCTTCATACTCCTCTAAAGTCTCTAGATACTATGAATGCAGTTTAGAGCTCCAAATTCATTTATAAATCTGGAAATTGAGACCTT
Source organism: Pardosa pseudoannulata (assembly GCA_032207245.1). NCBI lineage: Eukaryota > Metazoa > Arthropoda > Arachnida > Araneae > Lycosidae > Pardosa > Pardosa pseudoannulata. Next base: position 137,428,412 of record CM063506.1, read on the forward strand.
ATTTTTATAGAATTTAAAAAAAAATAAATGCTTTAAGTCCAAATGTTAATAAAAATGAAAGCAAGTTGAATAGAACTTGAAATAAAAGACTTTGTAATAAAAGCATCGTTTCTTAATTGTTTAAGAGATCCTCTGAGTTATTTGTAGTGTATTTCCTTCTGTCTCCCCCCTCTTCTAGTATATCAGATGAGGAAAGGATAATTATACTAAGGGAGAATATTTTGTATAGAGCTACATGATACATTGTTTACTTTTCAACGTCTGGTTAAAATCCAAAATATCCAGTTCTATTTTAATGCCAGATCTCTACTATATTTTTAGCAAAATTCAATGCTTAAATCTCAAATTGCTGCAGTAATCTGATACCACTGTAGGAAACTAAATATTATGCTATCAATACATTTAGATGTTCAATATAATAATCTCTCGCATTTAAATGTTTGCATCAATTTGCAAAGTGTATTGCTTATATTCCATTTTCACTCATATTAATCTTCGAATAAAGCTTCAACTAAATAAGTTATAGGTTTTATATAATTTATAATTTATTCGATTATAAAATATAGTAGCGTATAACCCCTCGTATGACAGGATCACTAAAATTTTTAATTTTCTAGAATTGAGTTTTTTTTACCTGTCTCATAGATTTATCCTATGAGGCAGGTAAAAAAAAAGCTTCTGTTTTGGCTGAGAATTATCTGGTACACGCTCATTAGTTTGTTTATCATCATACTCCTCTAAAGTCTCCCGATACAGTGAATGCAGTTTAGAATGACGATGAATTCATTTATAAATCTGGAACTTCAGACCTTATTATTATGGAATTAAAAAAAAAGTCCAAATGTTAACAAAAATGAAATCAAGTTGAATAGAACTTGAAATAAAACACAAAGAATACACCATTTCTGATAAGTGTAAAGAAAATAATAAAATCTAAACATTTTATTTTTAAATTATAGAGTAAAAAAAAGATACAGAAAATCACAGATTATACATACCCCCACTAAAAAATGATCTTCCTTGTATACATCTATATAGAAAGAGTTTAATTTTAAAAAAGCTGCACTTCTGATTCTGCCTATTGGCATTTAATCCTGAAACATGAACTTATGATAAAATAATAATAAACGATCGAAATAAACATGATCCGTCCCCAACTATTGGAACGACCGTATGGGGAAATATTTCCCCTTTTATAAATCTTTTATAAATGTTGTTCCATTTTTTAATTATGCCGACTAAAAACTATTCGTTTTAATCCTTACTCGCTTTGAATTCTGCTAACCCTAACTCATCAGGTATCCAATATGGATGCCTCTATTCATTCCAGATTGAACCGCTTCATAAATTCGAGGATAGACGGACAGATAACTTAGGCTGTTGTTATATATGGGATACTTCAACAACTTAACCATTTTGCAATATATTATAACTACAAATTCATTAAAGATACACGTATTTCACTAAAGTCACAAAGGACGTTGAGTCTCAGTTTTTAATTTTATAAAGTTTTTAACAATATCCTTATAGTGGGAATATATTACGCTATTATATGAAATTTTTAAGACACTAGCATTTATCAGAAAATAATTTTTGATTACCATCCGAGAATATTTAATAAAAATTCAGTCGTCTAACAGTATTCCTTAAAACTTATTGTCGTACATAGCATAGAGTCCAATAGCCATTATTTTTAATATCTTTTATTTAAATTTAACTTGTGTGTCCCTTAAAATTGTGTAATTAACTTTGAACTCCTTTCCTGACTAGCTACAGATCTGAAATTTTGCGCATAGGTTCATTTCCGGTGATAATACAATATTCAATGATTAAAAAATTAGACCGAAAAAATATATCAGTTTGGTTGAAAACAAAATCATGTTCAGAGTAGAATCACAATTCAAAATATTTTAAACTAGCATCTCCATCTATTTGCAAGTGTCGTAACTAAAAATTCAAACCAAATTTAAAAAAAAAAGGTTAAATTAATGACTTCTGGTTTAGGAAAGAATACACATGTGTATTTTTATGCTGTTGTAAAATCTTAAAGCTTTAGTTATATTTTTAGGAATATTTTAACATATTTAGCATATATTTTTGATTTTTCGTATAGAATTTAGTTAAATAGTATTAAATTGGTCATTGGATTTCTTGTTTTAATTTCACGATTATGAAATTTTTTTATAACAGAGGCTTTTTTTTCTTTTTAGTGTATTATTTTTAAATTTCTCTTATTGTTAAATAAAAAAAAAACTTTTAAAAATACTTTTTTATATATATTTTGTTTCATTTTATCTTTAGAATTTGTATTAAAAACAAATATGGTAAACAAATATGGGTATCGAATTCCACTTACTTTAAATATTATATATAACACAATTGTTTTAAGCAATTCAATGTTTTACCAACTGTTTTTTACCGTTCATTGAGATCATTTTAATATCAATTTACGTAAGAAGGGGTATTTCTTTTTTTGTTAAAGTAGTAGTTGCATCAGTATAAATTTAATACAAATTTTCATAGTATTAAATCATCTGTAACACGAAAATACTTTGATAGTAAAAACCCAGTTTTATGGCAAACACATTAATAGTCAATCTCCAAACTTTTGAATAAGAAGCACATAAAAGTACTGCATTTGAAGCATTTGTATATTACTAAAACAATACAAAATTTATAAATGCTTAAAATTATGCTTAAAATTATGCTTTAAAATAAGGGTGAAGGCACATAACAAGTTTCAGTACAGTAAAATAATGATCGTATTGAAAAATATTTTTGTTAGTGATCCATATACCTAACTTGATTTTATTCAGAACAAAAAATCGTTTCATATTTTTGGTAAAGTTTCGATATTTTGAAAATCACTTGTCCTATTAAATATGAACCCCTGCTTTTATTCTTTTAACACATTGTATGCGGGACAGGTATTAGTACTTTTTCTGACGATTGATACTTGACCGCGGGTCACGTACTAGTACGGGTTAGTGTAACAACATGGTTTGTTTGTGAGTACAAAAACAACGGTATATACAGGAAAACAAAGCCGAATTTCATAGATTCTGTAAAAATTTAGACAAATAAAAATTAGTTTTTACATTACTAGTTTTATGATTGCTCTTTTCATGTTTTTATAATGTAAAAATGTTTATATATAGCATTATTCGAAAAAATTAAAACTATATACTACTATTTCTATTTGATTTTTCATATTTACTATTATAAATTTATCCCCTAAAAATATATTTTTTGTTTACAAAAATCTTATGGTTGTTATTTATATATTACTATTTATATATATGTTTATATATTTCAATATAAAATACGAAAAGTTGGTTAAAAAATTAAATAATTTTCGATCTATTGAGATTTGAAACTGAATAACTAATTTTACGCGCAAAACACCGCTCCCGGTACAATTCCGCTGCGAAATGTACACCCACAAAATATGTTAACATTGTTGTTACAAATCATGGGTATTAGGTTTATACATCGGATAAAAGGATTTTTAAAATACTGCACAAATAAAACCACACAAAAGTTGCACAAAACGAACCACATAAAACAAGTTTGAGTGTATTACTTTGATTACAGTGGAATAGAGGTATAAAACCATTCTTTTGTATTGTTTACAATAAATCTTAGTATGACAACTTTTGCTAAATTCCTAGGATATTATTTCATGCTTGGACAAATGTTTTCGCATTAATTTTCCAATCTTAATATCCTTAAATAAGTGAACGAAAGTAAATTTTAAACTCATTCTCGTATTTTAAGGCACATAACTATAAATTTAACTCGGGATATTTAATGTTCCATTCACTGAAAGGGACAGCCTACGTTTAATCGTAAATTTTATGAGATAGAAAATATTTTGGCATTTTCCTTGGCGAACATTAAAAATTAAATAAAAGTTTTATACCTGGGAAGAAATTTAAAATATAAACTGCTTGGAATAATAAATGATTTGCATTGCTGTACAGCTATATAATACCACATTTAAACCATGCTTTTAGCTATTCTTTAGAGTAAACCTCCTACATACTAGTGAGTATAAAGTAGTATAAACTTCAAGAATAATGTAAAAATCAAAATGAACAACAGCTTGTCAAAACAGTATAGAAACATCAAGTATTACTGTTTAGAGCAGTTATTTTCTTAAACAGATTTTGAAAATTTAATTGTACTACTTTAAGAAATATATTAAATTCGACAGATATTATATTCAGTTTATGGATATGTTTGAAGATTTCTAGTTATATTTAATGTTTTCCCCATGTATTTTCATCAGGATAAAATGACACTTGTAGTAAGAAATCACAATGTCTAAACACAGTAATATTCTTAGCAAATAACATTCTTATACCGCATAATCTACAATATGTTTCACTTGAATTTTATTGAGAAATAAGTTTTAAGTTTCATTTCCAGAATATATGTTTCATAAGTAGAATATGTTATATTTATGTAAGACTTTATTGCATTTGTAGGTAGTAATCTTCACGCTTTTGTTAGTAGAATATGCTATGTTTGTGTAAGACTTTATTGCATTTGTAGGTAGTAAACATCGAGGTTTTGTTTCTTAAAGCAAATCTAGATACAGTTTGTCTACGTGCTTCATTTTTATCACTTTTCCCCTCCCGTCATGTCAGATAAATTCAAAAATGTAAGTAATGATGCTATAAAGATATTCAATAATTAATACAATTTATTTTATCTTTGACACATTACTGAATACTATAGTACATTAACATGTCCCAATAACAGTTACTCTATTTAACCGATTATAGTTAGTGAAATAGGCAAAGTTTAAAGTAAAATGTTAGACAATTTTCTGTAATATTACGTAGCAAACAGTATGGAAACCATTAAGGTACAACATTCATTTGAAATAATGGAAATTGTGTATTTAATTTATTTAAAACAAAATATTATTCATCTATCAGTAGAGTATTCGGAACTGAATATTCTGTTTTTAAAAGACTGATATTAAACTCTTATGTTAATCTTAGAGTGAAATCTCCCTTTTGTAATCGAATAAGTAATATATATACATTCTAGTGTTGGTCAGTCAAAAATTTTGTATACTAGATTATGTAATTAGTTCATACGAAATTATTAATGGCATACAAAATTAGTCAGCATTTCATAGCACATTAGTGTAGACCATATTTATTTTTTTTATTAAAAATAAAGTATAATAAGGTATAATATGATATGTAATAAAAATAAGGGGATATTTAACACTTTTATCCTACTTAATCTACAAAATGTTTCATTTGAATTTTATTGGGAAATAAGTTTTAAGTTTCATTTCCAGAATATATTTTAAAGAAAGATATTGTTTCATAAGTAGAATATGCTATGTTTATGTAAGACTTTATTGCATTTGTAAGTAGTAATCTTCACGCTTTTGTTAGTACATCAAGGTATTGTTTCTTAAATCAAATCAAGATACAGTTTGTCTACGTGCTTTATTTTTACCTCTTTCCCCCTCTTGTCCTCTAAGAGAAATTAAAATATGAAAGTAATGATGATATAAAGATATTCAATAATTAATACAATTTATTTTATCTTTGACACATTACTGAATACTATAGTACATTAACATGTCCCAATAACAATTACTCTATTTAACCGATTATAGTTAGTGAATTAGATGAACTTTAAAGTAAAAGTTAGATAATTTTCTGTAATATTACGTAGCAAACAGTATGGAAACCATTAAGGTACAACATTCATTTGAAATAATGGAAATTGTGTATTTAATTTATTTAAAACAAAATATTATTCATCTATCAGTAGAGTATTGGGAACTGAATATTTTGTTTGTAAAAGACTGATATTAAACTCTTATATCAATCTTAAAGTGAAACTTCTCTTTTGTAATCGAATAAACGGTATCTATTCTAGTGTTGGTCTGTCAAAATTGTTGTATACTAGATTATGTACACTCACTTCCAAAAGTTAAGCAAGAAGATGAAAATATTAATTTCCGAAAGCCAATCAGAAATTGAAGGGAATGCAATCAGAATTGAAGGGAGAGGTAAAAGGAAGTAGGTAAATATGTTAGTTAACAGCCAATCGCTCTTTCATGTCAAGAAATATGCAATAAGGTCAGTCTTATAACAGTCCAGCTTTATCAAAGGTTACAGAAGTTGATTGTAAATGTTGATAGAAGATGTTTAAAACTTTCGTACAATTTGTTTTCACTACCTACGTGCTGTCTGGTATAGAGATGAAGTACTAGAACCCATTGTGAGATTTTACGCTGTAGCAGCTAGCCCTAATTTTCTTTTAATGGACGATAAATGAATGTTCCCATAGAGTTGACATCGTCGATGACCACCTCGAGAGTGAAGGGAATTGCGCGTATGGCTTGGCCAGCATATTCCCCGACCTTAACCACATTGAAAATCTTTGTGATGCTCTCGGCCCGTGCTGTATCTACTGTTTCCCACCTCCAATCACTTTTATTGAGCTTGAAACTGCTCTACGAGAAGAATGACGATTTCTTAATTCTGCGGTGGTTGACCACTAAAGCATGGTCACAAGGTGTAAACTTTGTATACAGATGAGGCGGGGAACCCATACCCTATTAATGTCCGTTTTTTCATTTTATGCTGTTTATTTTCACTTTATACATAATTCTGTTTAAGTCTCCAGTATGTCATTATCTGATAACTTACAAAAATTTATTATTGTTTTTTATCTGTACATAATTATAGATTCTGTTTTATGCATAAATATATATGCTACTTTCCTGTCGAATTTTGTGTCAATCAAAGCAGTATGCATTTTACATTTTCTTGGTCTTAAAATTGTTGTACAATATATTATATAATTAGTTTATACGGAATCAATACTAACATATAAAATTAGTCAGCATTTCATAGCAATTAGCATTAATAATAGCACATTAGTGTACACCATATTTATTTCATTTTTATTAAAAATAAAGTATGATAATGTATAATAAGATACATATTAAAAATAAAGTGATATTTAACATTTTTATCCTACTTAATCTACAAAATGTGTCATTTGAATTCTATTGGGCAATAAGATTTAAGTTTCATTTCCAGAATAGATTTCATTGAAAGACCTTGTATCGAAAATAAGATAAATTACAGACATTCCATTAAATATTATTATCAAATACATTCTTCCTCTTCAACAGCAATTTCAATAGACCTATCGATAACATTTTTTATTGATTATCTTTAACTTTTTCAGAAATTGTATCTCTTTATCACAGCAGGTCAAGAAAGTATCGTTACTCTAAGTATAAATTCTCCATTGATTTAGATTTATTTCATGATGAAATAAATAAATATATAAATATATATATACAACTAATATTACTTATTATTTTTATATATATATATTTATATATATATAAAAAAAATATAATATATATATATATTTTTTATATAATTTAAAAAAAAAAAAATATAAAACATATATTCATAAAATCATATAAAAATATATTTTTTATATATATAAAATATAAAAAAAAAAAAAAATAAAAAAAAGTATCTAACATTTAATTTATTTTATTGCATTTTACATTTTAAATACCACTTATTTAAATATTTTGTATATAATACATTTTATTATTTAATTAACATATGAAAACTGAATATAATATTATTTTATATATTATTTTTCTCTGTATTATAAAAATTTTATATTATATTTTTAACTATATTCATACTTTATTTACATTATATTACATATTCTATTTTTATTTTTTTGTAATTAGTATTTTATATTTATATAAATATTTTTTATTAGAAATATGTTATTTTTTTTTATAGTAATTTTTTGTATATTTTTATACACTTGCATACACATATTTTTTAGTTAGTATTGTGTGCATTAATTATTATTTGTATGTAAAAAAAATAAACACTTTTATACATTTAACATAGATAATATTAAAAATGAACATTTAAATTTATTTTATTGTATTTTACATTTTAAATAAAATTCATTTAAAACACTTACAATTTGTCTCATAATTCCCTCCATTTATGTTGCCTTTATGACAACTAGATATAATGGAATCTCTTTAGTTCTCGATTCATCGTTTTTCCTCTGTATTATAATATACTTCTACAGTATTGAACTTAACCAAGAATAATCTAATTTAGATTTGTCTTTATTAAATGATCTATATTTAATTTTTATGATTTCCATAAAAATGTTTACACTTATACGAATACGTTTTTGTAGCTTTTCGTATTTGTGTGCATTTAATATAGCTTATTCCAGTGTAAACACGTTGAGTACCATAAATTTGGACGTAGTAGAACTAACTATATGTTACACTAAGAAGAATATGAAATGACTATGATGGTAATGTCTTGGAATTAAAAGATTGAAACCCTACACTAATTTTTCTTTTTCAGTAGTAAAGCAAGTAAAAAAAGAATGCATTAGTTTTTGTTGAAAGAAAAAATTAAAACTATTAAAAAACTGATTTTATTGGAAAAAAGTTATCTTGTTTTATCTTAAATGCCTAAGGAGATATGAATTTACAAATACTTACATTGTAAATCTCCAATACTCTCGCTCGGAGTCTTCTCCACTTTTTTTACCATTGTTTTTGTCATTAAAATTCATCCGACACGGTTAAGTTACTTAACAGATTTTCTGTATGTCAAATCCTTGTCCTCTAAAAAATTGATTCATATGTTCATAGAGAAGAAAAAAAAACGTAATGTAACAAGAACATAAAAAATAGCACCATATAACAAATTAAGAATACTTGTTGAGATTTGAATTATGATGTATGCTTGGTTAGAAGACCGTCGAAACCCTAGAACATTAGATGTTCTTTATGAGTTAAGTAGAATAGAGGTCTACAATTTAATAGAATAAAGGCATTACTATTTAAAGTTTCATAGAATTTCAATACTTCAAACTCAGATAAATGCTCAAAACTGCTATTTTTTAAAAGTTTCTAGATTATAACTTAATTTTTTAATTATCGTATAGCTTTCTTTCTATTCATACATTAATCTAGTCTAGACATCGATTCAACAACATGCACATTCATGGGTCCCGCCCAAGGGTTTCTTACCTCCAAAATATCCTGATTGCTCTGATGGTATAGAATTAATAGCCCAGATATTTATTTTTATTTTAAATTGAAATAACATATAAAACATTCTATTTTGTGTCTCTCACCGCGAAATTTAAATTATAACAAAGAGAAAAGCCGAATAAAACGTTCAATCAAAGATTACAAAATAGAGTAGATTAATGAAATTAAAATATATCTTTTATTTCGGAATACAAAAAGTTTCCCAATTCTTTAAAAGCCAGTAAAACGAGATCTTTTCTTCAAAAATAATTATATAAAGAGCTTTTTAAAGTTTAAGTGTCATTTGAGAAAATTTATTATACTGCAATTTTCTTGAGTTACAAAGCGTGATTCATTCAATTTCCAATGCATTTAATATATGATGATGAAAGTATCACTGTATTCCGACCCAATAAGGCTTGAAATTCCATTTCTATTGTTATTTCAAACAAAAGAATGAATTAACAGGAGATCAATTAATATTTAACACATTATACGCCTAGGTTGAATGTATTTAAACGCGATTACTCTTGCACTGTGTTACTTTTATACAAAAAGTTTGGTACAGGGGTTCTTCGTGACACTGTTCGAAACTCTACAAACTCCTTCTTAAATTTCGATTACTTTTCTTATTTATTTAATTCCTTTAACGTTAAATTTATTGTATCTTTTTACAACATGGTGACTAACCAATGGCTAACGTCTGGCATTGTCATGCAGAAACAAAACTCCCTACGTCATGATGCTACGGATCACCAGTCTTCACGAATCTTTCTGTTTATAACATTGAGAAAAATTTTTGGGATCACTAAAGTACGGTGTGATTGAAGTTCATTAGGAAAATTTTCCATTCGTCCCTGAAATCTTTCTTACACTTTCGCAATTTGCTGTCGCTCGTCGCATTATAGGTCCATACACCTTACCTGTTGATGAATTTCCACTGCTGAAACAATCTTCGCTATCAAAACCAAATCACTGACCATATTTTGCAGTTTCTGTGCTGATCAACTATTTTAATCATATTGAACGGGCTGAACGTTGGCGGATTGGTGAGGGTGCTGGCCTTCGGTACCACAGTTCGTAGGTTCGAATCCCACTGTGGCATGGATGTTCGTAGCCGTTCGGAATAGGCTTTAAGCTGTAGGTCTAGGTCTCATTAGCCCCCATGTTGCAAAAAGTAGACCGTAGCGCTCTAAACCAAACCAAAACAAGACCATATTAAACGGACACCAAGGCTGCTACTCACAGGCCCTTACTTTGGTAGTTGCAGTTCCATTCGAACCTTCGTTGTGACGTTATTTTGACGTCATCTTAGCGGCTATTGTGTGAGCAAACGATCAAGTTGACATCAAAGTGAAGTCACAATGAAGGTTCGGACCGAACTGCAACGTTTGGAGTAAGAGCCAGGAACTCTAAACGATCGGAATAGTCGATTTTTTCGATTAGCTACGTCATTATGACGAAAATGACAGCTCATAATAGCAAAAGCTTCCATCTTCGGCATAATACAACTTGCCGCAATGAACTTCTAGTGACGTCATTAGATAATCTAGTGGTGTAGATGATCCCCGTGAGTATCATCCTACGGCCGGTTTATTCAAAATAATTTAACGGCTAACAACGATTGATCTTTATTAAAACGGAGAATTGTGTCCTACTATTGGTTGGGGCCATGGGTTAATCTCGGTTAACCGTTAAACGACTTTGATTAAACCAGTCCTTAATGACACAAAAACGCAAATTGCGTCGATTGATAAGTTATCAGTTTCAATGTTCTTATGATATCCGATTAGCTCTGGCGATATAGACCTTATTTACCAAATAATCCTTGAATAAATCCTATAATTACTCAGAATGAAAAGTAGTTCCCAAAGAAGAAACATCATATATCAATGTTTATGCAATGGATGATCGATTAAGGTAATATTTATTAGTAAATAGCTCTCCCTTCTTCAGTAACAATATTCTGTATAACAAATTGTTTAACATTTACTTAGCTGTTTAACCATACTAAAATATTTTATTATCACTAAAAACAAAACTTACATATATTTTTTTAAATTTATTATGTTTTGGCAATTGAGTCAATATTTTACTCATTTTTTCATATTTTTAATAAAGTTGTATATTATTTATTCCTTAATATAAATTAAGAGAATATAATTCATAATTTTCTTACATAAATACTGGTAACTAGCAAGAAATTTTAAATTATTTGATATATAGTTGAATAAAAGCCCCTTATAATTAAGGAATAAAATTGGTAGTAATAAAAAAAGCTAAAAAATCTTATTCAGAATAAGCGAATTTATACATCTGTTATTCATTTATTTCCAAAACGTGAAATGAATTTTAAAAAATGAAAAAATATTAACTTGAATGTCATTCACAGCTAAAATATATACAGCAGTAGGATAAAAAAAATTTCCTGAAAATTTTTAAGTATCATGAACGATTACACAAAACAAGATAGAAATAAAAAAATATGACTGTTGAAATCGCAGTTGAATTAATTTAAATGCTATTGTCTATTTATATTTATGTTAGTTTATATAAAATTTATATTAAAAGTGAGGATAAAATTTCTTTTTAGAATGAATAATCTAAATTTTGCTTTTACTAAGTATGTCTTGGAGAATTTATTTTGAGTGCGATTGTTATAAAATATTTATTTCAATAGAGATTACCTTCAGTATTTAATAATGAATATTATGTATAATAATGAAACACGTGTAAATATTTAATACTAAATATTACAATTACAGATGCTGGTACAATTCCTGACTTTGATAAAAATTTTGATAACATACTTGGAACATGCTTATGGAGATTATAAAATTGTGGTAAAAAATTAAAAATCTACGAAATGTTAAATGAAAATTTAAAAAATCATACTCTATATTATTTTATTTATTCTTTTTGACTCCATAAAATAATTAATTCATACATCATTTTAAGGACTCCTTTGACAGATTCTCAGTTTTTCAGAGAAATATCTGCACAAAATTTAATTCTAGACTGATGTCCTAGGGGAATGCTGTTTCAATTATAAATGCTTCATTTTTATAAATATAAAAATTACATCCCGAGAAATCTTAAATGAAAATACGTAATCTAGAGTATATTTGTCAATATTAATATAAAAAGAAATTTCCATTAGTAAAAGACAGCTTTTTTCCATAAGACCTTTAGGAATACTAAAAAATCCCCGACATGAAAAACTAATTTACTTCAATAACATATGAAAGATGTTTGATAAATGGGAAATTTCTATAAAAGAAAAAGTACATAAAAATCACGATTTATCCATTGGAACCTTTCGAATAATTTTGATAAAAATGTGTTTAGATAGATCGTTTATCTCAACTTTCGGGAACTGCTAAAATTAAGAGCATAAGTCTTTTGTGTCCGCTTTTAAGTATAAAAGAAGGAAGTAGATTAAAATCTGTCTGTTTTGTATTTTTGTCATTCTTTTCAGAAAAGGTGGAAACTGACGCAAAAATGTAATAGCAACTCAAGTTATTACTGTACATCTATAGTTTTACAATAACTTTGTGAATCTAGTTTGTTTTCTATTCATTAGTTATTGTAATAAACTGTGAAAGTTGTTTTACGTGTTATATCATTACGAGTAATAGCTACTCAAGTTATTACTGTACATCTATAGTTGTACAATAATTTTATGAATCTAGGTTGTTTTCTATATATTAATTATTGCAATAAACTGCGAAAGTTATTTTACGTGTTATATCATCACGTGTAATAGCAACTCAAGTTATTACTGTGCATCTATAGTTTTACAATAACTTTGTGAATCTGGGTTGTTTTCTATTCATTAGTTATTTCAATAAACTGTGAAAGGTGTTTTACGTGTTAAAGCATTACGTGTAATAGCAACTCAAGTTATTACTGTACACCTATAGTTGTACAATAACTTTGTGAATCTAGGTTGTTTTCTATCCATTAGTTATTGCAATAAACTGTGTAAGTTATTTTACGTGTTATGCTTTTAGCTCTAAATATAATATCAAAGAATAAATAGTCTAAAATCAAAGAAAATTTGTTAAACTTTCCTTCGCATCAAGTTAGTTACCAACAGAACAACTATGGTTGACAAGATTGCACGATTTGGTAAAAAATATGAAATTAATTACAACTGTGCATATAGCTTTGCATTCATTTTTCGGTTACTAAAATATCTTAGATTTGATTCGTTACAAAAGTCCCTTGATGTAAGCTAAACTGTGATTTGAGGTTCTTCAAAATAATCTAATGGACTAATGAAAATCTTGGATTTGTTCCCAAACCAAATCTTGCAGTTCCTACTTCAGATATTCATATATGCTTAGAGCTCATACAACCCGTTTATTTTTGTAATAAGAATGCACTTAAATTTATATTTCCTCCCTAAATTTTGTGTTTGGCAACTTTATCTCAGGAGGATGATGTGCCAGTCTAACCAACCAACTATCTATCCCTATATTTCCTAAATATTGAAACATGGCTGTGAATAGAAAATTGAATTTCAAAACAGACTTGTACCAATGTACTTTCCCACGATGGTCAGCACCGGCATACACATACACAGCTATGGACTGAATTTCCAAGAAGAATTTAGGAGCAGCTGACAACCCCAGCCTGCTTCCTTATAATTACTGGAGGTAAACTGAGTAATAGTCATAATTATTGCCTGGGTCTCATAATCTTTTGATAAGGAATACAATTTCAATAGTATTGATAAATAGCAAAGCCAAATAATTACAGGTTATGTTATATGCTAATCAAGTGATGTATTAATTTGTAAATATTGTACATAATAAATGTTTTAGTTTAAATATTAGGTATTTTTCTTTAATTCCATAGCGTATATTTTACTGTGTTTCCTCTTTGAGGGCTGTATCCCAGTGTACGGTACGCTGTTTTGGCGATTTTTTTGGCGTATTTTTGGCGCCATTTCTCGAGAGATACTTATTTTCTCCTTGTCAACTTCGCCCTTTCTCTCCCGTTAAAAGATGGTAACCTAGTTCTCTCCTTTGGTTTGTGTGCGTTATCGGATCCTCTTTGGAGTAACTTGCGCAATAAATGATGTGATGTCATGATGATCTAATTCTTGTTTGATCCAATTATATTAAAAGTTGTAGGAGGTAAGTTTGAATTTCAACACTTTTTGCCGTTAATTTAACGGTTTTGCAGCTTGCTACATTTCAATCTGTTTTTCACCAGTGGAGTGGTTAAGTTCTGCATTCTCTTCAATCGTATTTATTTCAAAAATTTTATTTGTTCTAATTTTATAGTATTTAAATTTCTTAATTAGTATTTGTTTTTAATTTTATAGTATTTAAATTTTTGTAATTTCTATTTGGCTTTAAGTTTTAATTTCTGGTTTTTAAAATTTTAAGTATAATGGCTTTTTCGTCTTTGTCTGGATCGGAACAAGACCGAGTGAATTTGAGATTTTTTTTTTGAATTGGATGTTGTTAAGTATTGTATGAGTGTATGATTGATTGCTAGTAATTATACTTGTCCTAATTGTAATGAAAATATGAAATTGGTTGAAAGAAAAGATTTGGATGACTGGTATAATTGGGTTTTGTCGTGTGTATGGAAATAATAAGCATTATGTGAAATTTGTGTTTCGCCAATAGTCGCCAAAAACAAGATGGCGGACAAGGAGCGTACCGTTCACTGGGAATTAACCCCTTTGAGAATAAACAGTAGTGTTTGTGTTGTAAGTATATTACAACAAGAGTATGGTTAACTTTGAAAAATCTATCAGCGTTCTTTAGATATTAAAAATATAATTGTGGATAAGTTTTTTTTATAGTATTGCTTGTAACAAATATAAAACATTAAGTAGCTATATTAAATAAGCTCCCATAGAATAATAAATAATAATAATAATAACTTTGCCATTTTGTAAAAACATAAACTTTTAGAAAACACAAATAACATAATAATCACAACTGTAACTATAGTAACCAATCACTTAATATAATGTAAAGGGGAAATATTAGAGTAAAAATATTTTACAAGTAACCATGCTGATATTATAGTTTGCTGATGATATTATTGTTATTTTATTAATTTACTTTTCTTATTTGAGTGTGTCTCCTTTTTTAGTTATAGCGTATTGTTTTGTACTCTAGCTTAGCATTGCGAGATACCTACCGTACTTTCAAGATACGATTAAGATACGATTATATTTAGCAAAATAACCCGTCATATGACGGATCAGTAAAATTTTTAGTTTTCTAGAATTCTAAAGTACCCTATATGGTACAAACTATTGAGCTATTGAAGAGTTGACCGGGGTACCTTGGCCGAAGGCCTTATCCCCTGTTGCAAGTTAAGAATTCAAAATCAGGTGTCCAGTCTTTTAAGATGAAAAACAATAAGTATAAAAATGCAGGTCTTAGTGATGGGATGAGATAAATTGCTAGGCCCTTACTTAACAAGTTAAATAAATTAAGATGAAATACATTTAAAGTAAGAAGAAGAAAGTTTAAGAATAGCAAGAAATTTTTATTTATTTATTTATTTATTTTTTAATTTAAATTTTTATTAAATTTTTAATTTAAATTTTTAATTTAAATTTATTTATTTTTATTACTAAATTACTGTACAAGACAGTGAAGATATAGGTGAATGTTGATGAGAGAAATAATAAGTGAAATTACATTAAGTTAGTACAAGAAGTAAAATTAAAGTTAAAAAATTAAAAATTAGGTTCAGCTTAAAATTCATGGCGAGAAAAGCTCAGAGCAGGTTCTGTGGCTCCATCTGTTGGATGGCCTCGCGTTCGGGAAGTGCATTGGGGAGCGTTAAGAAGGGAGATGAAATTCTACCAGTTTAAGGAATCATGGCGGCTCTAGGCCGCTTGCGATGTTTAGCTTTCCTATGATCATAGTCAGGTAATTCGGCTATGATTGGATTAGGTAGGCTATACACCTTACCATAGAATTTGGAAAATAAAGCTTAGTGCATATATTTTAAAAGTATCTATGTTCAAATCCCGTCGTAATTTTATTGGTTAGATACCTGGGGGCCTTGAGGCAGGTAAAAAAAAAAATGATTTGTTCTTTGACTGAGAATTATCTGGTACAAGCTCAATAATTTGTTTATCTTTACTGACCACATGTTAGTTGCCAACTTTAATTTATCTTGTCATATTACGTGATAGGATGGAGAGCAGAGGTT
>CM063506.1:137452199-137459699 GCA_032207245.1 Pardosa pseudoannulata
GAATTTTGATAACCTTAACACATCAAGAATCTTTCTATCATTCCACAGAATTTCATAAAGTTCAACAGACGATAACTCGCTATTTTAAATAGGGGATTGTTTTGAAAATCCTCCAGCGATAGTTAAATTACAGCGAAATAAACAAGTAGAGCTGTTAAATCAATTCACTCTCTTTTTTACTAAATAAAATTTTACTCTCTTTTGACAAATAAAATTTTTATTTCATTATAAATTCAGAAAAAATTCTAAACACAAAAAAAATTAATAATAATGTTGCCATTTTTTTAAACATAAAACGTTTAGAAACACAATTAGATAATAATCACATGAACTATAGTAACCAATCATTAAAATTTAATGTAAAAGGATATTGTATATCAAGTAACCATGATTTATTGTTTGCTGTTGATATTTATTCTTTTATAATTTACTATTTGAATGTTTCCTCTGTTAAAAGTATTGTTTTGTAGCTTAGAATTTCAAGACACTTACCAAACTCTTATATTACTAGCATAAAGCCCGTCATATGACGGGATCAGTTAAAAATTTTAATTTTCTAGAATTCTAAAGTACCCTATAAGGGAGGTAAAAAAAGGATTCGTTTTTTGGTTGAGAATTATCTGATACGCGTTCAATAATTATCTTTACTACCGACTTAGTTAACTTAATTTATCTTATCATATTACGTGAAAAACAAGGCTTCAATATTGACAGTATTATTTGGTGGTATATATGAATGATGTCCAAAATTTAGCAATCGATTGCAACTGTAGTTACTATTATATGCAATATAAAATTATATATATATATAAAAAGTGTTTCTTTGTATATATATAAAAATTTTATATATATATATTTTATATATATATATATTTATATTTATATATATAAATATATAATATATTATAAATTTATATATTATATATAATTCTAATATATATATATATTTAAAAATATAGTATATATTATATATATATATGTATATATATATGTATATTATATATATATATATATGTATATATGTATATATATGTATATGTATATGTATGTATATATATATATATATATATATATGTATATATATATATATGTATATGTATATGTATATATATATGTATATATATATATATATGTATATATATATATATGTATATATTTATATATATATATATATATATATGTATATGTATATATATATATATATATATATATATATATATATATATATATATATATATATAATATATATTTATATGTATATATGTGTATATATATATATTTATATGTATATGTATATGTATAATATATATATATATATATATATATATATATATATATATATATATATTATATATATATATATATATATATATATATATATACTATATATTTATATATGTATATATATATGTATATATATGTATATTTATATGTATATATATATATAATATGTATATGTATATAATATATATACATATATACATTATATATATGTATATATATGTATATATATATATATATATGTATATATATATGTATATATATATATATATTTATTATATATATATATATATATATATATATGTATATGTATTATGTATACATATATAATATATACATATATATATACATACATATATATATACATATATACATCTATATATACATATATATATATATATATATGTATATATATATGTATATATATACATATACATATATATACATATATATATATATACATATATAAATATACATATATATATTATATGGCTCTAAATTGTTATATGTATAAAAATGCTATATTGATGTTTATTGTACTTTTTATATATAAATATTAATATATATATATATATATAAATTTAATATTTTATATATTATTTTATAGATATTTTATTTACTATATTAGATAAAACATTACGTTTAAAAACTCTAAAGTCATTTTAAATATACAGTATATTATTTTAAGTAGTATATATATTTTATAAATCAAAAAAAAGCATTATTTTACTTCTTTAGATGGCAGGAAATTCCAGTGTATTTTAAAGGGAAATTTCCTTATTTTCAATTTTATATAAAATTTAAGCAGTACCATGCTAAAAGCTATCATAAATAACGTATTGAAGAATTCGGGCGTCATTAGATTTATATCTATAAATATTGAATAACTATTGAACTAGATAAATAATTTGGTGCCCTGGAGATTAAAATAAGAAAATAAAACCTATCTGTTACGAATCGAAAATATCCCGAATAAATATGCGGTGTCTCTCACACTGATTTATGCACCGCGATTTCAAACTACATATTTTAGTCTGTTCCATGCATTTCTTTCTTTCTGTCATTTATCATACTTTCAGATGTTCGTGTTTCATTACAAAAGCCTCTATTTGTATTCTTGTCACAGAACTCAACTAGTCTCAATTTTTTCACATATTTTTGTGTGTACATTGAATTTTTTTTATTATTTTTACGGTATTGTGTTCAAGCACAAAAGACCTTCTTTACTCGAAATAAGCCAAATATTCATATATTCCATAATACTTTTGTAGGTATATCTAAGGAAGTAGTATATATATGTAATATAATATATATATATTATACTTTGTTCTAATATCTATATTATAGCTAATTTCTCATGTTACTTTTAATGGAGAAAACTGAAACAGTTACTTTATATTTATATAGATGGCAGGTATAATCATTTTATAGTATATGGAATTAACACATTGTATGCAGATCACGTACTAGTACGTTTTCTGACAACTGATACTTGAGCGCGGGTCACGTACTAGTACGTTTTCTGACGACTTATACTTGTTGCGGGACACGTACTAGTACGTTTTCTGACGATTGATACTTGAGCGCTTGTCACGTACTAGTACAGGTTAGTGTAACAACATGGTTTGTTTGTGGGTACAAAAATAACGGTATAAAAAGAAAAAAAGAAGCAGAATGTTATTATCTACTACGTAGTTTCTGGAAATATTTAGACTAATAAAAACTAGTTTTTACATCAGTCGATTCGGAACCACAGAACGGGAAAAATTTAAAACTATATACTACTATTTTTATTTGATTTTTCATATTTACGATACTATTATAAATTTATCCACTAAAAAAATATTTTTTGTTTACAAAAATCTTATGGTTGTTATTTATATATTTCTATTTATATATTTGTTTATATATTTCAATATAAAATACGAAAAGTTGGTTAAAAAATTAAATAATTTTCGATCTGTTGAGATTTAACTGAATAACTAAATTTACTAGCAAAACGCCCTCTCCGGGGTACAATTCCCCTGTGAAATGTACCCACATAATGTATTAATTAAGTATACATTAGAAGAATTAAGTATACATTAAAATTATATTTATGGGAAGAATTAGGGCGTTGCATTTGGTTTAAGACACAGAGCTAATATCAGTGTTTGTAGACTTTTTCGCGAATGTCTAATTTATTTTACTGTAGTAGAAAAAGCAATAACAGCTTTCATAAATCCTTTTAGTGCCACAATAGTGCAAGACAATATAATTATCTTAAATAAAATAATTAATGCATTTTGTTAAATTAATTCTAAAAATATTAACCAAGATGTTCGTTTTCTGATTAATGCCAACATTTGTCGCTCTGAAGCCTAGAAAAAATAAATTAACTGGGGTTTTGAAGCGTTTCTATGTTGATTTGATTCCTGCCCTGTATTAACATCTTTAGATAACCTACGATTACGGGGTGAACCCACAGTTACATCTGAACGTGAACCGGGTTTCCGAATTCAGGTGCAACTTTTGTCAGCTAAATACCAACAAAATTACTGTTCATGATGAACGGAAAATGTGTTACTAAACATACTTTATTGAAAGTGTAAAATTTATTTAGGATTATTTCAAATATTTATTTTTAAAAGTATTTTGGACTGTAGATCTTTTTTATCAGTACAACAAAAGTAACCACAAACGTAAGGCACATACAAATGCAAAATCCCATACAAAATCCCATCTCTATATTTCATCGTTTTAATCAAATAATGATGTATTTTTAACAGCATGTCTCCTGCTACCACAAACACTAAATAAAAATGTAAAAGTGCATGCGTGTGCCTTGGGTCTATATAAATTAAAAGTGTTTCTTTATGAGAAAAACATTCAGAGAAATTTGAAAAAATGCCTGTTATTGGTTTTTAAAAGACTTATATGGCAGCTTCTGTAAATTTGGGAAGTGATTTTGTGTGGAACGTTTTTATAACGCTCGGGTCTCAGAGGCCCGGACATCGTCCTAGCAGGTTAATTATATTACTACTCCAAGGTGTGATGAAGGACTCAGATCAAGGATGCCAAAGTCAAAGGCCAACTAAAGAAAAATTGCCGAAATAATTGTTATTAGGGTTTAAAATACTTATGCGACAGCTACTGCAAATTTTTGGGAAGTTTATTTCTACTGGGGGATATTGTGTGGAATGTTTTTACTAAGCTCGGATCTCAGAAGCCCGACCATTGTCCTCTTAGGTTAATTATATTACTAATACAAGGTATATTGAAGGATGAGGCCACGGAAAGCGTGGTTGGTAGAGCGTCAGTCTCGTAACCGAAAGGTAGCGAGTTCTGTCTTCGTCTCGAACGCCGTGTTGCTGATAGCAGTTGGGCCACGTTAAATATGTCGTGACTGCAAAGTCCTCCTATTTCTCATAACAAATTGTACCTCTGGGGGTACTGAATCAGGGTTTAGTCGATCTCTGGTTTGGATCTAAATTTTGACTTGCGGATGGATGAATGAGTGTATGAATACGTTCGACCGGCCCCTAAAAAGGTTGTGTCCTGTGTGTTCGAGCAAAGTCGTACTTTCACCTTAACGTTGCTCGTTAACAACGAAAGGCGCACATTCTGCATTAATTCGAAAGAGGAGCGCTCATTCGGGCTTGGTTTAACCAAGTGACATTAGACTCACCATGTTGGAGGATTCAGATTAAGGATGTCAAAGTCAAAGGCCAGCTAAAGAATATCTAGGGTTACGTGAGCCAGAAAATAAAGGAAAACATTTATTGAATTCAGAGATTTTCAAGTAGCACATTATAGAAAAAGAAATAAGTGAAAAATATTATAATGTAGGAATATAATAACACATTAAAATGATGTTTTCTTCCTTAAGTCAGTATCCCTTCCTACTTCTTCAGGAGAAAGAAATCTAATCCACAACAATTATATTTCTCAAAATTGACCTAATATAAACGTTGTGAGTCTAGATATGATAAGAGACATTTTTCTATTTACAAAAATAATTGATCGCACCAATAAGTACTTCCAGAAATAATTTCGTATGCGGATTTGCGAGTGATCTCAAAACTTGGCTAGACATATATGCAAAAATGAAAGCACTTCAACAGCACTGATTTTTTTTCTTTCAAATCTGAATTGCCCTGAAACTAGATTACCATTCATTGGCTTTTGGCTAGTTACTGATTCGATGTTTATCGAGAAAATCATAAAAAGGAAAGAAGACTTATCGTTGAAAGATTCAAATTCTGCAAACATTATTCCAGAATATTAAAAAGGAAGAAATGAATTTGACAAGAAATATTAAAATTTAGTTACCAGAAGCCGGATTCTATATGTTCTACCCCTAATATTTGCGCGCTCTGCAATTAAATAAGCTAATGTACTCCAAGATCCATGCGCACTAGAAAAAAATTAGCTATATTAATCAGTACACCTTTAATTTTAACATTTGATTATCCAAACCTGACATATAATATAGTGTGTGTATGTGTATATATTCATGTATTCCATTGATAATAATTTTCTACATTTATTAAAATTTACATGCAGATTTAACAGAATATATTATTTGGGACCTGTTATGGGGTTTAAATGAAAAAAAAGCAAGAAATATTTTGATTACATCTGCAGTTATAAAATGGTTTCTGCGTAAATTGCTTTATGTGAAAGCAGTTCCGAATAAGCAAAGAAAATAACAATCGACGTAAAAACTGAAAAGGCCAAGGGGAATCTACGATTAACTTTATTCTCCACAGATGAAACGGAAGTCGTCAAATTTCCTTTTCCATTTAGGAAATCTAGTAATAGTTATGTTACTTTTTTTAAAAAAAATTCTTTTAAAATAAAGTAGGAATTCGAATCTCCATTTCGTATAAATGTTCATAACTTTAAGGGTGATATATATTTAGCTGTTATAGTTTAATGTTTTTTATTCTATTAAATATTGATTAGTTTTTAAATCGATAAAGTGTTTTATACACTCTCAGTTAATGTATAAAGGTGAGTTTTTAAAGTTTTTTAAATGTGCGTTATATCGTTAGTATTGGGAAATAAAAGAAAGAATAAACAAGAAATAAAAGGTCGTTATATAAATTTAAATGAAAAAGTGTTATTAGTATTTGAAAGATAGAATTTTTAGTCTAACTAATTATGTTATTTTGCAGTGTTATAATTACAAATAATTACAAACTCTAATTACAAATATTGTGTCAAATTCCTGAAACTTTCAATTTCAGCTTTAATCCTTTTTTCAAAACAAGAACTACATAATACAATATACGAGAAGTGGTACGACGCTACCTTCATTTTAAGCAATGTCTTCCCAGTCGGACTGAAGGACTTTCTCTTGACGTTGCGAGTCAGTTATGATGTCACTTTGACTTCAGCTTGCGGACGATCAAACGATCAATCTGACGTCAAAGTGACGTTACAACGAATGTGTAAACCGACTGACTACTCGTTAAGCTCCTATTTTCTTACCAGCACTCTCATGATTCTATAAAATCTCCTTTAAGTCAATTAAATGTTCACAATTTTACTAGAAAAATTATTTATTACAACGTGTAACATTTAGACGAGATATAAGGAAAAAAAATATACAATGAAAATGATTGGTGACTGACATGCTTATATCATTTTTTCTATTGACACTCTCTGTTGATAAAGGTTTCCTAATGCCTTCAGTAAAAGTCAGATAAAAGTTTTCATTTATTCTTTCTAAGACCGTTTTAAATAAACATACCATCAAAGTAACTATGTTTAAATATCTAATGGAAACCAATTTACCCTTCTCATAAGATCTACCATTCATTAATTACGTCAGAAATAGCAATGAAGATTAATACAATGATATGGAAACCAATTTTTCTGTACGTAATCCTTCATTTATTTGATACAACTTCTTTTTTAGAGTGTAGTATGTTCTATACATACTTTATACATATATACAATAGGAAAGTGGTTGGTGACTGGCATGCTTCTATGATTATTTCTACTGGCACTGTCTGTTGTGGTTGCAGTAAATAGTGGTTTCCTAGAGCCTTCAATAAAAGTCAGATAAAAGTATTCATTTATTCTTTCTAAGACCGTGGTAAATAAATATAACGTCAAAGTCACTTTGTTCAAGTATGTAATGGAAATCAATTTACCCCTTCTCATAAGATCTACCAATCATTCATTACTTCAGAAATAGCAATGAGGATTAAAGCAACGTTAGGAAACTAA
>CM063506.1:137462199-137492199 GCA_032207245.1 Pardosa pseudoannulata
TTCTAAGATCGTGGTAAATAAAAATACCGTCAAAATCACTATGTTTAAATATCTAATGGAAACCAATTTACTTCTTCTCATAAGATCTACCATTCATTACGTCAGAAATAGCAATGAGGATTAAAATAACGTTATAAAACCAATTTTTCTCTAAGTAACCTTTCATTTATTCAATACAAGTTCATTTTTAGAGTGTAGTATTTTCCATACATACTTTATAAATATGTAGTACAGCATAAAAGAAGTAAGAAGTGTAATCTCTCTAACCTTTATCAGCACCGAGTAGGCGGTGATAAGCATACTTCGCCCCTCAAAAAAGAAATTAGAATTAAAATAACATAATCCAATAATCTTAATGAATTTCAACTAAAAAAGCATTTTATTATACCTTTGCTGGGAAAATTAACCTTATAAAGGGTTAATATATGTATGAATTCATAAATAAATAAAAATCGCACCTGAAACTGAATATCCATGTAGATAAATCTGCCCTTTATTTCCTAACATATGTATGAAATCTATTAATTTTACTAAATATTAAATATTTATAAAGATTAATAGTGTTATCCTTTGTATAGAAGGTTTACGAAAAATTAAACTTCTTTCACTAGATTTTATTAACCATTTCAAATTGTAAATATGTATCTAATAATATTGATATTCAAGAAAAGTATAAATTCATTTCAATTAGAAAGCTATTGATAGTACAGTTTGATATAAATACATAAAATTTATGTTTTGATAAGCTAGTCCTAGGTAAGTAAATATCTGAAATCTGAACTCTTTTTCATACACATGCATAACGTTCATTTTTCATTACTTAACGGAAAATTATATGTACATTGTAAAATAAAGTTGCAAATAACTAATATTCATTTTAATAAACGTTTGTATCCGTATTATTTTGTAGTTCAATTTTATTCATCTCGAGTTGACTCGAGCGCGCTAAACTGGTCAAACTGTGCACACTCGAGATAATTCGAACAGGGTTGTACTTTTGTAGATATTGAGCTGTGTGTTGTTCTAAAAGAGATAGCAAAGGAAAAAGGAAAAGAAAAGAGAGTCGTTACACGTGTAATAGTTGCAACGTTGGGTTATGTGCTGCAGCTTGTTTCGAAATATATCACACAAAAGAAAATTTTGATTAATTTTATAAATACTAGTATTATTATTATTTATGTTTTAAAAGTATAAATAAGTATTTTTACTGATAATAATGTTTATTCTGAAACGGGAATTCGAAAAGAAAGATAAAGAAAAGTCGATGTGCTTGTAATATTACAATTTTCGACTATTTTCTGCAATGATATCAAAATCTAAAATTGCAATAAAAATTTTGATTATTTTTGTATTTTTGTAATTTTCTTGGACAACGTTCTAAATTGTTCAACGTTCTAAGACAACGTTCTAAATTGTGTTTTTTTTATATTTAAAAAATGATTTTTTTGGCCGGCCTTTTTCAAAAACAATTGTGCATTAAGGGGTGAAAGTAAATTTCATTCCGGTAATCAATGAAAAATAAACCAAATACACATCTCAGAAAAGTTTACATAGCCTCTCTCTAAAATATAGTATATATTTCAAAATTATTTTTATCAGAATTTATGATAATAATTCAATTAATTGCAATGTCAATGAAGTATACTAATTTTATGGATTATTAGCATTTACAGTTTAGCGAATTGCGGAATACGAAATATTTTTCAAATCAATTTATTCTAAACTGTCTTGTTAAATATGTTCAGCACTTTTTAAGAACTCACTAAATTCATTGGTTAGCATTACTTAAAATGACTGTTTGGTTAATAAATATGAATAACCTATTAGCAAAAAGAACTCCTTTAGCAAACATAATTATCAGTTAACTGTAGATTTTTAGCACGCGATCTTTGCAATCCAACGCTTTTTTTTATCAAATTCCACAGCTTCTATAAACATTTATGTAGTTTTTATGTTATAAAAAATATAATATTTCCCTTTTGAAAATAGTTTCGCTTCGTTGCCTATATTCCGGCACAAAGTTTTACTTTAGTCGCATATTTGAGTTGTTTTCAAAATTAGAACTCATATGCTACTCGAACAATTTCTTTCTCGAATAGGAGGTGTTTTAGAAGAAACTCAAATTTACCTTTCAAGTAAATTCTAAACGAAAGAATAACCTTCATTTACAGATTTACATTTAACCCTGTAAAGGGATATTTTAGTTATGTTATGTTAAAATATTTTTGTGAGTGAGATTAATCTATAAAAAGAAATACATTTAGCTTATTATCTGAAATAACATTGATTTTAAAGACCATTTTTGTGGAAAGTATATTTAATAATATATTGGAAAATATCTTCCCATTGACACTTAACACATTGCATGCGGGACACGTACTAGTCCGTTTTCTAATGATTTATACTTGAGCGCGGGTCACGTACTAGTACGGGTTAGTGTTAGGGTTTGTTTGAGGGTACAAAAATAACGGTATATACATTAAAACTAAGCAGAATGTTCTTGTCTACTATATAGATTTTGGAAAAGTTTAGACAAATAAAAACTAGTTTTTACATTATTAGTTTTATGATTGCTCTTTTCATTTTTTTATAATGTAAAATTGTTTATATATAACATAATTTGAAAAAATTGAAACTATATACTACTATTTCTATTTGATTTTTCATATTTACGACACTATTATAAATTTATCGACTAAAAAATAAATTTTTTGTGTAAAAAAATCTTATGGTTCTTATTTATATATTTCTATTTATATATTTGTTTATATATTTCAATATAAATTACGAAAAGTTGGTTAAAAAATTAAATAATGTTCGATCTATTGAGATTTAACTGAATAATTAAATTTACGTGCAAAACGCCCGCTACCGGTACAATTCCGCTGCGAAATGTACCCGCACACAATGTGTTAAAATTTTATCAAATTGGCAAGAAGTATGCTTCCCATGGCCTTACACGATTTAACCCTTAGAAAGGGTTAAATAAATCAATACACTTGTTAGTTGATTAAATAGAGGTCAATGTTCTGTTAATCCGGAAAAAATTAAACCGCAGAGTATTGTTTAAAGCTCTTTTTAAAGATACTAAAAATGTATATTATGATATAATTATTCTAAATTATGTAAAATTGTTTATAATATCAGAATTCTAGATGTCACCTAATGATGTATACATTCTATTCCTAAACACTAATGATGGCATCATTATATATTACCACTATATATATTACCATTCTATCATGGAAATTACCCACATGTATTACGTTATATCGCTTATTGATAATTTCTGACATGAAATAGCTTCATATTAATTTGGGGTAGTGAAGATATATAAGAGCGTAAAGCAGAGTTCAGTGGTTGTAGTAATAAAAAATGAAAGTAATTTAAAAACATTGATTTTTAATCATGTACTCATACTCTATTAGCTTTCCTATCACTGTCAGTTTTAATTACGGTGCTATTCAGAAAGTTCACTTTAAGTAAACTTGGTATATCTTTGTTATCTAGGAAAAAAATTAAATCAAACAAAATGGTATATGTGGATAATTTTTTACACTTTTATACATTTAAATTTTGAATATATAATAATTATTATATGTCAAATATTAATAATTTAAACTTTCATTGAGTAAAATTAGCAAATGATTTTTCAAAAAAACAAGAAAAATAGGAAGGAATGCTCCAAAACGTAATATTACGTGAAAACAGATTACTAAAACTACCATATCGTGTAATATTACATCAAAAGCACTTAAAGGGTATAATTATTCTAAACAATGAAAATTTGTTTATAATATCAGAATTCTAGATGTCACCTAATGATGTATATGTTCTACTCCTAAACACTAATGATGGCATCATTATATATTACCACTATATATTACCATTCTATCATGGAAATTACCCACATGTATTACGTTATATCGCTTATTGATAATTTCTGACATGAAATAGCTTCATATTAATTTGGGGTAGTGAAGTTTAAATAAGAACGTAAAGCAGAGTTCAGTGGTTGTAGTGATAAAAAATGAAAGTAAATTGAAAACACTGTTTTTTAATCATGTACGGAAATCATAATAACCTTAGATAAATATATATATAAAACGTATGACTTTACAATTATGAAAACTGTTATGTTAACAACAATTGAATGAAATTATTTTAAAATAAAGAAAATTTCTCTTGTTTATTTACTTATTTTAAGTCCATTAGCTTTCCTATCTCTGCCAGTTTTAATTACGGTGGTATTCAGAAAGTTCACTTTAAGTAAACTTGGTATATCTTTGTTATTTATGAAAAAAATTTAATTAAACAAAATGGTATATGCTGATAATTTTTTATACTTTTATACATTTAAATTTTGATAATATAACAATTATTATATGTCAAATATTAATAATTTAAACTTTCATTACATAATATTAGTAAATTATGCTTAAAAAAAGAAGAGATAAAATGGAAGCAATAATCCAGAAAGTAATATTACCTCAAAACAGGTTACAAAAACTACCATATCGTGTAATATTACATCAAAAGCAATTAAAGGGTATAATTATTCTAAACAATGAAAATTTGTTTATAATATCAGAATTCTAGATGTCACCTAATGATGTATATGTTCTACTCCTAAACACTAATGATTTTATCATTATATATATTACCATTCTAAAATGGAAATTACCCACATATATTACGTTATATCGCTTATTGAGTATTTCTGACTTTAAATAGATTCATATTAATTTGGAGTAGGGAAGTTAAAATAAGAACTTAAAACAGAGTTCAGTGGTTGTAGTAATAAAAAATGAAAGTGATTTAAAAACATTCATTTTTAATTATGTACTCATACTCTATTAGATTTCCTATCACTGTCAGTTTTAATTACGGTGCTGTTCAAAAAGTTCACTTTAAGTAACTTGGTATATCTTTGTTATCTAGGAAAAACTTTTAATTAAACAAAATGGTATATGTGGATAATTTTTTATACTTGTATTATACATTTAAATTTTGATTATATAATAATTATTATATGTCAAATATTAATAATGTAAAGTTTCATTACGTAAAATTAGCAAATGATGTTTCAAAAAAACCAGAAAAATAGGAAGGAATAATCCGAAAAGTAATATTACGTGAATAGAGATTACAAAACCTACCATATCGTGTAATATTACATCAAAAGCAATTAAAGTGTATAATTATTCTAAACATTGAAAATTTGTTTATAATATTAGAGTTCTAGATGTCACCTAATGATGTATATATTATACTCCTAAACACTAATGATGGCATCATTATATATTACCACTATATATATTGCCATTCTATCATGGAAATTACCCACATGTATTACGTTATATCGCTTATTGATAATTTCTCACATGAAATAGTTTCATATTAATTTGGGGTAGTGAAGTTTAAATATGAACGTAAAGCAGAGTTCAGTGGTTGTAGTGATAAAAAATGAAAGTAAATTAACAAATACTATTTTTTAATCATGTACGCAAATAATAATACCCTTAGATGAACATATAAAATATATGACTTTACAATTATGTTACAAGACTGTTATGCCAACAACTATTTAATGAAATTATTTTATAATAAAGAAACTTTCTCTTGTTTATTTACTTATTTTAAATCTATCAGCTTTTTTAATTATGGTGGTATTTAGAAAGTTCACTTTAAGTAAACTTCGTATATCTTCGTTATCTAGGAAAAAAATTTAATTAAACAAAATGGTATATGTGGATAATTTTTTAAACTTTTATACATTTAAATTTTGATTATATAATAATTATTATATGTCAAATATTAATAATTCAAACTTCCATTACATAAAATTAGTAAATGAATATGATACTTTCGCTTTCCTTTGTTTATTCGAAAATAGTTCACTTTAAAAACTAAAAATACACAGTGTACTTTGCCGCTTATATTCAAACAAAAATTAAAATATTGTTCTTTCTTAAATCTAGGTAACCGGATGTGCAAAAAAGTTCTCGTGGTCTCTCCAGAATAAAAATTTTCGAGGAGATTAGTCGTCTTCATAAAAATTTTCTTTCAAAAAGCTTTTGTCTCAAAGTGACTTTAAGCCTTTTATTCTTCATTTTTGTTCTAGAATTTTTAAACAGTTTTATGGGAAAAGAGGAAGTGGTTCAGCAACTTCTCTTCAAAGTTCGGTTTAAGAGATATAAAGGAGAAGAAAAAATTTACTTTTTTAAATGGAACGATTTAACTAAATATGTATTGTTAGTTGGGATCATTGTACTACAACAATATGGTTCTAAAAGTTATAAAAGCAGTAAAAAGGGAAATTGAGATTTCAAAAATGCAAATATGTAATATGTAGTAAGTTATAAAGAAGCCCAGTGGCATTGTGGTAATTATGTATTCACGAAATCACGAGGTTCGATCTTCGAACTAGGCAACGTTGATTATTCTTCATCCCTTCGTAGTAAACATTTAGACCAAATGATTAACTAAATTGTTTAACGTTAACCACCTAAAACATTTACTTCAATATGGATATTGAAAGAGGAGATACAAACATAATCCCCAAGTTGTGATGTTGCGCCGAGGACAAGAGTAAGCTATAATGTAAACATCTAACTGTGTTTCCATATGCTCTTAAAAAGGCTTTATTGTACACTTATAAAAATAACTTCTAATCAAATGTGTAAAATTGAGGAAAAGTTGATAATATAAAAATAATAATAGTAGTTCTCCATCCTCAATTTTCTCCTAGTCAATGATGATCTTTATAATGTGGAGTATAAAATAATTGAATTTATGTGTTGCAATTGAATTTTATTTTAATGCTATCAGTATCTTAATAAAAAAAATCAATAAATGACTTATTTTTCCTTTTTTTTATTTCTTACGATCGTAAACATATTTTTATAGAACAAATTAATTATATTATTATTACATGTTTATTTTATCATAATTTTCTATTTCGAGCTTCATATTATTTGGGGGCTTATATCGTTATTTCATAAGAAACAAAAATGAAAAATACAAAATTAGCATTGTAAAATCGGTTTAAATATACAAGAGAAATTATGTAAACAAAAATGAGTTACAAATATAAAGTTTTTTACAAATCTGCAACAAAGAAAGTAAGAGGACAAAAAGAAAAATCTATTACCCTGGAAAATTTTGTAACAATTATATATAAAATTTACAAGTATTGAGAGACAAATTTGTTTCGATCTGTCGAGTTTAATCGCGTTGACGGTGTTGTTCTTGTACAGGAGAATTTGAAGAAAAAAAAAAAACAAAACAACAACTATCCATCATTTTTTCTCTATTTTTTATATTAAAAAGAGATAGATTAAACTTCTAATAAGTAATTTCCTTAAACAAAATTTATTCTCTCAAAAAAATGTTTGAATGTTTATCTGAATGTAATACTTTATAAAACAAAGAAATACGTAAACTGTTGTAATATTTGTCTTAAATGTGTAAAATAAATTGTTTACATATTTAAAAATTCGTGTAATACACGAATATTCCTAGGGGCAATTATTTTTTCATCTTTCGCAATTCTGTCATTAACCGAAAAAAAGATCAATGTATTTATATTATTTTCTCATTTATATTTTTTTTTTTGATTTTTTAACACTTAATGATCGCTCTGTATTTAAAAATGAAGTTACATCTTTAAACTTTTTATAATATATATACTATATTTATACTGTACTTCATTTTAAATTATTAGAATGTAAGAAAATTCTATTTTTTAAAATTAGCGATTGTTTAATTTTAAAATAGTGAAAAAAATTGTTTTTTTTCAACGAAATGCATAAATTTACAATTTAACTATCAAAAGTAAACAATCATCAATATAATGTATATTTTTTACTGCTATTATTTAAAAAAAAAATAAAATTTCTATGTTATAGATAAATTAATAATAATTAACATTAATATAATATGCAAAAAATAAACAATTAAATATATTTTATAATATAAGAGATTAGCATAATAGATATACATCAATGCATATATTTTTTTAGAAATACACTTTTATAAATCAATACATATTTTTTTAAACTATCCAAATTATTATGTGTTTAATTTTTAAAAAATAATTCGAATTTATAAATTTAATTACGAAATTTTTAACCTACAATAAATAAGTTATATTTAATTGGATATAAA
Organism: Pardosa pseudoannulata; assembly: GCA_032207245.1. Classification (NCBI taxonomy): domain Eukaryota; kingdom Metazoa; phylum Arthropoda; class Arachnida; order Araneae; family Lycosidae; genus Pardosa; species Pardosa pseudoannulata. The sequence continues at coordinate 137,470,369 of CM063506.1, forward strand.
AAAAAATATCATTGAAATTTTCTTTTTCTTTTATATTTACAGTTTTTAATCTATGAAATAAAATTTTAATTCAAAAGAAAACATTAAAGTACACAACAAAATTGCACATTAAATTGTTTAATAACGTTGCTTGAAAAATCTACATCTACATTAATAGAAACAATATGAATATGAATTTTATAATTTAATAATTCCTATAATTTTTTTTTAAATAGTGGATTTTTCAAAATATACAAAATTATACTCACAGTTTAAAATTTTTAATAGGTATAAAAAAAGTAAATTAACAAAATTAAAATTTTCTTTAATCAGATTATATTTTTGATAATTCATTTTTCTCAAAATTATTCTTGTTATTTTAAGTTTCTCTAAAATTAATTTTCATAGATTATTTATAAAAATTTTATCGAACATTTTAAAAATTAAAATAAATTTGTCTTTGAAATTTCGACTTTATTGAAATTATAAAACTCATTAAACTAAAAAACTTGTCTATTTCTAAAATTTATAATATGACAAATTTGTATAAGGAATGACAAAATAATAATCTAAAGTGTTCTAAATATATTTCTAAATGATAACAAGGAAAAAATTGTAGAAAATGTTGAAAATAATGCGCAGAAGAGATTTTAAAAAATAATAAAATACTTAAAAGAATTAAATTTGTAATTTTATCTGATTTTAAAATAAATTTAAATATATTTATTTAATCAGACTTCAAAAATATATATAAAATATATATAAATATATAAAATATATATGTGTGTTTGTGTGTATGCATTGTAAAATTAATTATAAAATACTGGACAAGAAGAAAGCTAAATCATGTAGCAGTAATAACGAACGTGCAGTTGATACATTGATAGAAGGCACAAGTTTAATTAAAACTTTATTTTAGAGCTGCTGAAACAGACATCTTTACAATAACGACAACAGGAAAGAAACAAAAATCATTGATACAGATTAAAGAGTGAAGACAGAAAGAAATAATTTTACATTACTCAGAAATTTAAGAGAAAGTATAAAAAATAACAGTTTATTTATAAAAATGTTAATAGACAAAAATTTAATCATGTGATAGAAAGCTATAAATTTAAAAGTAAATATTTTGATTAAATAATATTTTAGATAAAAAGTTTTAATAATAAAATAAAAATATTTTTTAAAAATATTAAATTGATTAATTTTATATATTTATATAATATATATATGTTTTTGTGTGTTGTGTGTGTGTGTTCGTGTATAGATGGAAAAATTGTCTTAACTTTAAATTACTAATTTCTAATACGCTTTTTAAAATCCACCGCTCTCTTAAGCTTTCGGCAATAAGTGATTAGGATTTATATATTGAAATTCACCAAAGAGAACTTATACATGTCTGAGCGAATATTTTTATACATTACAACCAATTCAGAGAATAGTTTTAAGACAGATCATGAAGGAATTTGAAATTTATTTTACATTTTTGAAGATCTCAGGAAACATTCAGGAAGATTTTCCATTCGACTGAAAAGGCAGAAGTCGGGATATTTTTCTTTTATTCTTCAGCAAAAAAAAGTTACAGACATTTTTATGATGGAAAATTGCATAGAAACCCATTCAGAGTGCATATCTCCTTGGAAAATGATCTCACGGAACTGTTTGCTAAGCCATTTTTCATTACGCTATACAAAAGTTTGCTCAGCAAGAAAGCTTGAGGTTAATAAATTATTATAGTACATCACAAAAGGATTTTAAGGAGTATGCAAGAAAGATGTTCTAAATATGTCTTCCAGTAAAATAGAAAAGGTTTTAAAAATACTCTTACTATTTTAAACTTTTCTACTGTTTAATGTGATATGAATGATTTTCTAAAAGAAATAAATGTTTTTAAGTTTCGTAAATTAATATTCATTCTCATTTGCAAGATAAAAAATGCTTTATTGATATGTTTAAGGCAAGAACGGTGAAATTGCGTTGCAGGTGTGACATTAAAATGAGTCAATTTACACACGCAAACAGTGATGCAGAATAGACATCGATACGATTATTATAACCTAAATTTGGTAATTTTCTAGAAAGAAATTTAATGTTTTAAGTTTCGTAAAAGGTTTAATCCATACTCATTTCTAAGATAAAATGCTTCTTAAGTTTTTCTCCTTAATATATATTTTGTTTCTATAAAGTATGAAATAAATATATTATGTGATATAAAGTGGGAATTATAGAAATGAAAATAAAGTAGTGTAATTTTAATACATATATAAATACATATGTCATGCAACTCCCTCTAAATTATGTGATATTCGCAACTTGATACATTGATATGTTTAAGGTATCTGTCTACGTAGAAAACGTCATTTTTTGCCAAAAATCATAATTTTTTTTATTCCTCTATTTTAAAATTTCACCTTTTAGGCTTCTAAATCTGGTTTTCTTTTGTCTCTACGGCATTTTAAGGAAAAGTTACAGCTGTTTAAACATCCGTGACAGCTGTCAAAAAAAAAAACAACGGAAGTAGCGACTTGGGAACTATAAGTTGTGAATGTAAAGCCTTTTAAAGAGTAGTTTTTGGACAAAACTTTTTAAATTTTCATGAAGATTAATTTAAACATTTTTCTAGTATTTTTAATAATTATCAACTTGGCAATTAGAAAGTTTTGAAGAAAGAAAAGTGTGGGGAATTTTAAACATGTATTTTATTAGTTAAAGTTGCTTTCATAAACTTCAAATGTGTTTTTCTCAGAACGGTATTTTTAATAAAATGTTGCAGCTTGAAATGTGATTTCTCAAAGAGTACATAAAATATTTTGTTGAAAATTATTATGAAGGCTTTTGATAGTATTTACTAGTGAATGACATAAAAGCTTTAAATTTGGATAATTTTAATGATGTTACACTCATAGTTAGATATAAAGGTAATGAAAATTCATTAAAATTTCAATGTGTATGATTTTGAAGGATCAAAATTTTTTTACCAAATGTAAATTAAGCAAAGAATTTTGGTGATTCACTAATCCAGAGTATAAAAAATGTGGTGCATCAAAAAATATTGAAATAATTTAATTTATTAAAAGATTAGACCTTTTGAAAAAACCTGATTTTTTTGCTAAATTTTCTTCATTTATTAAAAATTTTAGAAAAACTTCTCCAGCAAAAAGTTTGATAGTGTAATTCTCTATGATAACATAAAAAATAAATCTAAAAATGTAAAAGCATGAACTAGTTTCTACGTTTAAAGAAAAAAGTTTTCCGAACGTAGACTTATATATACCTTAAGGCAAAAACGATCAAATTGCGTTGCAGGTATTAAAATGTGTCAATTTACACATACAAAAAGTTATACAGAATAAACATCGATACGAGTATTATAACCTAAATTTGGTAATTTTAGACTTGTATCAACTGTACACAAATATTTAAAAAGGTTATATATGCGCTTTAGAATATCTTGGTTTTTTTTATTTTCAGATACAAAATTACCCAAAAAAATACTAAAAGTCAAAATGTACCTAACAACAAATAAACGCACGACTAGTGTAAAATATGAGAAATTTACGGTCGTAAAAAAATGTGTTCAGATAACTAATTTCTTAGAATTTAAATTTTTTTCTTACTTTTGTTTAATTTTTATCATTTAGAGATTATAATTATTATTTTAGGATCACAATTTATTATTTTTATTTGAGTATTATGCTGTTTTGTCGTCAGAAGTAGAAAATGCAGATTAGTCAATTTTTAGGATGAGAAAAAAATCTATTATTTTTGAACATCAAATAATCATCCATCCCTTTTAAAATACAATATATCTGTATAATTCTAAGAATACAACAGGGCTTAAATAAATTCCATTATATGAAAATTTCTAAGAAATAGTATTAATTATTTAAGGATTTGCTTATATTAAGACAACTTGATTAGTATTTAGAATTTGTTAAACTAATAACTCTAAAATTAATTAATTTTAATAAAGCAAATTTACTTTGAATCTTAGCAGCTTTCTATAATATTTTTTACCCTTAAATTATCTGTTTCGAGGCATAAAATGTTTACAAAAACGAAACTTTCGGGAAAAATCCAAAAATCCTACCTAGAGTATGAAAGGAAAATTAATTAAATTAAATTAAGGAAATAGTTTCCACTGCATATAAATATACTTTGTCCAAAATAATAACTTAAATTTTCTACATCTACCTATTCCTAATAAAAAATGTAAAAAACATTAACAAACGTCAAAGTAAAGATATATGTAGGATAAATAGACTTTTAAATACATTATTCCTTTAACAAAACAAATATACCGTGAAACGTCTTCGCGGTAAAACAGCAGTTGATGGGCCATGAAATTCAGAGTCATTATAAACGAGAAAGTAATAGAAGTTTGGCCGAAGAACAAAAGTGTGTTGAAATCTTCACAGCTGAAATCAATTGCTTCGATAATTAATCTCTATGAATGCACTTTCTGACAGGTACACAATTAATTTTAAGTAGAACCTTTTCTGCTAAACAGAGTGCACTTATTCAAATTTGCCCTATTTTATAACTTTCAGCTCGCGTGTAAAATAACTTTAGAAATATTAAACATTTACCGTGAAACTATTTATTCCCTGTAAAAGAAATTTGAGTATACTTAACCTTTCTTAATAGGATGGATATCGTTTAACTACTGTAAAACTGTTCTTATCATCTATCTTATGCCACTTAGATAAATTAAAGTTAACTTAGTGCTAATTTTAAACGCCGCTGGTGTGATTTCACAGACAGGTAGGATTTATTTTTATTATGCTAATAAAACTGTAATCAGAAGAATAATTGAATTTCAAATTTTAACGGAAATACCCACTATTCCACGCCTGAATCCCCTTTGACTAATTACGGCATGACATTTGTACTGACGTACATGTACACATTAACTAGAAAACTGAAAATATTCATTTTGATTTGAATATCTGTTCGTACTTTAGTATGTACATATCTCGCATAACTTAATAAAGATTAATCGTAAATTGTTCCAACCTTCTATTGCTGAAAATTAGTTTATTTAGAGAAGTGAAATGTGTATTATGTGAAATGTGTATTCTTTCTTTCCTCTTTCATTACGAAACATCTATTTTATTAAAATTAGTTTATTTAGAAAAGTGAAATGTATAATGCCTCTTTAGCTGCCTTCTCCCTTTCATTACGAGACATAATATTTTATAAAAATTAAGTTATTTAGAGAAGTTTATGTGTATTGAATCTTTAGCTGCCTTTCCTCTTTCATTACGAGACATCATATTTTATTAAAATTAGTTTATTTAGAAAAGTGAAATGTATAATGCCTCTTTAGCTGCCTTCTTCCTTTCATTACGAGACATAATATTTTATAAAAATTAATTTATTTAAAGAAGTTTATGTGTATTGAATCTTTAGCTGCCTTTCCTCTTTCATTACAAGACATCATATTTTATTAAAATTAGTTTATTTAGAAAAGTGAAATGTATAATGCCTCTTTAGCTGCCTTCTCCCTTTCATTACGAGACATAATATTTTATAAAAATTAAGTTATTTAGAGAAGTTTATGTGTATTGAATCTTTAGCTGCCTTTCCTCTTTCATTACGAGACATCATATTTTATTAAAATTAGTTTATTTAGAAAAGTGAAATGTATAATGCCTCTTTAGCTGCCTTCTTCCTTTCATTACGAGACATAATATTTTATAAAAATTAAGTTATTTAAAGAAGTTTATGTGTATTGAATCTTTAGCTGCCTTTCCTCTTTCATTACAAGACATCATATTTTATTAAAATTAGTTTATTTAGAAAAGTGAAATGTATAATGCCTCTTTAGCTGCCTTCTCCCTTTCATTACGAGACATAATATTTTATAAAAATTAAGTTATTTAGAGAAGTTTATGTGTATTGAATCTTTAGCTGCCTTTCCTCTTTCATTACGAGACATCATATTTTATTAAAATTAGTTTATTTAGAAAAATGAAATGTATATTGCATCTTTAGCTGCCTTCTTCCTTTCATTACGAGACATAATATTTTATAAAAATTAAAGTTATTTAGAGAAGTTTATGTGTATTGAATCTTTAGCTGCCTTTCCTCTTTCATTACGAGACATCATATTTTATTAAAATTAGTTTATTTAGAAAAGTGAAATGTATAATGCCTCTTTAGCTGCCTTCTTCCTTTCATTACGAGACATAATATTTTATAAAAATTAAGTTATTTAGAGAAGTTTATGTGTATTGAATCTTTAGCTGCCTTTCCTCTTTCATTACGAGACATCATATTTTATTAAAATTAGTTTATTTAGAAAAGTGAAATGTATAATGCCTCTTTAGCTGCCTTCTCCCTTTCATTACGAGACATAATATTTTATAAAAATTAAGTTATTTAAAGAAGTTTATGTGTATTGAATCTTTAGCTGCCTTTCCTCTTTCATTACAAGACATCATATTTTATTAAAATTAGTTTATTTAGAAAAGTGAAATGTATAATGCCTCTTTAGCTGCCTTCTCCCTTTCATTACGAGACATAATATTTTATAAAAATTAAGTTATTTAGAGAAGTTTATGTGTATTGCATCTTTAGCTGCCTTTCCTCTTTCATTACAAGACATCATATTTTATTAAAATTAGTTTATTTAGAAAAATGAAATGTATATTGCATCTTTAGCTGCCTTTTTTCTTTCATTACGAGACATACTCATTTACTAAAATTTATTTATTTAGATAAGTAAATGTGTTTCGCATCTATAGCTGTCTTTTCTCTTTCATTACGAGACATTGTATTTTATTATAATTAATTTATTTAGAAAAGTGAAATGTATATTGCATCTTCAGCTGCCTTTTCTCTTTCATTACGAGACATAATATTCTATTAAAATTAAGTTATTTAGAGAAGTGAAATGTGTATTGTATCTTTAGTTGCTTTTCCTCTTTCATTACGAGACATCGTATTTTATTAAAAGTAATTTATTTAGAGAAGTGAAATATATTGCATCTTTAGCTGCCTTTTCCCTTACATTACGAGACATAATATTTTATAAAAATTAAGTTATTTAGAGAAGTATATGTGTATTGCATCTTTAGATGTCTTTCCTCTTTCCTTACGAAACATCTATTTTATAAAAATTAGTTTATTTAGAAAAGGGAAATGTATATTGCATCTTTAGCTGCCTTTCCATTTCCATTACGAGACATTCTATTTTATTAAAATTAATCTATTTAGAAGTAAAATGTGTATTTCAACTTTAGATGCATTTCCTCTTCCATTACGAAACATCGTATTTTACTAAAATTAATTTATTTAGAGAAATGAAATGTGCCTCACATCTTTAGATATCTTTCCTCTATCATTATGAGACTTTATATTTTATTAAAAATAGTTTATTTAGAAAGAGTGAAATGTATATTTCATCTCTAGCTTTCTTTCCGCTATCATTATGAAACATCGAGAGAATTTTACAATATTAATATATACGTATTTGTAGAGTTAGATCGGGTAATATGGAATATTCAAGTTGTTTGTTCTTTTCGAGCTGTTATCTAACATTCTCTACTAGAAAAACTCAACGTGGCAGGCATTCTCACCTGGTTTGTAAAACATGGTTTTAGACCTTAAATCATTATCATATTTCTATCATCCCGAACATTTTAAAGGTAGTTCTTAAATATTTATGAAAAATATTTGAGTACATATTATTGAAGTAAACTGATATTATGATTATAACAAAGATTGAAATATTTGTGTAGCATAGATCTTTAGTTTTTGTTTTATTTTATTCTCGTTCAGAGAGACTGTCACTTTCACTATGGTGGAGCAGCTAATATGAAAAATTGGTATTATATATTGCTCATTTATATTAATTATTATCTCTCTCTCTCTCTCTCTCTCTCTCTCATATATATATATATATATATATATATATATATATATATATATATATATATATATATATATATATATATATATATATATATATTAAACCAACCAACTTAATTACCATCTATATTCTAAAATGAATTTCTGACGCTTCTATGCCAACAATGATAACTTTTGGCTAAAGGTTTTTGTTTCTCTTTTATTAATTCTCCTAACTTTTTGTTTAGCACAACTAATCTTATATAACTGCTTTTTAGCCTTCTCCCTATTGATAACTCTAATTGGCTGGATGACTTGGGCCTTCATAGCCCTATATATACGAAAGTTCAAAGCTTGAGCACCAAAGACGTATTATATCAATAAACTCCATATTTTTATTTTCACATTTTGCTGTTTCCTTTCATAGCTTAATGACTATTCTTTATTGAACATTGAGATACTTGTTACAGTAAAAACACCCATTATATATACATGTGTTCATAACTCGGTGAAACTTAATCCCTGTTAATATAAAAATTTAGCCCCTATTGTATTTACATGTCCGTACTTGATGGGCAAGGAAAAACCTAAGCAGCTAGCAATAATGATTTTTCAGAATTATTTTAATAAAAAGAAGCAATCAAGTCAGGTGGGGAACTTAACCTTTTATTTCAGAGATCCGAAAACAAAATGTTACTCCATAAAAGGCAGCAGATAAAATGATACACGCCTTTCTCTGGCGAGATAAAAATAATGAATGATGGCAAAAACACTTCTCTTTTACAAACATTGACCCCACATCGAGACGCAGAGACGAATTCCTCCCCAGAGAAAGAAGATTAGTTAGAGATATTAACAGTTAAAATGAAACATAGATCAGTGGAAAACGTGAGCAAGAAGGGCTGGAAAATTTGGCGACTGGACAGAAATTAATTATTAAATTGGTCTAAAAAAATTAATATTTATATCAGAGTTAGTTTTGACAGGCTGCTAAAAGAGTTTTAAGTCTCGGTCACTCCTTTAGATAAGATATTTTTGTGTCTGAGAAAATAGATTTGAATAAATAAGAATGGGAAAGAAGAGAATATTTAGGAGATATTAAGTATAATAATCTAAATATATTGCATATGTATATATATATATATATATATATATATATATATATATATATATATATATATATGTATATATATATATATATATATTATATATATATATATATAATATATATTATATATATATATATTTTATATATATATATATATATATATATATATATATATATATATATATATATATATATATATATATATATATATATATATATATATATATATATATATATATATATATATGTATATATATATATATATATATATTATATATAAATATATATTATATATATATATATATATATATATATATATATAAAGTATGTCAAATTTATTTCACTTTAATATCTCCTTTAAAAGTTACTTTAAGAACCTCCTCTCTCCTATTCTAGTTTCTTCAAATCTATTTTCTCAGCTACTAAATGTCTTAATCAAAGGAGTGTCCTCGACTTAAAATTCCTCCAACATATTTCCCAAAACTTTCTGTGAAATAGATGTAAATTGTTTGTCCATTTAACACATTTCCCAGCTGTCGCCGGCAAATGGTTCAGTTTTTTTCCCCTGATTTAACAGTGAAATTCGCTGACTAAGCTTCTTGTATCTGTTTTGCTCTGGAGTACACCTATGTTCGAGCAAAGTGTTTTTCGAATCAATCTCTTGTTTGCCGTTGATTGGCAAAGATATCTTTTTATCAGCTCCTCAATAAAGATTTAAGTTGCTCTCAAAATTGTGCTTCTCTTCAATGTGGTCCGACTGCAACATTATTTATTACTACTAGCTGCGTAGGCTTCTTCTTGCCCAGTAGCCCAGGAAATTAAAAAGAAAAGGAACAATAATCAAATGTAATCGGCCGTTTTAAAATTTTTGGATTACATATGTATATATATATATATATATATATATATATATATATATATATATATATATATATATATATATATATATATATATATATATATATATATATATATATATATATATATATATATATATATATATATATATATATATATATATATATATATATATATATATATATATATATATATATATATATATATATATATATATAATATATATATATATAGCAATATATATATATAAACAAATGTGTAAAGGTATAAAAATTAGATATTAGAAACAAAATACGCAACATTATTGTAACTGTTTCTGGCAATATTGACAGTAGAACCAATGTATGTAGGTCTTGGATCCACCTTTTAATAAACACATGTTTTTACGAACTACAACAACTTGAAAGCGTTTCCTTATTTTAATATGAAAACATCTTAAATATTTCGCTAAAATGTACTTGAATGTATGTCCTCATAAATTGACTGATTCATAATGTCACTCAAATTAAATACTTAATTTTAATAGAAACTAAATAAAGTCAAATTCCATACATATTTAGTATATAAAGCAGAAGAGAATTCATCAAGCATATGCAAATTAAGACTGAAAACAAAATATAGTGCTTACCAAACAAATTGTTACTCTTGTTGTAAAAATTGTTACTCTTCCCTATTAAAGGAATAAAGCACCAAAATATTTTTCTTCATATTTGGTAATTTCTGAACAACTGTAATCATTGAACTGTTTAGAACTGCAATCATCGCAGTTTGTTCAAACTTCCTTCAATTAGTTAAGCCTAATGTCCTCCTAAAGTATGATAGTAGCGAAGTTAGAACAGAAAAGTACCACATTCGCAAGAATACCTCGGAAAATGCATGCGTTTCTTTTAATTACACCTCTGCATGCGTTTTAGAGTCCGTAATTGCCTAGCAGTTCTTAATTATCATGAATCTTTCTCAATATTGAGTAAGAAAGAATAAAAGTTATCATCATTAACCACTTAATTAAGGTTTACTAGAAATAAGCAGTGCTTCTGCAGGTTTGAATTTTAATCCAAGAATACATCATTGCTTAATTTTTTTTGTTAATTAGATTAATTTTGTGACTGTAGAATGAAGTAAAATTTTTAAAATTTCAAATTTTAGATAGTTTTTACCTTTAGGAAGATTAGATTAATTAGTAAATATTATATCCTTTTTCAAGTGGTAGAGAATAATTGTTGAATATAGTGCAAGGAAATAATATATTCTAAAACGAGTTATTATCTGAAGAGATATTTATAGCAGAAAATCACAAAAGGTAAAAAATATATAAGCGTAATTGACTCCAAATTCATTATTTTATTATCTTCATTTATTTATTAGATAATTTAGATATGTTTTAATTTCATTTAAAATATCTTCATTTTGGTAAATATTATAGATGAAACATACTGTACTCTAAGAAAAATGTAATCCCTTTTCCAGAATTTTAGATCTACTTAATTTCCAGAATTTTAGATCTATTTAATAGTAAACATAAAAGTTGAAACACTTTAAAAAGTAAATAATGACTAAAAAAGTGAAATTATTAATGCAGAATTATTATTGTAGGTGAATTATGATATTGTTTCTATTATTTAAGAGGTAATATTTTATCATCAATTGCTAACATTAAAATACAAAATTGCCAATATTCATTTTCGTTTAGAATTCTCATCATATTCTCAGAAATTTCTCGAAGACCAGTTGACTCAATATCTACCGAAGAACATCTAATTTATTGTCCGATTAGTGTAACAAAACAATGGAGAACTGTCATTTTATTTTTTATCAACGTTGATGTGATCTCGTTTGGAATAAAGGACATTTAAAAGCATCTGTATAAGATTATCTTATCTTTAGAACCAAACTAAGACAGCAAGTATTGGTTACTTTTACAGCCGAAAACTAAAGTTTGTTGAACCATGAGAAATTTAAAAGAAAATAAAGACCTGTTTGTCTTTGTTTGAAGTAAACATAGGAAAGATTTATCACTAAAATTTATGAATTAAGAGAAGTGTAATCCAATGAAAAAATGACTTTAAATTAAATAATAACACACAATTTATTTCACTAGAGCAAACTCAAAAAAGATCAGAACTGAGGTAAACATAGCCTAGAGAGTGTCATCTAGTGGCCGGCTAGTTACTCAACTCAAGACTGAACAATATCGATGCACCTATCGGAGACTCAATATGGCTACTGAGATCATATTGAGACCACTGTAAGTTGATGCCTCCCATTGTGGTGAGTTGATCACAAGTAACTTAGTTCACAACGCGCTTGACACCTTTTTCAACTAAACCAAGTAATAAAACGTCACAGTTCAAGAACAGGAAAGACACGCGGATGACAGTAATAGCCTAATAAGAAAAGTTAGGAAAGAATTAGTGTTCTGGCAGACCTCATGTCTATGGCGACTAGCTTAGTATGAATGGTGGAAGGGTTCTTAGGGTCAAATTAGTCATTAATTTGGAAATAATTCTTTACAAAGCCTTACTAAATAATCGACCGACTTTGCTTGAAAGATAACTGTAATCTTGAAGACGAGACTAGCATAATCCTGGATGTGGTCTACGATAATCATCTTAAAAACTGAGGATAAACATATCACATTCTAATAAAATCAAGTATTGCTAAAAAGATCTATCACTTTTATGATTTTTTTTGTTTTTGAAGTCACTTAAATCCCCATATTCCGGTTTTAACTTTCTTTTAAACTCATCAAACTTTCCACCAAAACCATCTTTAAAATCTTGGGATTATTTTTATATGTTTTGATTATAGACTAATTCTTTAATCTAATAGGAAATATAGCATTTATTATTGTAAAAAAAATGTAGATACATACATAAAGGTATTCAATTTAACTGATTTAAGAACAATTTATATTCTTTCGAGATTCATCACGAGAGGCTATTTAAACTTCTTTGAATTGATGCATGAAGACATACATGGTCGACCAATATGAAACGATAGATATTATCATAAATACTAGTTATTGTTAATGCACATAATTTCAAACTATTTTAACAGCCTGTTTTGTTTTCTAAAAATTCATAAAATATACTACTGCCAATCAAAGAGAGATACTAAAAGAAAAAATCCTAATGGTATGGTAAACAGAAGCTTCAGGCATTCCTTCTTAAAAACAACAGGTGGAAGTGTCACTTGACACAGCAATCTGTTCTGTTTCTTTACTCCCTAAGCAAATATAATTGTTTAGCTTTGAGATTTATGTTAATTGCACCATTCAAAATTTAATTATTTGACAGAACAACCATTTTGATTTCTAATGTATAACTGTAGGGTTAATTTCTAAAAATAAATTAAATAATACATTAAACAACATCACATAATTAAAAACAATTCGTGAATATGGAGTTGAAATTAATCTTTCATTCTTATTCTACTTCATTTCAATTCACAATGGTAAGAAATACATGAATCTATATTTCCTAAATACACTAGTATGAAATTTAAGAGAATTGTCAGATTTGGTAGATGATCCTCTGAATTAAAAGGTTTAAATAAAATTTAGTATGAATATAGATTCATATACTGCAAAAAATCATTCAATAGATATAATACGCTTTCGTCACACTGATCATCAGTGTTGGAAGGTATGAAACAGTGGTTAAAGAATATGATAAAATATAGGTTAGTGTGGGTTAAGGTCCTTTCTTGCAAATAATATTATGAAATACACACTAATATTACATGCTGAAAAGAGGGTAATTTAGGATTTAGGACTCCAATTAGTACTAGCCATTCAAGAACGCTATCTTCGGGCCCTGGATGCTACTCAAAGGGGATTTGCAAGTTGCGATTGAAATCTCCATAGTGTTACAGACATGCTCTGTGTTGTTGAGATCTGTAGATCTTGATGGTCAATTCATCTAGTGAATATCTTTCTTTTAAAAAAAAAATTTCTACCAAATGCAATGTATCTGAAACCCATTAAAATGAAATTCGAGTTCATCGTATTCCTTAAAATGTGAATACAGGTCTGCAAGTACTTGTCCTTACACCTTCACCATGACAGACTATTTCAGTACCACAGAGGTATGCGGCCTTCTTACAAGCCCCAAACAATCAAACTTTTGGTAATTCCATAGTCTTTTTCTGGGTATTGGAAGGTAGGTAGTGGGTTTCTGGTTCAGCCCATGTAAAGGTACATTAATTATCAATAGTTATTATAAAACGAAATTAATTAGTGTTGATATTTATTGCAATTTCTGTGATATCCATACCATTTTAAACGGACTCTCATATTCTAAAAGTGAGGGGACAGCAAACAGCAAATCTTCTTGCAAATCATTCTCTATCATAAAGCCGTGTGGAAACATAAGTCGCCTGCCTTTTACACTTCACTATAGTGTACAAATAACCCTCTTCTTGGGCCATCTTGGTTAGTGGACCATCTTGCTAAGACTTTATAAGACTAATCCGGTATTCTGAAATTATGTCCAATAGTTGAAACCGACACTAGGCGTTACATTGACTTCTTTACACATTTGAAGTGGACAATCTTACAAATCTCTCAAAGACTGTCTTGCTTCTAGCCTCTCCATAATTCGACACCTCATACTATCATGTAAACGTTGGTGGTTTCTTACCCTAGAGTTTGCATTTGAGTTACTACACCGATTACTATACAGCATTATAAAGTCTGTTTCTTTAACAGTTCCTCGAAAGATAGATGAATGGCAAGATGCTGCTCTTTTTTACCAGAGTTCACAAATTCAAATCTCGCAGTTGACATTTTTTGTTTGCAGTAGCTTGGGATAGGCTTTAAGCAGCAGGTCCTCGTCTCATTATCCTTCGTATAGCAAAACACTAAACCGTAGCAATCCTAACCAAAATTCTACCAGCTCCAGCCACACAATTGTCTACCCTTACGTATGGAATACACGAGATTTTCATCTTTGTTTCGAAGCAGTACTTTTATGTTTTGTTCAGTTTTTGTTTCCTGAAATTAAACAAAGAATTCAAACTCCCTTAATTTTAAACATGACTGTAGTCCAGTACATTTTCACATTATCTCTACTACTTTTTTCACTCATTATAAGACATTTATTCAAATCTTTGCTACGTATTGTTACAACGACGGTATTTAAATGATAACAGTACTTGTGAAAGATGATAATTCAATATCATCAAATTAAACGTCCACATAATGAAGACTAATTAAATAATAAACTTATACAAGATAGATAAAAAATAAATTGAAATTTACCTTGAATTATGTTTTAAAATATAAATCATTTAAGGCAAGTAAATTATTAGACCTTAAACAACCTTAAAAGACTAAGAAGAATAATTACTACTTTAGAGAAAATTACAGAAAACACATGCACTTGCTGGTAGTTGGTAAAATATATTTATATTGAGCTTCTTACTTTGTAATATACTTGAAATGGTAATGAAAATAAAGCAACATGAGCTAATTAAATATGAAATCGCTTCATTTATGCTACATATTCTGCCCAGATTATATAATAGTTAACTTTTATTGGGTTAGGGTTCGATTTAATTATTGGATGTATTTGTGCTTCTCCTCACAGGGGGTAATATAAGTCCCATATATGGTGCTTGTATAAGAAAATGATCAACAAAATATGTGGTAGATAGAGGTTAATGTTAAAGACAAGTACATCTGCACTGGGAAAAATATTAGCATACTGATTATATATTCATGAAATAATATTGGAAACTTAACTATTAAAGATCATCAGGATAGAAAGTAATTTCTAATCGCTATTTCAAGTCACCATCACCAGTTACGATTCAGAAACAATTGCAAGTTTTTCTATGAATCAGGAATATGTCATTATTTATTTGTTGATTATTATATGCTTCACTGCTCCAAATAATTGATAACAGCAATTACTTTCTATATATTTACTGTTTTCTTCGGAAGAAAAAGAAATTATTCTACTCTTCCTTCAAGAACATCTCTGTCATCTGGGAAAAAATTTAATTTTGGGTAATCTACATCAAAAACACCTGACAGTATGAAAAATGTGTTTTTCTACAGAAGAAAGAATAAATTATTATATAGACTCAGAAAACTACGATAAACAGTTTAAATACTTTAAGTGTTTATATGAATCGATAATGTTTTCCAATCCCTTATCCTTATTGACCATATATTAGTCCTTTATATAATAACTAATGGACAATGGACTTCTAGGCGGCAGATTTTAACAAAATTAACATTTTTATATAACCAAAATTTCATGCTAAGGGTACAATTTCGTAGCCATTTAAGTTTTTGAAATCGCATGATTGATTTAATATAAAAAACTTTTTGCTGCTATTTTAGTTGTACTTAAAGCACAAAAATTCTTTTCTTTGTATGTAAAATGTATGAAAAATAGTAATAAAATAGTATGAAAAATGTATTCTTCTACAGAAGAAAGAATAAATTATTATGTAGACTCAAAGAGAAAACCACTATAAGTCGTTTAAATACTTTAAGTTTTTATATGAATTAATAATAGGTTTAAATCCTTTATCTTCATTCACCATATATTAGTCCTTTATATAATAACTGAAGGACAATGGACTTCTAAGTGGCAGAATTTAACCAAAACTAATACTTTTAAATCCTTAAAATTTCAAGTTAAGCTTACAATTTTGTAATAATTTAAGTGTTAAGAATCGAATGGTTGATTTAATTAAAACATTTGCTGCTATTTTAGTTGTACTTAAAGCATAAAAATTCTTTTCTTTTCTCTTTGATGTTTCTTACCTGTTCAGTGGTTTCAAAATGGTCCAAATTCACTATTCTTTTTTAAATTCCATTAAAATTTCTCAATTCCTTTATTAATGTGTTCCTTATATGTTTGGCTACATTTATTTTAAACATGAAATGTTTTGAAAAATACAGACAACTAAACTACTTATGAAAATTTGTAGCAGTAATTCTTTTTTATAAATTCTAATTAGTGGGTTTAAAATTTATTTCCCAGTTTTATTTCAGTATATGTACTAAACTTGTTATAAAAATGAACATAAATAATTGGTATACAATGGAATATATTTTGCTTTGTTTACTTATGTAGGAGGTCTAAATTACCAAGAAAAGGTTATCTATTTTGTTATAACTAGTGCATTGTCCATTTTAGTGTCTTATATATTTTATATCATTAATTATATTTGTATTCATTAATTATGTTTGTATTAAGAACAAAGCTAATAGATGAATATTTTAGAGACAGAAATCATGTTTTGATAAAAGCAACATTATAATATATTAAATTTTCTAGGAAGTATCAGTAAATAGTTCTTTGTTATTTCAAGAACTTCTGTCTACTGGATAAAAATGTTTCGTCGCAGCCTATCAACACCATCTGACAATAAGAAAAATGCTAGAGAAGAACGCTATAAAAGGATGCATCCAACTGGATGCGAACAGAAAATTGTTATGAAGCATTAATGTATTGTTAACTTTTGTAATTATCTATGTTTTCAAATAACTTTTCATCAACCATTGTAAGTTAGAGTTCATTAAGTCAAAAATAGATATAAAACATTAGTTTATTCTGCAGTCAGCTATGTGTTCTCTAAATATCTATGGTGATTATCATCTGAAGTCATTAAAGAAATTCTTTCTTCTAATTTATAATTCTGTCATGAAATTGTTTTTCAAACATTTATCGATTTGCTCCTTTTTTGCTGTTAAAAAGAAGAAAAACTGCATAGATGTGGACATTAAAAATACATTAAAATTACTTTCTTCACATAATAATATCCTATTGTATTTAAATGCTTAAAATTTTATATTTCTTGGCAGTGTATTTCTTGGAATTTAACAACTTGATTTCTTAAAATTTCATTAGAAATTCCAGATATAGTAAAAAAAACATGTAAATAAAGTTATCAATTTTTTAAAGTATATTTTTCAAATTCTTTGTGTTGTTTAAAAAACAAAGCTTCATACAAACATTAAAATAATAGCTTGAAGTTTTCTGCCGTAATAAACAGTCTTTTCTTTTCTCTCTATCGATTTGTTAGCGGTTTTTTACATACTCATGCCGCACAAATTTCTCTATACAATATCTAGCATAAACTTTGCACGATTTATACTAGTGAACTAGTCACCCATGAGATCTAAAATTTTAAAAAGCCCGTTATGGGAGACAGTTATGAGACAGATATCTGACTGTAATGTTAGGTTATATAAAACGGATCATACTTATTTCTGCTGACACAAACATATTTTAAAATTGTAATTTATTCAGAATGTTATACATTAATAATTTTTATTGGAAGTGTAAAATATTCACAATATCTAAAAGTTAGCCTTGAATATTAGTTCTTTACTCTTGGTATTGTTGTATGGGAATCACAAGGATTGGATAAATATTGTCCACATTAGGAGGTTAATAATATTTACTTTATAAGAGATAATGGACTCAGATAACCCATGGGAACAGTAATGACTTTACAGACTTTACTGTAGATTTGTTTTAATGTTTAATTTTTGTGTTCTTGTTTTAATTTTTGTGTTTAGCATTCTATTATATTCTCATTTTGTTTTATATTCTAAAATTGTCTTAATCTGTTGTGGGAAAAAAAACAATTTGGGTGACGTTTGTCTACAAAGTTATTCGCATCTGTAGTCAGGAAAAAAATCCTTCTACAGTCGAATTCGGACTGTGAGGGGTAAACCTGGTTATTTTATGTGAATCAGCAATGTGTATGTAAAATATGTAAATAAAAATAATTGTTTCTTAAAATTAACTAGTTGATTTATATCTGTAGTGATGTAATTCTAGGATCCATTTATCAACTGCCTTCCAAGGCATATCAAATTTAAGCTCAACTGGAAAATGGGATTGTAATAGCACCGACTTTCTCCGGGCTCTATGTTAGCATGGGACCTGCCTGTCTACTTTAATGGGACAGGTGTGTTCCGTCGTCTCTGAGGATGCATTAAATTACCTCCGAAACTTTAAGGACAACAGACAATTATTTACAAAATTTATGAAAAATTAAAGTAAAACAAAATAACATAGTCCTGAGTCTCGGAGCCTGTCTTAACCAGATCTGATGGCTGAAAGTTTGATATTCAAACTAAGCCTCCAAGTCGCAAGCTCTATGTTGATTCTTAGAATCCAACTCCCGCAGATTCTTCTATCCTTTCTTCGGGGGGTCATCCTCTAGAAACTTGGGCTCTTCCGAAAAGGGAACATCCTCCTTTCAGATGTCCTGCGAAAACAAACAACCGACATATGCGAAAAACCTTATCAACCCCCTTCGCCGGTCGGCTCCTATTTCCCCAAGGATGCCGGGTGGAAGGGTCAATGGGGACGATTTTGTAGATATCGTGAAGGACACACATATGCGAAACACAGGTCGTGTGTGCAAAATTCTTACAGGGATGTCAGACAAAATTTATTACATTATATAAACTAAAAAATACGTACACTGAGGGTGTGTGAAACACTCATTACAAACCAACAAATTTCAGACCTAAAAAGTTCCCTTCTTCTCTAACTTGGCCTCACAGGAAGCCTTGTATTAGCAATATTTATTTTGCGCAATATAAAAAAAAACTTTAAAAAAAATTGTGCATCACTCAATCGTTTTTATAGTGATGAACTCTTTAGTTACCCACCAAATTTTCCAAATTCAAAAAGACACCTTTTCTCGGTCAGCTACGATTCACTATTTATAACACTGCACAGTTCTTTTCAAATAAAATAAATGTAATTTATTGACTACCTTAAAATTGTATTAACGTGTACCAATGTACTTTCCCACGATGGTCAGCAAGTGTATGCATAGCTGTGGAAGAAATTTCCAAGAAGAATTTAGGTGCAGCTGTTGACTTCGAATTTTAGGGACCCCTGCAGAGGAGTTATGGATCACGGATTAGCAGAAGCGTAACAGTTAAGCTCTCACAGATATGTAACCTTGAGTTGTGGGGGCAGGGGATAAAAAATAATGTCAGCGTGCACAAAAGGGACTATTGTAATGAGCCCACCTGCACGTCCGAAAGGGGTGCAAATGTTCGAAAATTTCACCAACAAGCGATTGGCAAAGAAAAAATGGGGCGTTAAAACAGAGGTGATGAATTTTGAAAGTGAATGAAGAAAAAGGAGTCGAAGTCGGGATTGAAGAGTGGTTGGACAACCAGAGAGCTCGAACCAGCAATCAATTCCCGATCCCTCATGCTAACATAGACGTACAGCAAAATAACGGCCGCTACGCCACTACCGACGCCCTTTACTCCCGAAGTCCAGCGTCGTCATACAACCTGATGAAACCCCAGCCTGTTCCCCTGTAATTACTGGAGGTAAACTTGACCTTACTTATAAATTCCTTGGGCCTCAGAATCTTTTGATTAAGGAATAACGCATAAAAACAAAAATAAATTAATAAATTGTTGCAATGATAAACGTCAAGTAATGAATATTATAAATATATATATATATATATATATATATATATATATATATATATATATATATATATATATCAAGAAATAATGTTTGTAAATAATTAGTGTATATAATAAATGTTTTAGTTCAAATATAAGGTATCATCTTTTTAATGTGTTTCCTCTTTAAGAACGGACACTGGTGTTAGTATAGTAAGTACATTACATCATAACTATTTTGAAAAAGATTAATTACTGTAAGTTTAAATTTGGTATAATTAGAATACATTATTAGAATCAGTATCTACTAACTAAATTCCTAAAATTCGAATCAGAAAGATATAGGGAAGAAATGGATTTAGAATTATATTTTCCTTGACGTTATTTATCTCTCCCGAAACTCGTTTGCACAACTATTATGAGCAGAATCCATTACTTAAAAGGTGGAAAAATTCTCAACTAAATATTAGAAATATACAATGCGTGTGTCCTGAATCTTTAGTTAATATTACTCCGCATTCCTCAGTGATAAAAGTGTCAGCTCCATAAACAATGGCCTTATTCCCACGAGGTTAGTTAGGTTTATTTGAGATAACACAGGCTTCTATTAAAATTTTTGGTACCAGATTCCTCGTTGCCTATTTCTTGAAAATTAACGGAAGATTTAACCGTAAGTACTTGCAAAACAGAGATAATGGATCTTTTCTGATTAAACACGCTATTCTAGGGAGAGTGGATAAAAGGAATTATTCTAGTTGTTTATACTAGGTTTGAGACAAGTCATTTCTCACCATCTGAAAGGAGAAATTTTTAAGGTCCCACATACCTTTCTCAAAACGGATGCAGTTTTATGACAATTACACACGACTATGATTACAAATTGCTACTTTCTCATTATGATTTCAAGATGGGAGAAAAATTCTTACTTTGCCGAGGGCGAAAACGGAAAATAAATCAGAACAAAATTAAACTTTATGTTACGCAAGAAAAATAGTTCATATTTATAATTTTGTTGGGTAACCTTACTTATAGCGAAAAAATATCTAATTTTAAATTCATTTCCCTTAGTAGTTTTAAATATTATATTATCACTACTGTTTATTTTACAGTTATATTATACAAAAATGTAACATTTTATGTCACAATTCAACTGTTTCAGTGATACTTTCTTCAACATTTAAATTAGAGAAAAATATAAAATAGAGCATTGTAAGTTTAATTGTTAGTCTGGTAAAATTTGCTTTTCAAAGCGAATGGAATAAAGTTGCTTAATCATTTTTGAAGATATTATAAATTAAATAACGGGAATTTTAAAGAAATTCCTGTTAAGATTTATTTTAAAAATGTCAATTTTATTTAACCATTAAACTGTTTAACTACCTTTTAAACAACACAAGACCTTTTTCTCATTTTATATATATCTAGAGGAATTTACACGAGCAAACTATTGGTTTTAAAAATCAGTTTTTTTTTACTCTCTTTGGTTTACCTGTATTATCTAGAAACATTATATATGAATTCGTTTACAGTACAAATTATAAAATGTATTATTTATGCATTACAAAATTTAAAGAATATGCTTAAACTGTTATTTTTCAAGAACAATTTACACGAGAAC
>CM063506.1:137497199-137512199 GCA_032207245.1 Pardosa pseudoannulata
CAACACAAGGGCGACCGGGACCTACAGCTTAAAGCCGAACGGCTACGAACATCCATGCCACCCGAACTCCGGTACCGAAGGCCAGCACCCTAACCAATCGGCCATAGTTCGGCCAAATTTATATAGAGCATAATAAATATATATTATTGTATTATGTACATATACATATTACTATATACATACATATTACATATATATATATATAATATGTACATATAAGGCATAAATATATATAATAATTTGTATACATTGTGTAAATATTATTATACATATATATATATATTATATTACTAATGATTTTTTAATGCAATGCGTGTAAAATTAATATGAGGTTGTGAAATTACATATCTGTATAGATGCATATCAGATACTAACCATTTGCGTAAATCCTCCGTCGCGGTCAATAAGTTTTATATCTAAACCCCAAAATATTAAAGCGTATTGATTGCAAATTGCCCTCTTGGATGATTTACGGTGATCATTTTAAACATTTCTCTGGATTCATATTTCGATAAATATTTTCCCTTAATTCTGTAAAAGATCGTCCATACTATTTAGACTGTATATCAGATTAGAAACGAATAATTGAGTTAAGGGGGAATTTGGTGTTTGTAGATATATCATTCGTTTTTTTGCTGTTTACGGTCCAGATAAAATTAATATGGTTCAGTCTACATGCAGAAGACATTAAAATTCAAAATTTATGGGAATCAGATATCTTGCCGTAATCTAATAATGTTGGTTAAAACTACTATTAAGACAGATAAGTAGAGTATTAAATATTAAAATCAGTCGCATTTTCATATTGAGATTGCACAATAGAAAATATAAAATAAGATTAACTTTATTGATAAGATTAACTTTATAAATACATCACATAAATAATCATAGTTTTTACACAAAGTTCGTTCGCTCTTGGCAAAAAGATTTTTATTAAATCAATTTTTATTCATAAAATTATTTCTTTCACGGATTTGTTTCGAGCTAATCGTCTTGATCTTTGACTCTAGTATAGCTCGAATTTTCATGAAAGTAAACTTTCCATTAGTTTATTTTTCATCCTTACTTAGGTCGTTTAACAAAAGAAGTTTTCTAGAATGCCTTTTTTCTAAGGCATATATATATATATATATATATATATATATATATATATATATATATATATAATATATATATATATATATATATATTATTTCTTCTATATATATAATATATATATATTGTTTATTATATATATTGGGCAAGAAGAAAGCCAAATCAGCTAACAGTAATAACGATGCAGTCGGGCCATTCGAAGAGACCGTCACAAGTCTAATTAAAATTTTATTTTAGACCTACTGAAAGCGGACATCTTTACTAGTCAACTTCAGACAACAGAAAAACACAAAAATCACTCTGCTTGAACAGAGATGCACCCAAGAGGGAAGACAGAAAGAATTTTCCCAAGGGACAAGAAATAAACTCAGCGAATTTAAGTGTTAAGATAAAAAAAAACCGGAACCATTTGCCGGTGACAGCTGGAAAACGTGTTGAATAGACAGAAAATTTACATCTATAGGAAAGAAAGCTTTTAGAAATGTATCGGAAGAATTTTAAGTCGAGGACGCATCTATTATTAAGGCATTTAGAGGCTTTGAAAAAGATTTTAAAGAATTAGAATCGGAGAAAGGAGATTTTTAAGGAGATATTAAAGTTAAATAATTTTGATATATAACATATATATAAATAAATAAATAAATATATATATATATATATATATATATATATATATATATATATATATATATATATATATGCAAAAATCTGTAGAAGTAATTTTCAGGACATTTTATATGAAATTCGTTTAATGGTATACATTTTATCCTGTTTCTGAATTGATCGCTAAAATAAATGGAATCTATTTTATAGACAAGAGGATTTACATCAACCTCAATTTTATTGATAAACTGTCAATACTAACCTATAATTCTTCTTTCTTCTTCTTTATATGCACTACAGCCTGTCATAGGCCAAGGCTGTCTGAACAAACTCTCTTCATTTGACTAGTAAAAACTACTTCTTACGTGAAATTACTACCTTAAATTTTAGTTATAAATTATTCTCCAGATAGTACAGTGCATTATTTAAGGTTTTAGTTAATTTAACGTCGTAACAAAATTCTGCAATTATAATGATTAGCTATGAGATGTTTTCTGTCTATTCTTGATATTCGTACTGTCACGTTCATCAGTTCAGCAGTAGAAAATGTTCCCTTTTATACTATAATTATGTTGATTCACTTGATCTACATGGATTATTAAAGCAATTTTTTATCTAACAGCAGTAGGTGATTTTCATTTACAGTAGGAAGGCTTAGTTTGGGAGTTTTCTGAATTTCAGAATCTTTGCAAATTTTTACGTAACGTAAAAAAATATATTAATACTCTCCTCTTTCACCTCACACTCTGCGGATTGTTCACTTGTTAAATCCGAAATTAGTTTCAAATACGTGATAACTGTACATTCCTAAGCACATTATCGCACGTCAATCTTTTTACGTTGAAAGTCAATAGGTTCAAGTCTTGATTCTTTTTTCACAGTTAAGATTGTGCAGATTCCTGTGTGATAGTAATTATCATTAGATTTATTTAGATTCAGTTTGATATAAGACCTTGAATTACTTATCGCAGAAGAATAATTTTGTTCAATTCCTATCCTAGAGTCTACATTATTTCACTTAATTTTTGCTGTATCAGGGCAATATCACACGTCAACCAGTACATAGTGAAAAAGTAACTGATTCAGTTTACAATTGCTTTATTAAAGAATACGTGAATTTCTCATGTGATAGAGGAACAAATTCAACTTATTTATTTTGGTTTGTGTTGATATGTGATAAGGCCTTGGATTAGTTGAAAGTATTTTGCTATTACATGATAAATTCAAGCATTTTTCATAGAGAAAGGGAATAGTAAACTGAATCATTTTCTTTGTCAACATATACAGATTAACGTTTGATAAAGCCTTAAGAAAGAGGCTGAAGTTGTCAAATAGTCATCTAGGTTTCGGATTGCAATCACTAGTGGATTAGTTTATGCACCAGTTGGCTCCTATCAGACACTTGAATGCTTCCTTATACAAACCCTTCGTTTTATATTGCTTTCTTCTATTTTTACAGCTGATTTGGGCTGCACGAATTTGACATTTGAAATGGAAAGTATCAAGAATGTTTTTCCTTCTGAAACTGTTAAAAGAGTCGAAGATCTATCAATTTAGTTTTTTAAAATTTTCAAATTATAAAAAATAAAATTTATATAATTAAAAATACTCTGTGTAGTTCTATTTTTGAGTTTTATTTTTAAAACTGATTTGAGATGAATGAACATGACATTTGAGAAACGAAAAATGTATGGAAAGCTTTGCCTTCAGAAACAGTTAAAAGAATACAAGGGCTGTCAATTTACTTTTAAAATATTTTAAACTATAATATAAAAAATGACATAATTAAAAATATGCATCAATAAAACAAATAATAAGTAAACACTACTTTAAATCATATGATATAAATACTTTTAATTAAAAAAACTTTCAGATGAGAAAACGTCCAAATATTGAACAATTCCGAAAAATTGAAATTTTAACACTTTACAATTTGTTTTTATATTTAAAACGTAGTTTTGGAAAATTAAACAAATTTTAGATTTAAACTTTGATTTAAAAGATTAAACTTAAGTCTTTCAAATTCTGTTACTTAATGAGTTATGTTATTTACAGAATGAGAAAATATTCATAGTTTCGATACAATGGATCCTTTAGTAGACGAGATTTTTTTTCAGGATTATAAGTTTTCTGAATATTTACTTAAGTTTAAACAGTCATATAATGTAAATGTTAAGGTAATTTCTAAATTGATTTCAGATATATATTCAGATATCAGATATTTCTTTTCAAATTTAATGTATTAAAAATCCTTTGATATGTGATAACTTCAATTTTTACACTGCTGTAATCTGTTTAATACACTATTTATGTATTGGAAAGAGTATTTACAAAACTTTCGAATCCTCTATCAAGTTTAGGAGTCATTTTCAAACTAAAATTTTCATTCTAGATTCTATAAAAAACAATGTAGTCATAGACATTTATATTGGAAATATCAATTCTTTATCCTAAAATACTGAAGAGGAAGAAAAATATACGAATTTGTCTCCATAAAGATTAAACAACATTTTTCAACATTTTATTTTATTTAAATATAAATTATATAAACACCTGTTTACATTATTATCACACTGTGTGCGGGTACATTTCGAAACGGAATTGTACCGGGAGCGAGCGTTTGCGCTTAAATTTAGTTATTCAGTTAAATCTCATTAGATCGAAAATTATTTATTTTTTTAACCAAATTTTCGTATTTCATATTGAAATATATAAAAAAATATATAGACAAATAAACAAATATATATATAAATACAAATATATATATATATATATATATATATATATATATATATATATATATATACATATAAATATACATATATAATATCATTTTCGCAAGGATAAATAAAAAGTTAATTTTAAATCTAAATTGATTTTTTTAATCAACCTTCCCGTTCTGTGGTTCCGCATCAACTGATGTAAAAACTACTTTTTATTTGTCTAACGTTTTCCAGAATCTATGTAGTAGACAAGAACATTCGGTTTCGTTTTCCTGTATATACCGTTGATTTTTTTTCCACAGAGAAACCGTGTTGTTACACTAACCCGTACTAGTCCGTGACATGCGCTCAAGTATCAGTCTTCAGAAAACGTACTAGTACGTGTCCTGCGCTGAAGTATCAATTGTAAGAAAACGTATTAGTGTTACAATGTGAGAGCATTATACTTAAGATTAAAAATAACAAAGATTGATGAATTTAAAGAAAAATAATAAAGATTGATGAATTTAAAGATTTTTCAAATTCTTACATTACTTACAAGTATACGCTCTAGTAATTAATTTTAAATGCATGAATATACAAGTTTTAAAAGTAGTGTATCGATACAGATGCATACCAGTAAATTTATCCATTGTACAAATCTGTGTCTACACTCAATAAGTCTAAATACTAGAATATCCAACAACATTGATTTAAGAAGCCGTCTTAGATGACTTACGATGATTCTTTTAAATATTCTCTGTGCATATATTCTTAGTTATTCTAAGCATCGTTTCTTACTTGTTTAAAAGATCCTCTGTGTTATTTGGACTGTAATTCATTCTGTCTCCACCCTCTTCTAGTATATCAGATGAGGAAAGGATGATTAAGCTAAGGGAGAATGTTCTATATAGAGCTACATGATACCTTTTTACTTTTCAAGGTCTGGTTAGTCTCCAGTTCCATTTTAATGACATATATTGGGTATATTTTCAGCGAAATTTAATGTTTAAATCTTAAATTGCTGCTTTAATCTTATATCACTATAGGAAACTAAATGTCAATAAATTCAGATGTGCAATATGATAATCCGTCGCATTTATATTTTGCATTAAATTGCAATGTGTATTCCTTAAATTAAATTTTCATTCATATTTATATTTGAATAAAGTTTGAACTAAATAAACTACAGATTTGATAGAAATTATAATTTATTCAATTATAAATTACATAAACATGGATTAAAAAATTAATAGAAACATTATATGTACAACTTATAAAACAAATAATTTAAATTCTTAAAAAAGTTTATAGGTTACATAATAAATATAAGTTGTTATTAACTTTTAATGAATGAATTGATAGTTTACCAAAGTACTATATCTACAGAGTTGTATATCAGAAAGTGTCCTGTTTCGCAAATATTTGTCTGAGATCAATAAGCTTTATGTCTGAACCTTAAGACAATTTAATATAAGTGCCGAACTTTTATGATATACGGGCATTTTACTGTGCAGATCCTTCTACAAGTATCTTCTCTTATTTAAGAGATCGTATGTGCTATTAATAAAACAATTCTTCTCTTTTTACCTCATACAAGAAAAATTGTGTTAAGAGAAAATCTGCTGTTTGGAGATATATAATATCTTTTTACTTTTTAATACCCAGTTAAAATCCATAATCCCCACTTTCATTTTAAAGAGAGATCTCTGCTATATTTTCAAAAAAAATTAAAATTTATTTTAATCTTGAGTTGATATCTTAATCTGATATAACTATATATAACTAAGCATTGAGATCGCAGTTAATTAAAATTCGCATAAATTATATAAGCTCTATAGTTTATATAATTTATGTTTTATTCAGTGATAAATTACGTAAGCATGGATTAAAATTTAAAAATTAACGGAAACGTTATATATACAGCTTGAAATAAGAAATAATTTAAAGTGTTAAATAAGTTCATGCATTAAATAATAAATATATGTTATAGGAAATAATTTTTAATATTTGAATAAACGATTTTTCAATAGCCGCGGTAGCTCAATTGGCAAAGGCAACGATCTTGTAACTGAGAGGTTGCGGTTCGGAACCCGAGCAAGCCTAAGATCCGCCGTGTTCGTTAAAGGTGACAGCGGCACGTACAATATGTTCGTGGTCACAATGTCCTCCAAGTTCTCAATCAATAGCTCTGGGGATGGCAGGCCAAGTGTATGAGTTTTATGTTTGGTCGCTGCTTCAAAACTGCGGGAACTTACTTAAGCAAAGTCGTTTTTTCACTTTAACGGTGCTCATCAAAACGAAAGGCACACTTCTTTGCCTTTATATGCGCAGCCTACTAAGGTTTTATTAACCCCTTCCGGTAAAATGACGAGTCTAGCTTGTCATTAGTTTTTCATTCCATACCGCACAATGACGAGCTACACTCGTCATGCGATTAAAGTTACTGTTAAATATGATAATTAATTTAGTTTAAAATTTCTAGTGTACTGAATTTGGCAACACTTTTATCACTTGTGAAAATCACAAGTCACTATTGCATATTGTTTACTTAGAATTTCTTGGTACAAGTCATTGCCAAATTAATGAGTCAGAATAAAAGAAAACCTACTAAGAAATGCCGTGTGTGTTACAAGAATCAAATTAAAAGTGAGACTACTTGGTGGTGTAAACAATTAAGAATTCCTTTGCACTTTGTTTTGAAAAGTACCACTAGCTTGAAGACTATTATCTGTATAACTTATTAATGTTTTGCTTTGATATTTTCTTAATTTTACTGTTTCTGATATTATTTAACACTATGTAAAAAGTGGATTTTAATTAAGAATATGTAAGAATTGTAAAATGAAACAAGTTTTTTAAATAAAAATTAAATGGTTATTTCATGCACAGTTTTTCATTATTAAATCATACCGGAAAGGGTTAAATGTCAACCTGTAAAGAAGTAACGGGAAAAAGCCGCGAATTCAGCTGTGAATTCCTTTTTCTGATGCAGATTGCACTCATTTCTCGTGTGATAGTGAAAAAATTTCAAACTGATTTATTTTGGATTAGGTTAAAGTGTGATTATGCCTTTAATTAGTAGAAATATTTACCCTAACTATGAGAAATCTGCTCATTCTTCATCAGAAATAAAAATCATAAATGAAGTCAGTTTCTTTTTCAACATGTACAGGTTGGAGTGTGATAAGGCCTTAAGAATTTTGCGAGTGTGACAGGGTGAATTTAAATTTTTACTAAATACAATGATAGGGAACATAGATAAAAATGAGCAACGGTAACTCCGTCGGCAAAGGCAACGATCTCGTAACTGAAATTTTGAGGTTTCGGAATCCAAGCCGGCCTAAGATTCGCCTTGTTCGTTAAAGGTGACTGGGGAACTTAAAATGTGTTTGTGGTCACAATGTCCAAGTTCTTAATCAATACCTCTGGGGGTTGCAGGCCAAGTCTATGTGTCTTTTGTTTGGTCCCTGCTTCGAAGTTTCGAGCCCCTACTTGAGCGAAGTCGTCCTTTCACCTTAATGGTACTTATTAAAACCAAAGGTACACTCTTTTGTCTTAATACGAGCATCATCCTGCTAAATCGTGCTGGGTTTGACCAAATGACATAAGACAACAACAACAACGATATTTCAAAGTAATGTATCGACACAGGAACATATTAGATAGTAGTCTTGACGCACTACTTTTTGTACATTCAATGAGTGTTTACCTTCATGTCTAACCTTTAGAATATCTATAAATATTGAATATAAACGCCGCTTTCACATACAGTCATTTCTCTGTGCACATATTACAACCAACGTCGTTTCTTAGTTGTTTAATTAAGATACCGTCTAAAAATTTGGACTGTGATTCAATCTCTCTTCATCTTTTCTCTCCACCATATGAGAAAGAGACGGTTGTGCTGAGGTAGAATTTCTTGTTTAAAGATACTTAATATCTTTTTTATTTTTTAATGTTTAATATATACTATATAATCTCAACTTTCATTTTAATGAGAGATTTCTTCTAAGCTTTAAACAAATTTTAAAATTCATTTTAATCCTAAGTTTCTACCACAATCTGATATCAATCTATGAAAATAAACATTAAGAAATACAGATAAACACAGATGTGCGAGATAGTAATCAGCTAATTTTACCTAGCATTAAATTAGAATGTGTACTACTTATATTTCCATTTAACTCTTTATACTTATATTTTAGTAAAACCTAAATTATATAAACAAAGAGTTCATATAAATGTTTATTCCAAATATAAATTACATAATCATGAGTTTAAATAAACAATGAAATCTTTGTATAACTTGAAATAACAGATAGTTTAAAGTTTTAACAAATGCTTACATTGCGTAATAAGTAAATGCTGTCGTAATTAATTTTTAATGGATTAAATACTAACTTCTTAAGTTGTGAATCTTTACAGATGCATATCAGAGCCTGATGCATTGCTCAAATCCTTGGTTACGGTCAATAAGCTTCATACCCAAGAATATATCAAAACATTGGATACAAATTACCGTCTTAGATGACTTACGGTTATCCTTTAAAACATTTCTCCGGGCTCATATTTCTAAGAATATCTGCTCTAATTTCTTTAAAAGATCTTTTGTGTTATTTAGAATGCATTTCATTCAGCCTTCGTCTTCTATCTCCGACATATCGAAAGAGAAAGGGATAATTGTTTAAAGGGTGAATGTGCTATTTAGAGATGCATTATCTCCCTTTGATTTTCAATATTCAATTAAGATTCATAATGCGCCAGTTACTATTTGGTCACGATATTTTCAGAAAACTTTGAATCTCAATATATATAAATTTCTTTGAATCTCAATATACAGCCGTAAACTGATATCGCTGGAGAAAACATTAAAATTGTAATGAATTCAAATGGCTCACATAAGACTCCGTTGCTTTTTTATATTGTATTAAATTGGAAATTGAATTGTTCATTCTCTATTTTAATTTGTCCATAAACCATTGTAAAGAATTAGGCAAGATTTCTTTTTTAGAAAAGATATATATATATATATATGCATATTTACTATTTAGCCTTTCTTTAAATTTTAACTAATCTTGTTATTTTCATATAAGATAAAAAATCTAAGAACAATTCTGTAAGTAAATGTTAATATGATACACTCGCTTCAAGATAGTTTAAAATAAAATTTGAAACTATTTTCATTAAAGATTTTAATCCTCAGTGAAACCTCCGATGTATCTCGTTTCCCTGTTCGGATTAGTTTATATATAAATATATATATATATATATATATATATATATATATATATATATATATATATATATATATATATATATATATATATATATATATATATATATATATATATATATATATATATATATATATATATATATATATATATATATATATATATATATATATATATATATATATATATATATATATATATATATACATATATATATGTATGTATATGTATGTATATATATATATATATATATATATATATATATGTATATATATATATGTATATATATATATGTATATATAATATATATGTATATATGTATATATATATATGTATATATATATATATATATATGTATATATATATATATATATATATATATATATATGTATATATATATGTATATATATATATATATATATATATATGTATATATATATATATGTATATATATATCTATATGTATATATATATATGTATATATATATATATATATATGTATATATATATATATATATATATATATATATATATATATATATATATATATATATATATATATATATGTATATATATATATATATATATATATATATGTATATATATATATATATATATATATATATATATATATATATATATATATATATATATATATATATATATATATATATATATATATATATATATATATATATATATATATATATATATATATATATATATACATATGTATGTATATATATATACACACGCATATATATATATATATATATATATATATATACATATATACAGGGTGTCCCAAAACGAAGACATAAACTCTGCACAGCTAGATTCCTTACTGGGAGTACATAAAAAGTGCCCAAAGGAGCGTTCCTGTACGACCTATAGTTTACGAGAAAAATACGAAAAGCAAAGTATGACACCACTACCTGTGCAAGAAAAAAACACTTTATTGAACATATCAACAGCTGTATATGCACGGGCATTCTCCCTAACAGTCATTTCCATTACATCGGCCGTACATCTGGTACATGCCGCAGTAGTCACGAATGACCACCATACGAAGACTCCCAGAAGCTACAAGATGCAGCCTTTTAAATACCAGTTCAACGGCGGCTTAACGTCATTCCATAGCGCATGCGCATGCATGACGCGATATGTGCGGCGAACGGTTTAAACATTATCGTCTGGAATACTGTTGTTGATATGTCCAATAAAGTGATTTTCTCACACCGGCAGTGGCGTCATACCTTGTTTTTCGTATTTTTCTCGTAAACTATGGATCGCACAGGAACGCTTCTTTGGGAGGATTTTATGTACTCCCAACGAGGAATCTAGTTGTGTAGAGTTTATGCGGTCATTTTGCGTCATTGTGTTTTTGAAAACTAATCGAACATGGAAACTAGATGTATGAGACATTTCACCGAGGATAAAATCTTTAATGGAAATACTTTCAAATTTTATTTTAAACTTACTTGAAGCGAGTCTACCATATTACCGTTTACTTACATTATTGTACTTAGATTTTTTTTCTTATATGAAAATAACAAGATTGCTTTATATTTAAAGAAAGGCTAAATAGTAAACTAAATAGTACTAATCGAAACATGGAAACTAGATGTATGAGACATTTCACTGAGGATAAATTCTTTAATGGAAATACTTTCAAATTTTATTTTAAACTTACTTGAGCGAGTCTACTATATTACCATTTACTTACATTATTGTACTTAGATTTTTTTTCTTATATGAAAATAACAAGATTGCTTTATATTTAAAGAAAGACTAAATAGTAAACTAAATAGTACTAATCGAAACATGGAAACTAGATGTATGAGACATTTCACTGAGGATAAATTCTTTAATGGAAATACTTTCAAATTTTATTTTAAACTTACTTGAGCGAGTCTACTATATTACCATTTACTTACATTATTGTACTTAGATTTTTATATTATATGAAAATAACAAGATTGCTTTTTATTTAAAGAAAGGCTAATAGTAAACTAAATAGTACTAATGGAAACATGGAAACTAGATATATGAGGCATTTCACTGAGGTTAAAATCTTTAATGGAAATACTTTCAAATTTTATTTTAAACTTACTTGAGCGAGTCTACTATATTACCATTTACTTACATTATTGTACTTAGATTTTTTTTCTTATATGAAAATAACAAGATTGCTTTATATTTAAAGAAAGACTAAATAGTAAATTGAAAATAAAAGTCTTGTTTTTTATGTAAATAAACAAACAAAATATTTTTCCTGTGTTAGATTTTTCTCTCCTTAAATCTAATGATAATAATTTTTTAATATTATTTATATCAGTTTAAAATAGTATCTCTATATAAATAAAAGTTAGTGTATGCATGTATCGGACACGCTTACACTGACTGGATTGTAACCTGGATGGCCAGAATGCCAAAATCACTTTAATTCTAGTCTAAAACCTTGTTTATTTGTACAATATTTATTTACAATTTAAAACAAACAAAATAAATGCTCCTTGAAATATTATACAGATACATAAATCATGGTTCCGATTTCAGGAAAATCCGAAATGAATCTCAACCGAGAATTTTGTCTTACCACTTAAAAAACTAATATCCGGAAGAATATGAACTAGGCAGCAAGTCTTTATGTCTCGGCTACCAAACAAACAAACAAAAAAGTTCATCGAATTATCTGAGGTGGAAAATAATTTCCGGTACCGCGTGTCTCAGTCAAGTGATAACTCCATTCGAAAAACAAAAAAACATCCTCCTCGATTCTGCTCAGGCGGGACAAAAACACTTTTTTGCACGCATGAATGTTGTGAATTTAACTTTTGCAATAACTTAAAAATACAAATACTAGTGTATGGCTAACAAATGACTAGAATTCATGATGCAAAAAATATCTCTCCTTTTTGTGAAAGTTTAGTATGTGATGTAGCCCACCACAAAAGTGTAAAAAATTTGCACTATGAACAATTTTATAATTAAGTTCTGTATAGTTAAAAATTTATAATTTTTGGAGTAAATTTCTATGCTTACGAAATTTTTTAGAAATTTCGTAAGCATAGTAAATACAAATTTCGTAAGTATGAAACAAAAACTCCTAAGTTTAAAAAGTCCCCAGCATACTTGCATATTTAATTTTAATAATAAATAATATAGTTACACTTTTATACAAAACTTTTTTCAGTGTGAAAGTTGTATGTGTCGTGTAGTCCTCGTTTATATTTGAGTATCAACCTGTGATCAAATGTATAGTGGTGATTTATTTTTAATTGCGTTGTGTTAAGTATTTTTGTACTAAATTTAACCACAGGTTCTGAGAAACTACAGACATAAAAATGAAAATAAACTAACAGCTAAATTGACATCAAGCGAGACTAGCTTAATATTAAAAAAAAGTAAATTTATTATAATATATATACATCTATTTACATACAAAAACTTGATGCTAATTTTCATAAAATAAGCTTTGTCAACATCTTCTAACTTAGTTCTGACAAATTTTTTATCTACTTAAGTAATTTTGTAAATAGATAAATGACCTAATCTCAATTTCAAAAATGTATGTAAATTTGGGGTACCTTTGTGGGTCTAAAATGTTGGTCCCGGAACACTTCTGGTTGAAGGGTATCTATGGCTGATCAGGAGAGGGAATCTATATATCATCCGTTGGTCTCGTCAGGGGCTTCCTCCTGAGTCTTTGGGGTGCGGTCGTACTAATTGGTGCAGGAACACATCCTGTCGGACTTGGCTGGACTCTCCTAGTCTGGACTATCGAGCACCTTCTCCTCTGGACTCACGAAAAACTTCCGTCGGACCCGACTGGATTCCCGACTTTCGAACACCTTCTTTTGGGACCTCCGAACCTCTTCTCTGGGACCTCCGAACCTCTTCTCTGGGACCTCCGAACCCTCTCCTCATCTTTTAGATTTTTCATATTTAATTATTTCAACCTTGTCCCCTCTTCCTTCTTGTCGTCCAATCGGGATAGTTGTAAGAATTTCATTGGTCTGCTTCAACCCCTCTTTGAGACCGCCAACGTGCCAAACCTTATCCCTTCTAATTGGGCACTGTCCCTTAGAGACTCATAAATACTCCACAAAGGTACATTCTTATTTAATGTCAAGTACGGAGACGGGATTCTAATCTGGGACTGGGATCAGAACCCCGCCCGAGACCACCGTACAAGACAACAATATCCGTAAAATATAAATTTATGGTTCTCTATCGTTTTACAAAGATGTGATGAGGTCAGATTTAGATCCCGAACATTTTACTTCTTGTATGAATGAATCAATTATATAACAGATCCAAATCGCCTCATCACAATATTCATAATATAATGTAATGAAGTAAAAAAAATTAGAAAATGATCGTTTCAAAACATATCAATAAAAATTGAAATATAACAAATGCATAAATAAAAATATAATATTTGAGTAAGGCATAACATTTCGTGAGCTTTTCGTAACTTTAAATTCGACTTAAGAAATATATAAAAATTTGTAAAAATGTTGTGTAGGTCAACCATTAAATATATGTCAACTCCCTGAAATATAGTCAAAATATTTTGCATAATTATTCAGACAGCAAACTATCTAGGTATAAAATAACCCAGTTGTAAATATGTATAACAAAATATTGGATGATTAGTATAATAAGGACTTAATTTGAAAAATAGATCCAAATTTTTAAAAAATATTTCATTTTAATGAGATGTGAAGGTAACTCGTAAAAGAACCAGGTGCTTAAAGTCGCATATGTCTATTGTTGTTTATTTCCCTTAGTTATAGATTTATAGAAATTCGATTAAAAAAACTGTCATGTTTTATTGTTTAGTAAGCAAGGTCATTTAACGATATGAAGGGCAAAATTTTTCTTGGGGTATGTAAATGCTTACAAATATAAAAGCAATCAAAGGAGTTATTCAATACTTATTTGGAAACTTTAAAAGAAATGTAAAGAAAAAACATTATGTTCATATTTTAAGTTCTTAATTTAGTATAAAAACGAGATTGGAAAATATCAAATATTTTTTACTCTTTTCCCTCCGAAGTTCTTCAGTGGATGTATCTGCGGAATATCTGTTAGATTAATTTATATAGACAGTGAAATTACTATTATATATATATGAAGCTTTAAATAAAAAAAACTACAATTTTTTTATAAAATTAAATTCTTATTAATAATCTAGGAAAACCTTTATTATTAACAAAACAGAATATTTGTTTTAAATAAATTCCTGTTTTATAGTAAAGCCTTTTAAGCTAAATGCTACTATGAAAACGTAAGAATAATTTAAAAGGCATAAGAATCTAACGAAAGGGATGGTAAATTTTTCATGTATTATTTAA
>CM063506.1:137519699-137537199 GCA_032207245.1 Pardosa pseudoannulata
TTACGATTAAAGAAAAACATTATTTTCTTCAATATTCAGATAGATTTGTCTTTTGATACAAAAATATTTATTTTTAATTGAAAATGTTTACAAAATCAAACTTATTTTACCGTTGTCTGACTACGTACAATATTGTACATTTAAGGCATCATAAATCAATCATGATGTTACACTAACCCGTGCTAGTACATGACCCGCACACAAGTACTAATTATACAAACTTTGTTTAAATGTTGCTTTCATCGCTCATGCAATGATGTGTGCTTAAGACACAGACGTCCTAACTCATATTGTTCTACGGGGATTATGTGACCTTATGTTTCTGCTGCAGCCCACCGATTTGTCTCCGTCTACCCGTGCATCTGGTAGCCTGGTTTAAGTTTTTGTTTTGGAGCACTACTATTTTACTAAATTAGAAAAAATGTGGCCGGGATATACCGCTTAAGCTAATTTCGAACGTCTACGAAGACTCATTCTACAGCGGAATTCGGACCCAGGGAGTCCGTTACTGAAAAATAGCACCCTATCATTCGACCGCAATTCGTCGGACCATGCAACTTTCTTCCCATTTCCCTTTATTTCTCACTGTCACTTTTATCATTATTAATAGATAAAAAATTAGGTGAAGTTAAAGTGATATTGTTTCTTGGCCATTTGCAGGCACAGATAGCAATCACGTTCACTCAATGCAGATACGTGCTCCGGCCTCTGACTGCTTAGTCCCATAAGCAGCAATGTACGCTGCTCAGTTTGTTATTTCTCATGCCACTTGGACAAACCAAGCACGATTGAGACTGCTCGGCGAATAATGCGTAGTAATCTCTGCTCTCTTCTGGAATCAATGCACCTTGGACGACACATCGTTGGTATGCGGCTTGTCGTGTCACTATCTATACACCCATTTCGATATGTACTCACAATAACTACACATGAACATATCGCTAAACATGCTGTTTCTGATATTGATGTTCCCCTAACGGACACCAAACTACTTCCGCTCCCCCACTCGCACATTAAGATGCATTTTTCAAAGAACTACACAACTTGTGGCAGCTAGAATGGGAGAATGATTAGACGGAAGGCACCTGCTCAGTTCCTGACAAAGGTTTCTCGCAAAGGACTATTTTGCTCACCTGCAGTGAATGTTCTACTGACGGATCACTGCCCATTCCCGGCTTATCTTGTAAGGTTTCATTTAGTACCCCATGCCCAGCTTGTTTGCGGAGAGAAAGGAACGTCAATGCACTATTGGTGCTTACCCAGTCAATGCACGCACGCCCACCAAAACTGGGCCACGGTAGTTTGTGGGCAGAGCAGATGAACACTAAGGTTTTGGCCAGGAAGGCAACGGCCCTTGTAATCTGGTTAAGGGAAAACCAAGACGTAGTAATGGCACCATGATTGTATGTTAGACAATGTAATGTAACTAAAAATTATTAATTTTGATACTTAATATTTTTTATTATAACTCCATGACCATAAGAAATGTTCTTTTCTGGAAAAAAATAGTCCTTCTAAAATTAATGTAAACAAACTGTCATTTTTAACAGGAGCAGGCAGGAGCCTAAAGCATGGACAGAACTCCTCCCAAAACACTACTCAGAAGTCCAACATGGAAGTTTTACTTAAGACTAACAAACGAACGTCTTTACCTGACAAGAACTGTATTCCCAACATGCTTGTAACTGGGATCATTCCCAGATCACGTGTACTAATGTAGTTTGTGTCATTTTTATCTCTACTTTTATTATTATTATTATTGTTATTCCTTTTTTATATTATTATCATTATTCCTTTTTTATATTATTATTATTATTTTTAATTCATAATTTCTTTGTCTTTTTTATGCAATTTATAAATGCCAAAAAATTGTTTACAATTTTTTGGCATCACTCAGAAGAATAAAGAAATATCACTTAAAATTCAATATTCATTTCAGCTTTTTTAGTTAAAAAAGATAGAAGATAATATTGATTTTTCTGACTTTTAACAACAGTTATATGGTTTCTAGTTCTTAATATCTGCCAAGAAAACCCATTTACGTGAAATTCTAGAATTCATTAAGGTACGGGAAATTTTTATCTTCATAAAAGCAAAATATTTTCTGGCTTCTGAACAAATAAGTATAATATAATATCTTCTCTTTTTAGTGCAATCCCTCTTAAAGACTAACTGCTTCTTGGGCATGAATTAGTTCGTAAATAACAGAGAATGTACTAGCAAGGAAATACAAACTAAGTTTAGAAAATTCGAAAAGCCTTTCTGTAAACCTAAATGAGCAGTTGCATAGTTTCACACAGATTTAAATCTTTTACAATTAGGAGTTACAAATATTTGAAATATTTTATTGCTATTAACAAATGCAAGCCCTTTGAATTTTCAATCTTTCCCTCTAATTTATGTCATTAGTGAGGGATAAGTAATTATTTTTCCAACTTGTCTTCGTTCAAATATAGCTTGTTATGCTTCTAATTCGTTTTTCACAATAACCGATTATTTTAAAATGCTCTCACACAGAAAATATTCTCATACTACAAAACTTAGTAGTTAATTGCTTAGTAGTTGTTATTTCAGATTAGAGAACTAATTAAAAATCTGGGATAATTGAGGGTAAAATAGCAATTAAGAGATAGCACAGAAATGAATGCTGATTGCATATATGTATTCACTAATAATTCTCAGCCAGAAAATTCAAGTTTTTGAATTTCTATTAACTTGTCTGAGATTTTGTGATTTTACTCAATTTTAATTCACATAACCATCATTAAAAATTAGTGCTACTGATTAATAAAAATTTAACATTTGAAATTTAGAGACATTAATATAGAAAACCGATATATTTTAATTTTTTCTGATAAAAATAATTATGCAATAAACAATAATTGAATTCTTTTAATCGTTGTGGGTAGGCACATGATAGGCGATTTGCGTTCCCGGGGTTGGGCTCAATAACTACTCCACCCGTACGGGAGGTTGGCTGCAACCCGCTGTGTGTTACACGCATTTTCTGATATTTATCACTTAGAAAAATGTAGTTAATGAATTTTGGTTAGTTTATCTAATATTGAGATTAATCAGTTTTAATTCCGGTAATCGCTGATTCATTCAATTATTGATTATAATTGAAATACACGAAGGGGTTTTTATTAGATAACAGAATAAATTATGAAGATCATAGTCTAACAACAGTCTCGCGTATTAACACACTGTGTGCGGGTACATTTCGCAGCGGAATTGTACCGGGAGCGGGCGTTTTGCGAGTACATTTAGTTATTCAGTTAAATCTCAATAGATCGAAAATCTTTTAATTTTTTAAATAACTTTTCGTGTTTTATATTGAAATATATAAACAAATATATAAATAGAAATATATATACAACAACCATAAGATTTTTGTGAACAAAAAATATATTTTTAGTGGTTAAATTTATAAAATCTCCGAGCCACAACGATTTGGCCTTTAACGAAGTCTGATAGTTTTAATTTTTTCCCGTTCTGTGGTTTCGAATCGACTGATGTAAAAACTAGTTTTTATTTGTCTAAATGTTTCCAGTATCTATGTAGTAGACGAGAACATTCGGCTTC
Organism: Pardosa pseudoannulata; assembly: GCA_032207245.1. Lineage (NCBI taxonomy): Eukaryota > Metazoa > Arthropoda > Arachnida > Araneae > Lycosidae > Pardosa > Pardosa pseudoannulata. Next base: position 137,523,285 of record CM063506.1, read on the forward strand.
GTTTTCCTGTATATACCGTTATTTTTGTACCCACAAACAAACCATAATATCTTTATATAATACACTAACCCGTGCTAGTACATCACCCGCACACAAGTATCAATTGTCAGAAAACGTACTATTTTGTGACACGCGCTCAAGTATCAATCGTCAGAAAAAGTACTAGTACATGTCCCGCAGACAATGTGTTAAGAATGTTATCCTTTAAAGAGTAAAAGAATGTTCTCTTATTCTAATGTTTGTTAATTAGAACTCTCAAAATTTCGAAAAATTGAAATTAACAAAAATATAATCAGTTTCCTTTTTCTGGAGTATTCATCCAGAGACCACGACAATAAACTTCCCGAAAATTCGAGAAAGGGAACATATAAAGAATATAAGACAATTCACCCTTTTCGACAGGTTCCACAAGGTGTTTATAGATAGTCTGAGTTAACTGGTACCAAGCTCTCACCAACTGATTCTGAAATTCCCGCACATTGCGATTGGGTAGAGAAGCTGTACGAATTTGATTTTCCAGGTGGGTCAATAAATGCTCTGATAGATTTATGTCAGATGAATTACGAGGAAGGCCAAGGCATGACTTGAAAGTCATTGGAATGTTTCTCAAACCAATCCCTGGCAATTCGACCGTTATGATATGGTGCATTACCCTGTTGGTAAAAACTATCCCCCACCTTAAATACTGTTGTTATGAATGGGTGAACCTGATCTTATAAATGGGGGGAGGTCATAGTGTAATGGCTGGCCGGTTTAAAAGGGTGTTTTTATTACCAATTTATTTGCTAGTCACCTGGACTATATGAGGGTTACTCTGAAATTTTTCAGATACAAGCAAAAGAGAATTAGGGATCTTGTTTAGCGTAGAATAAATTTTAAACAGAAGCTCCGTTAAAACATTGTCCAGATCATAATACTTAATCCCGGATAATGTGTCTGCCATACGAAAAATGTTAGTTTCCTTACGAAATCGGCGTATTCGAACACGCCCGTGGATGTGATAGGCCAGAAAAAGACAATGGTGAAAAGACAACTCGCACTGAAAAAAATTCTTCTAATGTCCAATTCCGAGCCGTTTTCTTCAGAAGTGTGGGCTTGGTCAGAAACACTGTCTGGGTGACCCCCGTTGTAGCTGTCAGTGATTTCGGTTGTTGTAGCTCTTGTCATAGAACATCAGCTGCATTCACCTGATCTATCTGTGTGGAACTCTCTTCTTTAACCTAAAAAAGACCTTACGTGGACACGTCGTCACCCATTCTTAATCCTTTAACTGGAATAATAGACGTGTTTTCATTCTAATTATCAATGGTTAAGCTTATGCTACAATTACTTTAAAAATTAATTATACTTTCTTGAACTCTAAAATTCCTTCAGAACCTTATTGTATTCTTAAAGAAATTTAATTAATTAGTGTTTTATTTCTTGAAACCAGTGTAACTGTAAAGAGGATGTTAGCAATGTTAAATAAGCATATATATATATATATATATATATATATATATATATATATATATATATATATATATATATATAAGCATATATATATATAGGAGCAGGCAGGAGCTTGATTTTCTTATATTTACGATACTATTATAAACTTCTATTGTGATTTAAATGAATAACTCAATTTTTTTCATTGCTTATTTTTTAAATAAAAACGCCTGCTCCTGGTACAATTCCGCTGCAAAATGTACCCGCACACAATTTGTTAATAATATATTGATGTTCCCAACACCAACCGAGAACACGCGTAGATTAATTAAATCAGCTGTTTTTCCCATTATGTTTCTAATCATGCTATGTTGGGAAAGATAATAATTTGGAAGCATTGTCCAAGCAAATGGTTTTGTTCCTGGAAGAGACTTCAGCCGTCATTAATGAACACGGGGGATATTTTTACAAAAAACTAATAACCGTTTATTTTTAAAATACAAAGTATTTTAACACAATATACGATTTTTTACTGACTTACTTCAACTTACACACGTTCTGTCTGTTTTTTATATAGTGGGTTTGACTATTTGAAAATAGAGTTGACGCTAGAACATTTTCCAGCTATAATGTTCTACGATTTTAAAGCAGGATTAAATCAAGAAGAATGCTTTCAACGGTTGCAGTTGGCATTTGGTGATAAATCTCCAACTCGTACTACTGTATTCAGACGGTTTAAAGAATTTAGCAAAGTTCGCAATTTTCTTCAGTATGAAGAACACACAGGAAGGCCGCCGTCGACAGTAATCCCGGATGTGTCTGCCATACGAAAAATGTTAATGGATGATAATCGTTGTACCTATCAAATTATAGAGAAGGAACTAACATTGGATCCTCAGCCATACACAAAAATATTATTGAAGAATTACATATGAAAAAAGTAGTTTGCCGTTGGGTTCCCCATAATCTAACTGAGCACTAAATAGGGGAGCGTGTCAGAATCAGTAAAGAAACTCTTAAATTGCTAAATGATGGTGGCTACCACATCATTTCTAAAATTGTAACGGGTGATGAAACGTACATAACGTTTTTGACTTTCCAACACGTCAAGAAAACAAACTATGGGTCTTTGAATATGATCCCAAGCCTAAATTTTTAAAAATCTGGATCTTTTTAAGGTATTTCTTTAAGCGATGTATTACTCTGACTCAATTCATCTCTCTTCGTAAAGCCATCAAGTTGGGAGGACAGAAGACAGTAACAGCAAACTAATATACCACTAAATGTCTTCCACAAATTCTACAAGAAGAGAATGTGAGCGAACTAATGCTTCCCATACAGCCGGGTTAACAGTTGAATTTCTTAAACAAAAACAAATTAAAGGGGGAAAAAACAGCGAAGCACTGTAGCCGCTAAACGCTAGGCGAGGGTTTGGTTAAAATAATTTTATATATTTCCCCCAACTTTTCATTTACAAGAAGAGATTGATGCGACTATAAATGTATTTTTTCATCTATTACAAGAAATGAATGGTTTGAGGCGTTTAATCCGTGGAAGATTCGTCTACAAAAGTGCATTGATGCTGGAGGATACTACTTTGAACACACCTAAAATTTTGTAAGTGTAACTTTAAAAACCTAGTTGTATCTCAAAAATTTCAGAGTGACCCTCGTACATACATACAGAATTAATTTTGAGTATCATTTAAGGAATATACTACTAATAAAATTTAAAAGGTTGTTGTATAATTTATATTATTTGGATGAATACATAATGATGTTTTCGCTATACTGTTATCGGGACGTTTTACATATAAGATAACTTTTTATGTCTTCTATCCACATGCACAGTCTATTATGCTACAATTACTTTAAAAATTCATTGGTCAGTTGTTGCCTGAGCAGGACATTGGGATGCTCTCATTTCATTTTTGTAATTTAGATTCTTCAGAAACCATTTACTTAAATTTAATTAAACTAAATAAAGAGCTAAAAATAGAAGTAATGGCAATGTTCCATTCCAGCAAAAGTTAAACAAAGGATTCCATTAAACTTTGCATGCAGTTTAATAGAAAACTATTTTATACATTTTCATTTCGAAAATATTAATAAAGAATATTTCGGTGAAAAATTGAGATTGAATATTTTTAATGAATATCTTTTGTGGATGATAATATTTTCCTATACTCACAAATCTATAAATAGAACTTTTTATTAATATAAATTTCGTTTAGTTTGACGTTTTCAATTTTGAAATGTTTTCAATAAAATAAACGACAGGCAGATTGGAGGAACTAAAATATAAGTTTAACCTTATCTATAAATTCTATGAAAAGAAAATAAATCATGTTCTATGCTGCATCAATATTGTACAAGAGTAAGTTTCGTTTCTATTAATCTTGCATGTTTGAAAGATATATTGAAACAATGCTATTAATCATTATCTCAATCACACTAGATATTTCCTTATAACATTATTATGTTATATCGAAGGAATTAATGTTAAGTGTAATATAAATAGCAATAAAATGCTTTTGAAAGAAAATGCCCTATGATATATTAACATATTGTATGCGGGACACGCACTAGTACGTTTAATGACGATTGTTACTTGAAGGGGGGTCACGTACTAGTACAGGTTAGTGTAACACCATGGTTTGTTTGTGGGTACAAAAATAACGGTATATACAGGAAAACGAAGCCGAATGTTCTTGTCTACTACATACATTCTGGAAAAATTTAGAGAAATAAAAACTAGTTTTCGCATTATTAGTTTTTCGATTGCTCTTTTCATTTTTTTTATAATGTAAAAATATTTATATATAACATAATTTGAAAAAATTAAAATTATATACTACTATTTCTATTTGATTTTCTTATATTTACGATACTATTATAAATTTATTCACTAAAAATATATTTTTTGTTTACAAAAATCTTATGGTTGTTATATATATTTTTTATTTATATATTTATGTATTTCAATATAAAATACTAAACGTTGGTTAAAAAATTAAATAATTTTCGATCTATTGTGATTTAAATGAATAACTCAATTTACGCACAAAACGCCTGCTCCTGGTACAATTCCGCTGCAAAATGTACCCGCACACAATTTGTTAATAATGGAAAACACGTTAAAGCATTAGAACAACACATGAAGGCATATAAGACGATATATATGAAAAAGAATTGCACAAGTAGATACACCAATTAAAAAGCCATTGTTTTCTGTTTTTTAATGCAACTTGAAATGCAGACAGATAACTTTATGCCAAGCTGTTGCTCATTTAACACCAACCGAGAACACGCGTAGATTAATAAATGAGACAGACGCAAGTGACAAGTTCCCTAGTGGAATCGAAGTAATTTGGAAGCATTGTCCAAGCAAAATACACCAAGGCTTGGACGGCCACCTAAAAAGGTATCGTTTTAACTTAGAGAAAAATGTGACCATGAAGTTATTTTACATGTCCCAGCCGCCATTAATGAACACGGGGGATATTTTTCTATCTTGAGTTATGGAGACGCAACCCTACGTTTATGAGGTCGTAGACTGCCCTGCGTTGGTTGAGTCATTTTCTTGTTACACACGTTCTGTCTGTTTTTTATATAGTGGTTTTGACTATTGCTATTCTCTGATACAACTATACAAGGAAGTGCCCAAAATAATCAGAAATTTGTATCTCTTGTTCAGAGGTTGTTTTATTGTATTCCTACTACATGTGTACACAAGCCAATAAGATGAAGCATTTCTTTATTTAACAACACATCTGACACAAATTAGCTTTCATCAAGCCACTGTTGTCACTTTCTGCAAACTATCATATTTTATCGTAAAGAAAACAATGTACATTAGTAAATTTGACAATTGCTGAAATAAACTGCAACTAAGATTCACATAATGTTTCCTCAGGGATATAAGAGCAATGCATTAAGTAAGGTTAATGAGAAATGTGAGTCATTTTACAGGGAGTGGAAACGGTGCTCATGTGCTTTTCATTTTTCTTCATTATCAGAAATCAATTGGTATTATAATTTAGAGCTTATAATATGTCTTCTAGAGGATGTAAAGTGCTTACACGAAAGCATTTCTTTATTTTAACAGCACATCTGACACAAATTACCTTTTCTCAAGCCTTCTTCTGTCATTTTCTTCGAACCATGATATTTGATCGTAAAGAAAACAATGTACATTAGAAAATTTAACAATTGCTGAAATAAACTGCAACTAAGATTCACATAATGCTTCGTCAGGTATATAAGAGCAATGCATTACGTAAGGTTAATGAGGAATGTGGGGTCATTTTACAGGGAGTGGAAACAGTGCTCATATTTCTTTCATATTTTCTTCATTATCAGACAATCAATTGGTATTATAATTTAGAGCTTATAGCATGTCTTCTACAGAATGTAAAGTGCTTAAACGAAAAACTGGTATTTTTCAGTTTATTGCTTGCACCACTACGGCGTTTTTCTTCAAATTCATCTGATTTTCATAGTTATTTTGATTTTCGTGGGTAGTTTGACACTCCCAATTAGCCTAATTCATTGAACTTGACTCCCTTCAAAGTCCAGATGTTTCCATCAATGACAAAAAAACTGAAATTAAAAAATTTCAGTTTCTCGAAGGAATCACTATTAAAACGAAATGGAACTAAAAACATGTTATTTTAAGTGTTCCAGAGATGTTTTGAATATTGAAATGGACAATACTTTACGGCAATTATGCTAACTTTCTAATTTTATAAATCTTAATAAATTTTTAAAAATCTGGATCTTTTTAAGGTATTTCTTTAAGTAGTTAAAAAATCACACACATTTCAGTAATTTGATACAAGTAATACTGTCAATGTTTTACTTCTCCAAGGTTATCATCTAAGGGACTTATAGAAGCTAATTCCGAATAATAATTTTGTTACGAATTTCGCAAGTTGGCCTGTATTTTTGCAGTATACTGTGTATTATAATGGGTAAATCATGTATTTGGCGAGATATTGGCTCGTTGGCGATGTTTTTGGCGACTAATTTTTGGTGCCAAGTTTGGCGAGTTATCGCCAAATTTGGCGACTTGGTGACTTTCTTGGCGACCGTTTGTACCTAGTACTTTCTAGAATATTCCAGTTTCTCCCGAGGATATAAATATCGGGGGCCGATCCTGATCGAGGTTCAGTTAACTGAGAAATTTGTAGAAGTAAAGACCTACGTTGTTTGGCGCTAAGAGTTTTAGTGAACTATCGCCTGTGCTAGCCAGTTCTCGCGGTGTTGGCTGCTGTATTCGTGTTTTCCCTGCATTACGAATAAAGTGCTGTTATTTTTCTGTCTTAATTCAAAGTCTACTCAATCCACGAACGCTTCGCTTCATAAATTGGTAACAATATACATATCAAGCGTATTCGTTAAAGGTGACCGAGGAACTTAAAATATGTTCAGGGTCACAATGTCCTCCAAGTTCTTAATCAATACCTCTGTGGGTGCAGGCGAAGTCTATGTATCTTCTGCTTGGTCCCTGCTTCAAAATTACGAGGAACCAACTGAGCAAAGTCGTTCCTTCACCTCAACAGTACAGGGATCCTTCGTTTTTCGCGGTTAATGGGAACCAGAACTCTCCGCGAAAGCTGAAAAACCGCGAAGTAGGATTTGTCCCTAGGAATTTTATTGTATGCGGGTACAGGAATGTTTTAAGTATGTAAACAGTATTTATACTTTACACATTTAAGACAAAAATTACAACAGTATAAGTATTTACTTAAACGTGTCAGTGCTAATTAATAAGGTTAATTACAAAACCTTATAGAGTAATAAACATTAATCAACATTGCTTTCTGAGAGATGAGAAGATTCTTGTGTTGGTGGCGAAGGAGAGGCTCCTACTTGACTCGTAGAAGTTTTAAGCTCACTCGGAGACTGACGGTAGATCCAGGGGATTTTACCTTGGAGAGAAACATGGTGAAGGGTAGTTGTTGTCGTTGTTTTTCCTTTTCCTTCAAAATTCCCCTCTACAAGGACATAACCTCGTCAAAGCGATTACTGAACTCGACAGCTCAATGTCTTGTGCAAATTCTTGTCATGTTGCACAATTGTTGCAGGTTCTCCAGGGTGATGCCACGCTTTTCAGTTTGTTCTTCGTCTTCCACTTCATTTTCTTCCTCACTTGCAGACTTTGTCATTTCAAGAGTCCATGGTATGTACTCTGACTCAATTCATCTCTTCGTTTGACATGCAAGGATCTTTCTCTCTCACGTATCAAAATGAAACAACGCTCCTTTCCGCAATCTGGCTCTGGTATCTTTCTAAGTAGGTTAAAAAATCACACACAACATTTCAGTAGTTTGATACAAGTAATACTGTCAATGTTTTACTTCTCCAAGGTTATCATCTAAGGGACTTATAGAAGCTAATTCCGAATAACAATATATATATCAAGCGTGTTCGTTAAAGGTGACCTAAGAACTTAAAATATGTTCAGGGTCACAATGTCCTCCATGTTCTTAATACCTCTTGGGGGTGCAGGCGAAGTCTATGTATCTTCTGCTTGGTCCCTGCTTCAAAATTATGAGGAACCAACTGAGCAAAATCGTTCCTTCACCTTAACAGTACAGTGATACTTCGTTTTTCGAGGTTAATGGGGACCAGAATCTTCCGTGAAATTCTTGCAATGTTGCACAATTGTTGCAAGTTCTCCAAGGTAACGCCACGCTTTTCAGTTTGTTCTTCGTCTTCCGCTTCATTTTCTTCCTCACTTACAGACTTTGTCATTTCAAGAGCCCGTGGTATGTACTGAGTCAACTCATCTCTTCATTTGACATGCAAGGATCATTCTCTCTCGTGTATCAAAATGAAACAACGCTCCTTTCCGCAATCTGGCTACCGACGTGGTTGTATTTTTCATTTTTATTTTTTTATGAATATTTTGGAAACACCCGCGAAGCAATGAAGCCGCAAAACATGAAGCTCGAAGAGGCGAGGGAACACTGTACTCATTAAAAACGAAATGCACACTCCTTTACCTAAATACGAGTAGTGTATGGTTCAATCATCCTTGGTTTGTCCAAGAAGTATCCAAAAACAAAAACAGTATACATTCATCTCCTCACTGGGTATCAGACTGATAGATTCTAATCACAATCAATCTACGTCCTCACATACATCGAAATTATAACTCTTTTTTAAACATACATAAAATTGTGCACCACATAATTTCATATTTTCCCCCAACTTTGAATATAGTAACAAACAGCTGAAATTTAAATGAGTATAGATAATTTATGTCTTCTATCCATATGCACAGTCTACTCGTTAATTACTGGTACTGATATTTTTCAGTACTTCCAGTTAAACGAAAAAAATATTTGATACAGCATTAATTGCTTGACTAATTTCTATTCACGCTCTTTGAAACGAGAGTAAATGTTTCTTTAGAAAAAGAACAACAAAGAAGCGCCCCAGAAACCTATATTGATAGAAATTTTTCCGAATATCATTAATTTCATTAGTTTTTGGTTAAGGCACCTCAAATATTCTTGGCATTTAAAAAGAAATCACTTAATTACCTTCCATTTGGTTAAAAATGATTCCGTTACTCAAATTCCTTATTTAAAAAAAGCATTCGTTATATATTACGGTATAAATAATTAACCCTTTTATATAGAAGGAAATCGATATGTCCTAAAAGTTTTATTTAATTTGATCCAACTGAACAGTTATGATTAAGTTGAGAAATAGAAAAATATGTTTTGAAATTTAGATTGCTGAAAATATTGTTACAAATTTGTTTAGTGAACCGTAAATTTAATATGGGACTCTATGGGTATCTAGCCAAATATATCCAAGCCGGTATCTCACCAAATTGGAGAGATACCGGCTAGTAGGCGACAGTTTTGGCAACTTATTTTTGTCGCCAAGTTGGTCAACAAATATCGCCAAGTGTCGCCAAATGTTGCCAAGTGTGTCGACACTTTACAACTTCAGATTGCTTCTGGTTGCGAAGACCCACCTTCGAATTTTCCTCCATAAACTCTGCTATAGGGGTGGGATGTAGAATTGGAGGAAGTATGTTAATTTTCAACTTTCTTTTGAATAATCCCATTGCTCTCATTGTTTTAAAATTGTTTTCGTTATATTTTATATTTTACGGCATAAAATAATAATTTTTTTCTTTATATTTGTATGGATTAGTATGGATTTCTTTTATCGCTTTGCGATATTTGCTGAGGATGTAAAATATTTTAAAATGAGACCAACAGTTCATAATGCCAAAACATTTCTCTGCATGTATTTGTTTTATCTTTGCTTCTCTTACCAATCTTTTGGATTGCATGAGTATTTCCCCGGGTCAGGACATTCGGATGCTCTCTTACACCGGGGTATTTTAGTTTCTTTTGAAGCTACGATCTACTTTTTCGCAACACAAGGGCTGACTATACTGGCACCTATTGCTTAAAGTCGATTCTGAACGTCTACGAACATCTATGCCAAAGTGGGATTCGAACCCACGAAATCTGCTACTTAAGATCGGCACCCTTACCATTCGGCCATTGTTCAGTCGGGTATTGTGGATTTGATACATATTCTGCTTGATATGCTTTTGATAACAACATCTCATGTCATTAACCAAGGGGTAGGAACTGTATACCCATATATCGTTTTGTCCTTCTTGCCACATGATACGAACTGATACTTTAATATATTCATATTTATAATATATTAAATGTGTTTCAAAATAGTTGCTAAATAATTAGTCAATAAATATAAAATATTAAAAATCCCGATCTGGATTCACCATTTGTTTTTACTTGGCACTTTACCAGTTTGAACTTACTTCAATCTTTAGACGAGTTTGAGTGAGAATTCTCCTAGTGCTTCCGAACTTATGAGAACCTTTGGATGATCATAACTTTTCTCACAATTTATTTAAACTTATATTTAAACCACTTGGTATGGTATATAGAAGGAATTAATATATAATCCAACAAGATGCGAATCACTACTCTAACTATTTCTCGATCACACTAATGCTTTGCAGTTAGATCAAAATACTACTTTCTAAAAACTAAACAGCATGTTGGTTTAACGTGTGCTAAATAAAATATCTCTTATTCAAATCCATGATATAGAGTAAGCTTTAAGAGACAGAAAATTTTATTTCAAAAAATCAATAGCAACATTCTATAGACTGAATACCACACATCGATCTGTTCTTTAAAGTTTACAACTCAAGGTTGAATTTAAATAAACTCTGCTGCAATTCCAGTCCAGTAGCATTTTTGTAGACCTACAAATTTCTTTCGAAACATATTTTCTTTTTGAATGCATAAACATTATCCTTTTCGGATTCAAACTTACTCATTTTAAGCAATTTGTTATTTAAATAAAGCATCTCAATAAAACATCATAATTGAATTTTAAATGCAAAGAAAACTGAATGCATACGTTTATTTTGTTTGTTTTAATGTACAAATGAGACAAAGTAAGCAGGTTATTAAGACTTTAATCAATCGTAAAATTTTAGTAAAATTAATTCTTTTTAACCCCTTAACGTGGACGATCGAGTGCTCGAGTGCGCCACACCGGCCAAACTTTGCACACTCGAGATAATTCGAGCTGTGTTGTAGTTTACGTTGCTATAATTTTTCCCACTCGAATGCAATCGAGAATTGAAAATTACAATGTGAAAAAAATAATCGTTTTATTGATATTTATCATTAACATGGGATTGTAATGATAAATCCCATGTTAGAATACACTACTTATTCAAGTATAAAATATATTTTTTATACTTATCACTTACGACTTATTTCTTCCTTGTGAGACGCTTTCCGACAGCGTATTCATATTCAGATTCTGATTCGCTCTTTTTTCAATATATATTTTACTAAAATATAATGTATAATCCCCTATATAATAATAGCCTAAGTTATCTGTACGTCTGTCCTCCAATTTATGAAGTGGTTGGACCTGGAATGGATAGAGGCATCCATTCAAAGCGAATAAAGTTTATCTTCTCCTAAACTATCGATCCGATTCTAAAATAAATTTGTATAAATATGCTTCATATCACAGCAAAAAATACTGTCGTCTTTAAAACGTTCGAAATCCAACCCTTCTCTCCTTTTCGAGAGTTTAATGCCATTATTTCAAGCCCTATTTTCCCCGGTTAAGAGCAGGCGATTAAATTTATCCATTTATCACTTAATAAAGAGGTAAAAATAACAATCTTTTCTAGCATTGTGACGTCATTCCTTTAAACATCTCATTTAATCATTTCATATTTTAAACTATTTAAATATCGTCTACACTATTTTAATATCTTTTATCACTGAACTTAGATATTACGTCAATGATTTTCTTTTATATTTGGCTTAAATAATAGATTAGGTACATACGTGATAATTTTAAATTGAATCATCGATTATTTTTTGTTGCAATGAAACTTTTACCACCGGTATTAACAATAAATTCTTTTCATATAAGTCTAGGAGTCTATTTCACGGACTAATAAATATCTAACTTTTAATTTATATATATTTGGAAATTAAGAAGTTTGTTCGTTTGTGTGTTTGTTTATTATACAAAACCACACGGTTTGACTAAATGAATTCAATGTGATTCTAAACTGCATTACAGGATCGGGAGACTCTAGAGGAGTATGATGATAAATAAATTATTGAGAGTGAACCAGATAGTTCTCAGCCAAAAACAAACCATTTTTTACCTACCTCATTGGGTACTTAACAGTTTTTGGAATATTAAAAATTTTACTAATCCCGTCATATGATGGGCTATATGCTAGTAAAGTATAATTGTTAACTATTTAATTACTAAGCTCTGACTGTAAAAACATCCTTGAGTCGAGGCGTCACTTTACATACTTTATTCTTGAGATATGAAACATAAGGGTTTCATATTTGAAACCTACGCATCAAGGTATTACACATCATTCTGCCAATTGGTAGATTGCCTACCAATTAAACAATATACTCTTTCGACAATAACAATAATATTCTAAAAATTAGAAATCATAACAATTGTATAACTATCCAATATACTCAAATTTTGATTATATTTGTATTTTTGTAATTTTCTTTTCAAGACAACGTTCTAAATTGTGTTATGATATTACACATCATACTGTCAATTGGTAGATTGCCTACCAATTGAACAATATACTCTTTCGACAATAATAATAATATTCTAAAAATTAGAAATCATAACAATTGTATAACTATCCAATATACTCAAATTTTGATTATTTTTGTATTTTTGTAATTTTCTTTTCAAGACAACGTTCTAAATTGTGTTATGATATTACACATCATACTGTCAATTGGTAGATTGCCTACCAGTTGAACAATATACTCTTTCGACAATAATAATAATATTCTAAAAATTAGAAATCATAACAATTGTATAACTATCCAATATACTCAAATTTTGATTATTTTTGTATTTTTGTAATTTTCTTTTCAAGACAACGTTCTAAATTGTGTTATGGTATTACACATCATACTGTCAATTGGTAGATTGCCTACCAATTGAACAATATACTCTTTCGACAATAATAAAAATATTCTAAAAGTTAGAAATCATAACAATTGTATAACTATCCAATATACTCAAATTTTAATTATTTTTGTATTTTTGTAATTTTCTTGGCAAGACAACGTTCTATATTGTGTTTTTTACATTAAAAATTTGATTTTTTTTTGGCCGACATTTTTTAAAAAACTGTGGATTAAGGGATTAATAAAAAAACATTTCTAACATATTAAATGCTATTATTTTTCATTTGCTGTGAGAAGTTGAAATTAACTCTTCCATTATGATAAATTTTATTTTCAAATTAAGTAGATATGTTAAAATTAGTCGAAGTAAATAAATTTATAATTTTTGTGCTATTATATCTTAACTTTTTCCTCTGTTTTAAAAATACCATGATGCCCTGCTTGTGGTTGAATCTGAAAACAACAAAATGTCACAAGTTTATACAGAGTAAAACGCATCGATTTTTGTAGATTTCGAGATTGAATCGAAATCTACAAAAGATAAATCCTTACTTTTTCCTCTGTTTTAAGAGCGTCATGCCGAACGATGGCCGATTGGTTAGGGTACTTGCCTTCGGTACCGGAGTTCGTGGGTTCAAATCCCACAAACATTGCATTACAAGGCATGGATGATCGTAGCCGTTCAGAATCGGCTTTAAGATGTAGGTCCCGGTCTCATTAGCCCTCGTGTGCAAAAAGTAGACCGTAGCACTCCAAACCAACACCAAAAAAAAAAATAGTTAAAAATGTCATGCTGCCACGCATGTGGTTGAATCTCAGAACAACACAATGTCGCAATGTTTATGCAAAGTAAAAAGCATCGATTTTATGGATTTCAAGATTGCATCGAAATCTTAACTTTTTCTCTGGGTCCCATTTTACAAATTCCTTTTTGTCATTTTATACTTTATTTTAAAAAATTATGAAACATTTCTTAGACAG
>CM063506.1:137542199-137602199 GCA_032207245.1 Pardosa pseudoannulata
ATATAATTAAACAGACCTAGAGTTGATACTTTATAGTTTTATATTAATTCCTGAAAGGTCATTTAAATCCGTCGAGTTCCGTATTGGTGTCAGATGAGGAACCGGCCTTATCTGTTCGGTCATCAACTAACAACAAATGATAAGTCTTGTCTGATCATAAGTGTGGTTTTCAGGTGGGTTAGTATGAACTCTACGGTCACTCTTTTCCACAAAATATAATTAAACAGACCTAGAGTTGATACTTTATAGTTTTATATTAATTCCTGAAATGTCATTTAAATCTGCCGAGTTCCGTATTGGTGTCAGATGAGGAACCGGCCTTATCTGTTCGGTCATCAACTAACAACAAATGATAAGTCTTGTCTGATCATAAGTGTGGTTTTCAGGTGGGTTAGTATGAACTCTACGGTCACTCTTTTCCACAAAATATAATTAAACAGACCTAGAGTTGATACTTTATAGTTTTATATTAATTCCTGAAAGGTCATTTAAATCTGCCGAGTTCCGTATTGGTGTCAGATGAGGAACCGGCCTTATCTGTTCGGTCATCAACTAACAACAAATGATAAGTCTTGTCTGATCATAAGTGTGGTTTTCAGGTGGGTTAGTATGAACTCTACGGTCACTCTTTTCCACAAAATATAATTAAACAGACCTAGAGTTGATACTTTACAGTTTTATATTAATTCCTGTAATGTCATTTAAATCCGCCGAGTTCCGTATTGGTGTCAGATGAGGAACCGGCCTTATCTGTTCGGTCATCAACTAACAACAAATGATAAGTCTTGTCTGATCATAAGTGTGGTTTTCAGGTGGGTTAGTATGAACTCTACGGTCACTCTTTTCCACAAAATATAATTAAACAGACCTAGAGTTGATACTTTATAGTTTTATATTAATTCCTGAAATGTCATTTAAATCTGCCGAGTTCCGTATTGGTGTCAGATGAGGAACCGGCCTTATCTGTTCGGTCATCAACTAACAACAAATGATAAGTCTTGTCTGATCATAAGTGTGGTTTTCAGGTGGGTTAGTATGAACTCTACGGTCACTCTTTTTCCACAAAATATAATTAAACAGACCTAGAGTTGATACTTTATAGTTTTATATTAATTCCTGAAATGTCATTTAAATCTGCCGAGTTCCGTATTGGTGTCAGATGAGGAACCGGCCTTATCTGTTCGGTCATCAACTAACAACAAATGATAAGTCTTGTCTGATCATAAGTGTGGTTTTCAGGTGGGTTAGTATGAACTCTACGGTCACTCTTTTCCACAAAATATAATTAAACAGACCTAGAGTTGATACTTTATAGTTTTATATTAATTCCTGAAAGGTCATTTAAATCCGTCGAGTTCCGTATTGGTGTCAGATGAGGAACCGGCCTTATCTGTTCGGTCATCAACTAACAACAAATGATAAGTCTTGTCTGATCATAAGTGTGGTTTTCAGGTGGGTTAGTATGAACTCTACGGTCACTCTTTTCCACAAAATATAATTAAACAGACCTAGAGTTGATACTTTATAGTTTTATATTAATTCCTGAAAGGTCATTTAAATCCGCCGAGTTCCGTATTGGTGTCAGATGAGGAACCGGCCTTATCTGTTCGGTCATCAACTAACAACAAATGATAAGTCTTGTCTGATCATAAGTGTGGTTTTCAGGTGGGTTAGTATGAACTCTACGGTCACTCTTTTCCACAAAATATAATTAAACAGACCTAGAGTTGATACTTTATAGTTTTATATTAATTCCTGAAAGGTCATTTAAATCCGTCGAGTTCCGTATTGGTGTCAGATGAGGAACCGGCCTTATCTGTTCGGTCATCAACTAACAACAAATGATAAGTCTTGTCTGATCATAAGTGTGGTTTTCAGGTGGGTTAGTATGAACTCTACGGTCACTCTTTTCCACAAAATATAATTAAACAGACCTAGAGTTGATACTTTATAGTTTTATATTAATTCCTGAAATGTCATTTAAATCTGCCGAGTTCCGTATTGGTGTCAGATGAGGAACCGGCCTTATCTGTGGTCTATCTTATCGGTGGGGTCATTATTTCCCTCAAAATATAATTAAACAGAGACCTAGAGTTGATACTTTACAGTTTAATATCAATTCCTGAAAGGTCATTTAAATCCGCCGAGTTCCGTATTGGTGTCAGATGAGGAACCGGCCTTATCTGTTCGGTCATCAACTAACAACAAATGATAAGTCTTGTCTGATCATAAGTGTGGTTTTCAGGTGGGTTAGTATGAACTCTATGGTCATTCTTTTCCACAAAATATAATTAAACAGACCTAGAGTTGATACTTTACAGTTTTATATTAATTCCTGTAATGTCATTTAAATCCGCCGAGTTCTGTATTGGTGTCAGATGAGGAATCGGCCTTATCTGTTCGGTCATCAACTGACAACAAATGGTAAGTCCTGTCTGATCATAAGTGTGGTCTGGTCTGATCATAAGTGTTGTTTTCTGGTGGGTTATTATGTCATCATTTTCCACGAAATTTAATTAAACAGAAACCTAGAGTTGATTCTTTACAGTTTTATATCAATTCCTGAAATGTCATTTAAATCCGTCGAATTCCGTATTGGTGTCAGATGAGGAACTGACCTTATATGTTCGGTCATCATTTGACAACAAATGATAAGTCTTGTCTTAAGTCTGGCCTGAGCTATTTCCAATCAATCAGTCCTTTGCTTGGGACAAAGAAAGATCATTCTTGGAATATTAAGGAACATTATAAGCACGATTTAAACCAGATTTAAATGTTACCCAAGTGTTGAATGCAAAAATAGTATTTAAAAAGATATGATCTCTGATTTTTCGAAACTTAAATGCTTATTTTTTCCTCTAACGTGGTAAAGGAAGATTGCAATCTGGAAAACCTTTAAGCTCAAAATATCTATGTAGCAAAAAATCACAATATAGCCAATATTTATCTGCAACTAGATGGCAGTACTTGGGATCTACTCAGACAACACAGCTACTTTTAAGAAACGAAACCTACTTGGAGACTTGAAGAGAATGAGCAAATGATAATTCTGCTGACGCCTTATACAAAGGAAAAAATAAGAGTTCGGATTCTCCATAAATATAAGCTTTGTTCAGATTTTACCTTATTTTTTTCGATTGGGATCAGGGACGCCCCATTGCATCAATTGATTTTAGCTTCTGGAATCTAAAAATCATAAACGGCTCATTTCTTTCCCCGATAATATCTGGATTAGACAACTCACCGCTGGTTGATTCGAAATATTGATTCTGAATTCAACACGGATGCTGCAACAAAAGATTTCATCAATTTGAAACAAACTAGTGCACATTTAACTCCCACTACCCAGTCTTTAAATGCACTGCTATCATCTTTGTTCAAGATATTCATTTTAATAGTTAGAGACTCAATATTCTTCCCAGTCTTTAAACGCAATGCTACCATCTTTGTTGAAGATATTCACTTTGGTAGTTAGAGACTTAATATTCTTACTTTACGCTTCTCACAATTTGTTTTCAACTATTTAAGATAAATTACTTATTTTCTCTCCCAAATTCACTAAACAAAATTCTAGCTCAAAATTAATGGATTTATTATTTGTTTTTCCCCAAAAGAAATTAAAAATATTTCTTTTTAGTATCCTGTCGGTAAAACAATGAGTTATGCAGGATCGTGAATATATAACGTTATTCTGACAAGTCCTTAAAATAAATTATAACGGCTTTAAGAAAATATTATAAAGCTACAGCTCTATTTCCCTCATTAAGTTTGAAAAATGAAGTCACCATCTAATGTTTATATATTACGTGCTCCTCTTTGAAAATATACCCAAATATAAACCTTCTCTAGCGATATAACTATGTAAAAAAAGGACTAGATACTGCACGAAAGAAACTTCCACATATTACCTTTGACGCATGTGAAACTTAAATTATTGTTGTCTTATCAGTAATTTATCAATTGGTTTTTCTAATACAGTACTCTTAAATCCCTCTGCTAATACTCCTGGAGAATTATCCCATTAGGTCCCTAATTAAATGATTATATTGAGATAAAGAATTAAAAATCTGTTTAGCATCTACCATTGATTATCTGATCTATACAGCGTAATTAAAAGTAAAACTAACATTTTTTGAAAACGATGTAGAAAGTAAATTCGTCGTGATATGAAAATTTTCGGGATGTCTGTCTAAAAAAAATCTTAAAATGGATTATTAAATAGTTTCCGAAAGCCTGTTAGAGAATAAAATGGTCTTGTTGGTAGTTTCTAGTAATTATATAGGGGATGAAAATAATCTTGCGGTAGTATATAAATATATATATACTTATATATATATATATATATATATATATATATACTTATATATATATATATATATATATATATATATATATCAAAATTATTTAACTTTAATATTTCCTTAAAAATCTCCTCTCTCTCCCATTCTAACTCCTTAAAATCTTTTTCCCAGCCTCTAAATGTCAAAGGAACGGCACTCGACTTAAAATTCTTTCGATTCATTTCCCAAAGCTTTATATTCTATAGATTTTAACAATTAAATTTGCTGTGTAAGTGGGAAAATTCTTTCGGTCTTCACTCTTGGGTGCTATTCTCTTCGAGCAGACTAATTTTTGTGTCTTTTCCTTTGTCTGTCGTTGACTAGTAAAGATGTTCGTTTTAGCAGCTCTAAAGTAAAGTTTTAATTAAACTTGTGCCGTTCTCTTCAGTGTGGTCCGACTGCATAGTTATTACTGTTTGTGGATTACGCTTCTCCTTGCCCAGTAGCCTGGGCAAGTAAAAACAATAGGGCTACATAATTATTGTGACTAGAGAAATAATTATTACATATATAATATATATATATAATCTCTATTTATATATTATATATAAAACTGCATATATATGCTTGTGTGTTTGTGTTTGCGTATACACATATATATGCTGTTTTATATTTAATTTATAAATAGCTCTGGTAACATCAACTGCATCAGCTAGTGATTTTTATATGTGTTCATTAGCAATTTAACATGTTTTGTCTTAATAAATAAAATCAAACTGCCTTATCTAAAGAGAATTAAACATATGAAAATTGCTCAAAACAATACTTGTTTTTTTTTATTATAATTAGTTCACTATTTTTTATTTTAAAACATACATCATTTTTTATTGTCTTAATCTAAAATTATTTTATGCTTTATATAATGAATTTTTATAATCTATAAAAAATAGCACGTTCTATTCCCTTTTAAATACACTTTCAATTTGGGAAATTCACAAAAAACTTAACTAACTTAAATTGCTGGGCATGCTATGCATTTTCCTAAATTTATTTAAGTACTCCATATTTTAAATTAAGTTATTCTGTCCCTTTTATTATTCTGCGTTATAAATTTCTATAATTAATTTGTTACTCTCTTAAAAAGTGCAATAAAATAAACCGGTTTGTAGGTTAGGGCTGGAGTAAACTTTGATAATTAATTTTCTGGATACTCCCCACTACGGAGTTAAAAATGCCATGATAAAGAAATATGTTGCAATGTATCAAAAATAAATCTCTCGGATAATTTTTAGACAGAATTAAAATATAAATTATGAGTAATTTAAATTTGTACTCCCTACATTAAATATTTCTTTACAAGGCTTTCTTTTTTTTTGTATGTACAGAGTTAGTAAGTTTCCCAAATTCAGAGACCTCTATCATACGTTCTATTAATCCAAGAGAGATAAAATGTTAACCGAATGAGATAAAATGTAATTCTTTCTTTAATATATAAGAATAAAATTTTGGAATTAATAAATAAATTCCTTGATCCTTTAATTAATACAAATATACATGAGAAATTGGCACATTTCACTGTTTTTCATTGCCTGCTTCAGTAAAATATTTTTATAAAAAATAACTTTCTAGGTTTTTTAAAATTCATGCACAGTTTTCTCTAAAGGGGTTTAATAAATCTCACAAACGTGTAACAAAAATATCGGCATTTGAAAAATATTATACAATTTTTAAAGACTTTAAAAAGTTTTAGCGTTTAATTAGATGAAATTTTCAAATATAAATTACTTTTATAAATATATTTTAAATTAGTTTTGGAAATACAAAACAATTATAACGTGTACTCTAATGCTTAACCCTTTAACGTGCACGCTCTAGTTAACTCGAGTGCGCTAAACTGGCGAAACTATGCACAATCGAGATAATTCGAGTGTCATTGTACTTTATGTTCCTATAATTTTTCACACTCTAATGCAATCGAGAATTGAAAATAACAATGTGAAATCAAAAAAAAATATTCGTTTTATTGATATTTATCGTTTACATGGGATTGTAGGCTATAGCACTTACTTATTTAAGTATAAAATATATTATTTTTTTACTTATCACTTACGACTTATCTCTTCCTTGTGAGCCACTTTCGTACAGTGTTTCATATTCATATTCTGATTTTCTCATTTTTCAATATATATTTTTCGTTCTAAAATGTGTTTTTTACATTAAAAAAATTAATTATTTTTTGGCCTGCCTTTTTAAAAAAAAACTTTGCATTAAGCAGTTGAAATAAAACACATTTAACTAGTACCATAGCCCTTAAAATTCATTGTATGCATATATATTTTACTAACTGAAAGGTAAAATGTCCCCAATTATGTACTTAGCACATTCTGGCCGCCTAAGTATAAATTCTGATAGTGTTTAGAGTTAAAAGCCTGAGAAGAGGCTCGTGCCTTAAATATCCCCTGAGTTGTTCAGATATTATATTCAATCATTGATATGTATTTTACCATAAGCGATATCAAAACATAAAATATCCACAATTATGTACTTATCACATTATGACCGTCTACACCCATTGCAATCTAAACTCCAATAGTTTTTTAAACCCTTAACGTGCACGCTCGAGTTAACTCGAGATCGCTAAACTGGTCAAACTGTACACACTCGAGATAATTCGAGCGGCATTGTACTTTACGTTCCTATAATTTTTCACACTCGAATGCAATCGAGAATTGAAAATAATGTGAAAGAAAAAAAAATCGTTTTATTGATAGTTATCATTTTCATGGGATTGTAAGCTATAATACAAGATATTGAGCTGTGTGTCGTGCTAAAAGAGATAGCAAACAGAAAAGGAAAAGAAAAGAGCGTCGTGACATGTTTAATAGTTGCAATGTTGGACTATGTGCTGCACCTTGTTCCGAAATACATCACACAAAAGAAAATTTTGATTAGTTTTATAAATACTAGTATTGTTATTATTTATGTTTTAAAAGTATAAATAAGTATTTTTACTGATAATAATGTTTGTTCTGAAATGAAAATTCGAAAAGAAAGAGAAAAAAGTCGATGTGCGTGTAATATTACAATATTCGACTATTTTCTGCAATGTTATCAAAATCCAAAATTGAAATAAAATTTTTGATTACTTTTGTATTTTTCGATATATATTTACGTTCTACATTATGTTTTTACATTAAAAAATTAATTTAATTTTTTTGGCTGGTCTTTTTCAAAAAAACTTTGCATTAAGGGTTTGCCGTGTAGTATTTTTGTAATTTTCTTGGCAAGACAACCTTGACTCGAGGTGTCACTTTATATAATTTATTCTTGAGATATGAAACATAAGGGTTTCATATTTAATACCTAAGCATCAAGGGCTGACACATCATACTGACAATTGGTAGATTGCCTACCAATTGGACAATATATTCTTTGGACAATAATAATAATATTCTAAAAATTAGAAATCATACCAATTGTATAAATATCCAATATACTCAAATTTTGATTATTTTTGTATTTTTGTAATTTTTTTGGCAAGACAACGTTCTAAATTGTGTTTTTTACATTAAAAAATTGATTTTTTTGGCCGGAGTTTTTCAAAAAAACTGTGTATTAAGGGGTTAAAGGTAACAGCCTGTGAAGTGACTCACGAATCAAATATCCCCTCACTTGTTCAGATATTGCATTCAGTCATTCAATTTTACCCCAAACGGGCTGAACACTGCTGTTCTAGTAGATATTTAGCATTTATTCTGTCGTTGGCATATCAAGTAAGTCTGGCAACGCGCCGATAAGTCAGATTGACAAGTTAACCCTATTACAGATTCATGAATAATGAATCGGGAGGAATGCTAATGGTCATTATAAATTCTAAACACCACAGATAAGTCTTCGAGGTGGATGTAGAAATTTAAGGCCCCCTATTCAGCCGGAGTAACAATCTGTGAATGTTATCACTTCTAGATTATCACCGTCGTTATCACCAGCAGAAGCTAACATCACCACTCACCGTGTAGTTTATCCGTTACACGGGAGACCAATACTCCAGTTCCGGGCAGTCGCCAACCTGATTTAAAATGGGCATCACATTTTCATGATTTTCAATTGATTCTCTATTTTAAATAGACCGAAGTGTGTTTCAATTCAGATTAGAGTGAAATTGAAAACGAAAATGAAATTGATATATCATTCAGGAATTTGAAATCCTTTCTCATAACTTCTCTTTACTTTATGGTAATAGTGGACTTTCCGCTAAGCTAAATTGAGCTGGTAATACATTTCTATCCAACTAAGTTGTGAAATGTAACTAAAATTGTAAATAATGTGCAAATAAATGTAAATGAGTAACCAAGAAAAGATTTTTTTAAAGTAATGTAAAATAATATTACATTAATGTATAAAATTATTTCTTTTAATCTATTTTATTATAATTAAATTTTTAAATGTGTATAAGACTTTTTCTTATCCTGTTTATGTATATGTATTTTATTCAGTAAAATATATTCTGATACTTTGGACAGCCGAATAGTAATTTCAGGATATATTAAGACATAACATTTTGAACTGGGGATATTATGGACGCGATATTTTGTACTGAGATTTTCAAACCCCAAATTCATCTTTCACCTGTGTTTTACACATCTCCTTCCGTAGGAATTATAGGAGAGATCATTATCTAAGTATTATCTTACAATTCAGACAATTTTCTTTCAATTACTTTGCTACTAACAGGACTAATTTTTCGTTGACACACAAAATCCGGTTTCTTTTCCATCCGTTTGATGCAAACCGTATCTTTTTATCTTCATTCGTTTTCAAATTATTTAAAGTTCGTTGACTTTTGGATCACGCGGTATAATTTTGGTGATCCTTTTTTCAAAATTTCGATCCAACTATTATGAATACAATTCTTGAACTCAAAGTATTTCTTTGAAAGTATCCATAAAGAAAAGGAATGCTTAAAAAAGAACAAAATATTTTTAATTAAATTCAAGTAAGCCTTAAATACATTTTTATTTCAAACAAGAGGCTCGAAATTGTTAAGTCTAAAACAACAGCAAAAAAAATCACTCAAAAAAGGCTTAAGGAATTGAAGTGCATATTTGTATAGTAAAAGTCTCATTTTGACGCATTTGTGAAGGTAATTTTAAAAGCTTGAAAAATGCAGTAACTGATCAGGAAGTAATTTTGTCAAATCGTTTAAATACGAAGACAAAGAAGCTACGCAAGAGAACAAAAAGGAAAAATCTTCGAAAGGAAAGAATGGATAAAAAAGAAAATTACTTGGGGGAAACACAAAAGACCTCGTTATTCACAACTCTCAAGTGTAAACCTAAAAGAACGTTTGACATCCCAAAATCAAACAAAAAGCCTCAACAATCAATATACGTTTTTAAGAGGCTCTTTCTAAAAATTAATTACTTTTAAAACACTTTCAATGATAAATAAAAATTAACCGAAAAATTTTTAAAAATGGCTGGAGGTGTAAGAGAATGATGACATTTCAGATGGCAAACGCAATATATTCTGCATTTAAAGTCTGTAGATTTTCCTCTTATTAAAAAATATTGCATTCAAAATTTGAAAAGCAATTATATTAAATATTTGACGTTGCATTATAAGATTTCGATTTACATCAGAAGAGACTACATTTAAGAAAAGAAAATACTTTTAACTATTCCAAGATAATTGGGGAAATACTTTTCAATATGCCAGCATAGATTGCATTATCGAAGACTTATTATTAAAAAATACTTCATAATTTCCGTAAAGTACCCGCATATATAATTTCTTCGGTATCTAAAATATCAAAAACTATCATATGATCAAAATTAAAGGATTTTGGATAAATTCCAGGCAAGGAAATTAAAAATTTTACTGATAGCGAAATATTAGGGCTTTATGCTAGTTTTAAGATATTATTCAGACGCCATTCCAATTCCCAAATTTTAATTCTGAAAATAGTTTATAGTTTTCTCATTTTGAACTTGTTCTTTAATTATAATGTTCTTTATTTTTCTTAGTTTCTATATATTTCGTTCCCTGAAATGGCCATAGGGTGTCAGAGAAGTCCATATAGAGTAGTATAGGTTCCGTGGGTCAAAGGTTGGGAATCAGGGTCATATAGACTTTTCATGGCATATTGTGTTAGTGAATTAAAAACTACCATTCATATCTTCTTTATTTAGTATCCGAACATTATTCATTTTTTCCTTTCCTAGTTCACACTTAGTGTTATAAATTAGGTACGGTGAGTACAGCGTTCAAAAAAGTTTTAGCTCCATCATAGATGTGAAAAAACAGTGTTATATCGCCGAGTGGTTGCGATATTTCTATCCCCTGTCGTTGCCGAACTCCGGCCGATTGGTTAGGGCACTGATCGTCGGTACCGGAGTTCGTTGGTTCGAATCCCACTATGGCATGGATGTTCGTAGCCGTTCGGAATTAGCTTTAAGCAGTAGATCCCGGTCTCATTAGCCCTCGTGAGCAAAACAGTAGACCGTAGCGCTCCAAACCAAACCAAACAAAAACCTGTCGTCAGTCACATTGTATTCATTTTGGGTATGACTTCGCATGGGTTTCATGGAGTGAAACAGACTTTTGATGAAATAACCAGAGCAGTAGATGTTTAAAATTGATCCAAGGTTCATTTAATTGAAAGAGAAGCATTTAACCGCTTGCTGATTATCCCGTGTTATCTGGGGGTCGCATATATTGCATTTAATTACTATCCCGAGAAAACTCGGGCGAAGTAGAATTTGTCTGTATGATTTGTTCTATCACGGTTTTACTAGGCCTGGAGGAAATAAAAGGGAATATTCAGCTTTGATTGGCAGTTTTGTTAGTTTCGCGGCTCTTTTGGCTAGACTGGTCACGTGTTTTCCCTATTGTATAGTATAATAATATAGTATAGTATAATAATTGTATAGTATATTGTATAGTATCGGCGTGTGGATTAGTAATATATAAAGACAAATAGTTCATCATGACGAGTTTTGTGTCACATTAGGAAGACCCAACATTAGTCCTTCACCACTCAGTTAACCTCAAGGCATTTTCCAATTATTATTCCTGCTACTAAAAAATAAAATAAAAAATAAAATCCAACAAGACAGTGTACCTTGTGCTCCTGTGAAAGAGATTCCAGAGATAAGAAAAGAGACCAGATACTAGGTCCAGAGGAAAGATATTATCCAGAAAACTCAAACTTGCTGCATGTACGCATACTATCTGGGTAATCCCCTCCTTTCTGGATCATGTCCTGAAGAAGACAAAAAATTCCCGACATTCGGTCTCTGTGAAGATCTCCGAGCCATTGTATAAATTCACATTCAAACAGTAGATTTATTTTTCAACATTAAGGTTTATTTTAAGACAGAGCACAAACTACTACCGGACAATTATATATATATATATATATATATATATATATATATATATATACAAATATTACAATATTTACAGTAACCAATTATATCAACTCAAGTATCTATCCTAAGAGCCTCGCTTATACGTCCGGAGTCTACAATCTCCTCCGACGTTCTCCTCGAATCTACTTACTTTCTTCCTAGGTGGCGCTCTCTGGATTGAACCGATGAAAATTCGAATCAATTTTCACCTCTATCATAATTCCTTTCTTCCAATCTTCTGTGGGATTCATCTTCATAAAGAATTAAAATCAAACGGAGCAAAGTTAAAGCATAAAATAAATTTACTTTCGTAACACTGAAACAAATAACCAAATTACTCACAGGATAAGAAGACTACATTGTTTTCTCCTATCATGTTCCAACTACAGTCATAAACTACCGCAATAGAGAACTGTAGCTAAAAGGATCTTACATCTACTAGCATAAAATAACTGAGAAGTCATTCAAATTAGCAAAATTTCACTCAGAACAAAATTAATAGTTACCTTATTTTAATTCTGTTTATATTTATAATTTTATATGCTTCACTAGTCACAGGTTATGAATTTTGGCCATATAGACTCTTCTAATAGCCGAGTGAAAGCAAAACTTTCATACTTCCATGATATTATATGGTTATACATTCAGGATATATCACACTTTCTGTTTTATATCACTCTTTCATCTTCCTCTTTTTTAAAAATTATTTCTAACATTTGACAGCATTTCAGCGAAAGAAATATATAGCAATATAAGACGACACTTTGCATCTCAAAAAGTGCAAGCCTTTAAAACGTAACATTAGAAAAAATCTATGAATAAGTATTTGAAATTCCTGGCACTACTACAATCCTAGGAATGTAACTTGAATTTAAATGTCACGATAAGAAAATTACTCGCTCGGCTAACTTCCTGAAATCCATCCGCCCAAACTCTTTCACTTTATAATCCGCTAGAATTTATACTCGTGCTTCCTACAGAGATGAAAATTTTCCTTTGATCTTTACTTCTGCATTTCATAGTTTTAAAACTTGTATTCTGTACTGACTATCTGAAACTGATAACTAAATAAAAAACGGAAACCATTAAAGCAAAGAGTGGAACCAAAAGCCAAATTAAAAATAATGTTTCAAGCTAGAGGTTTAGATTAGGAAAACACACATGTAGTTAGCTGTAAATAATAATATTTAATTATTCTTAAACATATGCGACACTTCAAAATGTATTGGATTGGTTAGATGCCAGACTACAAATAATTATAAAGATATTCCATTCATGTTCTCAGGTATCAGCTGAATATTCTACACACAAAAACCATATTTTGTACTGAGTATCTTAAATTGGTAACTAAATAAAAAAAGGAAACCATTAAAGCAAAGAGTCGAACCAAAAGCCAAATTAAAATAAAGTAGCAAGCTAGAGGTTTAGATTAGGAAAAATCACATGTAGTTAGCTATAAATAATTATATTTAATTATTCCTAAACATATGTGACACTTCAAAATGTATTGGATTGGTTAGATGCCAGACTACAAATAATTATAAAAATATTCCATTCATGTTCTCAGATATCAGCTGAATATTCTACACACAAAAACCATATTTTGTACTGAGTATCTTAAATTGGTAACTAAATAAAAAAAGGAAACCATTAAAGCAAAGAGTTGAACCAAAAGCCAAATTAAAATAAAGTAGCAAGCTAGAGATTTAGATTAGGAAAACTCGCACGTAGTTAGCTGTAAATAATTATATTTAATTTTTCGTAAACATATGCGACACTTCAAAATGTATTGGATTGGTTGGATGCCACTCTACAAATAAGCATAAAGATATTCTACTCATGTTCTCAGATATCAGCTGAATATTCTACGCTTAAAAACCATACATATTTTGTACTGACTATCTTAAATTGGTAACTAAATAAAAAACGGCAACCAATAAAGCAAAGATTCAAACCAAAAGCCAAATTAAAATAATATAGCAAGCTAGAGGTTTAAAGTTGTAGTAATCACATGTAGTTAGCTGCAATTAATTATATTTAATTGTTCTTAAAAATATGCAACACTTCAAAATGTATTCAATTGGTCGGATGCCACTCTAAAAAATAACCATAAAGATATTCCATTCCTGTTCTCAGATATCAGCTGAATATTCTACGCTTAAAAATCATAGATATTTTATACTGACTATCTTAAATTGGTAACTAAATAAAAAAGTAAACCAGTGAAGCAAAGAGTCAAACCAAAAGCCAATTTAAAATAATGTAGCTAGCTAGAGATTTAGATTTGGTAAATCACATGTAGTTAGTTGTAATTAATTATATTTAGTTGTTCTTAAACATATGCAACACTTCAAAATGTATTGGATTGGTTGGATGCCAGACTACAAACAACAATAAAGATATTTTATTCATGTTCGGAGATATCAGCTGAATATTCTACGCTTAAAAACCATAGATATTTTATACTGACTATCTTAAATTGGTAACTAAATAAAAAACGGAAACCAGTAGAACAAAGAGTCAAACCAAAAGGCAAATTAAAATAATGGAGCAAGCTAGATGTTTACATTTGTAGTAATCACATGTAGTTAGCTGCAATTAATCATATTTAATTGTTCTTAAACATGTGCTACACTTCAAAGTGTATTGGATTGGTCGGATGCCACTCTACAAATAACCATAAAGATAGTCCATTCATGTTCTCATATCAGCTGAATAATCTACGCTTAAAAACCATAGATATTTTATACTGACTATCTTAAATTGGTAACTAAATAAAAAACGAAAACCAGAAAAGCAAAGAGTCAAACCAAAAGCCAAATTAAAATAATGTAGCAAGCTAGAGGTTTAGATTTGTAGTAATCACATGTAGTGAGCTGTAATTAATTATATTTAACTGTTCTTAAACATATGCAACACTTCAAAATGAATTGGATTGGTCGGATGCCAGACTACAAATAACCATAAAGATATTCCATTCCTGGTCTCAGATATCAGCTGAATATTCTACGCTTAAAAACCATAGATATTTTATACTGACTATCTTAAATTGGTAACTAAATAAAAAAAGTAAACCAGTAAAACAAAGAATCAAACCAAAAGGCAAATTAAAATAATGAAGCAAGCTAGATTTTTAGATTTATAGTAATCACATATAGTTAGTTGTAATTAATTACATTTAATTATTTTTAAATATATGCAACACTTCAAAATGTATTGGATTGGTCTGATGCCAGACTACAAATAAAGATATTCTATTCATGGTGTCAGATATCAGCTGAATATTCTACGCTTAAAAACCATACATATATTGTACTGACTATCTTAAATTAGTAACTAAATAAAAAACGGAAACCAATAAAGCATAGTCAAACCAAAAACCAAATTAAAATACTGTAGCAAGCTAGAGGTTTAGATTTGGATCATGTAGTTAGCTGTAATTAATTACATTTAATTATTTTTAAATATACGCAACACTTCAAAATGTATTGGATTGGTCGGATGTCGGACTACAAATAAAGATATTCTATTAATGGTGTCAGATATCAGCTGAATATTCTACACTTAAAAACCATACATATTTTGTATACCGTTTCTCATATACCTATCTCTATGAGCACATCTCAATTTGACGCATGATCGAATACATACAACACAAAGAAAGCAAAGTAATTATACACTATAAGTAAAAAGTGAAAATATGAGTTAATATTGAAGTTCACAATAACATTACTAAGTCAAAAAATATTCTAGTATTTTATTTTTCAGTACTCAAACCAAGCAACTAAAACCTTCAAAATCTCTTCACACTCAGTCTTCAATTGACATTCTGCGTTTCGTTCTTTCTACTGTTGATTATTGCTTGATTCCTTTGAGATAACAATATCGGATAACAAATCAAAGTATTTTCGGTACATTCCTATTTATTATTGTTGTAATGTTTGCATGAGTAGAACTAATTTACTAAAATGTTTGTCTACATTACGATCGCTTCAAATTGACGCATATCTGTAGAGATAAGTATACCACATAGAAAATTTCAATATTTCAACACTTTTAAAGAAAATAGACTTCAGTGTATATTTACCTCGTTAAATGGATAAAAGTCAGTACAAGAGATAAAATAACAATGTTGAAGGTTTTTGTAATTTTCCTTATAAAATTCTAAATGCGTCAAAACGACGAGTCCCGTAAACCTAGTGTAAATAAATTTAAAACGCATAATTTGAATTACCATTTCTTGTAGCCACATTTTAGAACCTAGAAGACAAGATTTTATTTCATCCTCTGCCTACAGAAGGTTCGATTTCCTAGTTCTTTTACATTTAATAATAATTCTAATAATAATCCTTATGCGCTGTAACATAAATGTTTCCCATTTTCAGTATATGCAAATAAATACGATACTTTTTACACATCTACCTGTCCACAATTTTTTGTTATCAATGTTTTCTTGTTTAATACTATGTTTAAGGACATTTCTTATATACCTATCTCTACGAACTCTCGTGAATTTGACGAATGAAGGCATGCATATAACAACACACAGAAAGCAATATAATTATACACTATAAGTAAAAAAGAAAAGTTTGAGATAATATTGAGATTCACAATAATATTACTAATTCAAAAAATATTCTAGTAGTTCATTTTTCAATACTCGAACCAAGCAATTAAAACCTTCAAAATCTCTTCACACTTCGACTTCAATTGACATTCTCCGTTTCGTTCTTTCTTCTGTTGCTTATTGTTTGTTTCCTTTGAGATAACAATATCAGATAACGAATCGAAGTATTTTCGGTACATTCCTATTTATTATTGTTGTAACGTTTGCATGATTAGAACTAATTTACTAAGAATTTTGTTTACATTACGATCACGTAAAATTGATGCATATCCGTAGATAAATCTATACCGCATAGAAAATTGCAATACTTCAACACTTTTAAAGAAAATAACTTCATTATATATTTATATCTTTCAATGGATAAAAGTCAATACAAGTGATAAAATAAAAATGCAAAAGCTATTGATAATGTTCCTTATAAAATTTTAAATACGTCAAAATGACCCGTAAACCTAGTGTAAAGAGGATTAAAAAAAGTGTTAAGATACGTTAAAAGTGGCTTTTATACGCTCTTCAGATTTTTACAAGTATTCTTTCACACCGTTGATGTAATACTGACACTACCCACACACTTGTCTCGCTGCACATTGTTCTTGAAAAGCATTTTTCCGTTATTTTTAATTTTATTTCATGTATCCTCCTACGTTCGTCTTCTAAACTACGAACGTGACGATGGAACCGGAGATAGTCGCCAACGTTTAAATGTTGAGGAGATCTTTGAGATAACTCCCCCCCTCACAGACAAAATGTCTGATGAAGTTCAGAGATAGAATCCCAGTAAAAGGTCAACGGAGCTTGTAAAGTTTAAACACAGTCTGGAGAAAAACCGCATAAGAATGGTGCTGAAATGGCATAGTTTGTATTTATAGAATGTGGTAGGCATGGAGATCGATTACTTTGTAGTTTGAATTTGCATGTCTTATCGCACGAATTTAACCTTTAAATATCAAGACGACATTGAAATGCATTCGAGCACAATAAGTTGTATTTTTTCTCCTTATGTACATTTATAAAGAATCTTTGGAAGAGATTTTACTCATTCACTGCTGAAAAAAAGGGGATTTTTGTGCTTAGTTATATACTAACTGTACCTATGAACTTTCCCACGATGGTCAGCACGTGCATACACAGTTGTGGAATAAATTTCCAAGAAGAATTTAGGTGCAGCTGTTGACTTCGAGTTTTAGTGGGAACCCCTGTGGAGGAGTTATAGATCACGGAGTGGCACAAGTGTAACTGTCAAGCCCAGACAGGGACGCAGCCATGAGTTATGGGGGCAGGGGCTATAAATGTCCACTTTCACCAAAGGGGTTATTTTAATGAGCCCACTTGCACGCCTGAAGGGGGTGCAGATGTGGTAAAATTTCACCAACAAGTGATTTTCAAAGAAAAAAAATGGGCGTGAAGAGTTGTGAAAGAGAGTGGGAAGAAGTAGTCGAAGTCCGGATTCAAGAGTGGCTGGACATCGAAATCCCGTGCCTGCACGTTCGCACCGACGTCCTGTACACCCCAACGCCCGCACCAACGTACAGCCGTATAACAGCCCCAACCTGCTTCTTTGTAATTACTAGAGGTAAACTTGATAATTATTCATAATCATTACCTTGGGTCTCAGAATCTTTTGATTAAGGAATAACGTATAAAATCAAAAAGAAAATGTGATGAATTGTTATAAAATGATAAACGTCGAGTAATAAATGTTATATATATTTATACAGAAATAATGTCTGTAAATAATTAGTGTACATAATAAATGTTTTAGTTCAAATATAAGGTATTATATTTTACATTGTTTCTCCTTTGAGAACGAACACTGGTGTTAGTGTTGTAAATACATCACAACACTAACAAATTACATTCAAAACCATTAAAGAATATTTTGGTTTTATAATATAAAGTTTTTGTATTCAAGATACCGAGAAAAGTAATAAAACTTTAGGTATTTATAATTATATTTGTAACATTTTCAGCGTTCGCTTTTATAAAAAAAAGTAGTTATAGACCCGTTTATATGTACCAGTAAAGTTACCTTCATTTTACTACGTAAAAGGGAGTGACCTACCAACACTGACCTATCTCTGACCTACCAAAATTCTATTGGTAGGTCAGAGAAACCCGTTTCCATGTGCAATGATTTCTAACCTTTTTTTGCCGTGTTTGCCATGAGAAGTCATGTCATCACTTGACCCAAAATGCGACACCTACGTTGCTTTTTACTATATTCAATAAATCACGTGGAAAACGAATTAAATTATGATAAAAATCTTGAGGTAAAAAGTGTTGATTATATATTCAAGCTAATTCAGATGTTTCTGAATCGGTACGACGCTCATTTTGTTTATTACTGTACTTTTTGCAGAAGCGGAGGCGGTCATTTTAAAATCTAGAGCCCAAAAAAGCAAAGAATCATGGGAAAGAAAGTGCGACTGTGCATTTACCCCGATGGTAGAAAGGTAGAATTTTTCTACACCTCAATTTTTTTCCTAACTAGGGATAAATCTTGAACGGGAGTAAGAATATTTATGCTCCATTTGCGTGCTTTTTGGTGCATATAAACTTTTAGGCATAATATGAAGTATTTGAAAATAACACGTAAATAACACATTTAGTGTAATATTAATAATTATATTTAAAAAGGAAATTTTTCCCTTGCTTGTTATAAATCTTGAACAGGAGTAAGAATCACGGATTTATGCCATATTTGCATTTTTTTTGGTGCTATAAATGTTTATATATCCAACGTTATATTAACAAATTAAACGTAAATAAAATAACTGTTATTAAACATATATTTAAAATTTTATTTAAAGTAAATATTGAATATTTCTAACTTGATATTTTTTTATCTAGCTTAAACTTTATATAAAATAATATAAATTTTGATAATATAATGTAAAATTATACTATATTGATAAAAAAAAGGAAAAAAGATCTGATATTTATTATAGTATATTACTATAAAAGAGTTATAAAAAACTCATATTCAAAACATAAAATTAACTATTAGATTTAATCTTTTTTCATAATAGATATTGGAAAATTAATTTCTGGACCACTTGATTGAAATTTTTAAACAATATATTGAACTGTAACTCTCACAAAAACATAAGGGCCGGAAATTTCAAAAATTTATAGTGATTATTAGATCCAAAGAAAATTTAAGATATCGCAGGATGGACAATCTTCAAATTCTATTGAAAAAAATCTTAAATTATTCATAACTTTTAAATCACTTGTTTTGTTTTTAAAAACCAATATTAATTTTAAACTCTTTACAGTAGCTTAAAGTGTGTATAAAATAAATATGATGATTTTTATTTGTGGTTTTATATAATCTAAATAGCAAAATATCATAGCGATCTAATTACAATCACATTAGACTAGCTAGATTTTTTTCCGGGTCTGTTTTCCTTTGATTTTGCATATCCGGATATTACAAACCAATTTACATGCATAGGTTTTGAAATAATATAGAGTAACGTTTTATTGTCAAAAATAATTCAAGAATGGAAAAAGAAATAACTGTGATTGTGCAAATTTGCAATGTGCTGTTTAAATAAAATTGTTGTATTTTCGCCTCTTTGTTAAATTTTTTAATATTGAAATTCTGTATGAATTATCATTTTAATTTTGCGGTTCAATAAATGTGCTAATGCACAGGATATTGCTAAGAAGAAGAAAAATACTTCATATATCACCTTTTGGCTTTTTATAAATTATATTCTCATATTGCAAATATAAATATTTTCTCATATTGCTTGTAAACATGATTTCAAAGTTAAATAAATTAGCATTGCGCTTCCTTGTAAGAATTAGTTTCAGATTTTCTCTACATTGATCGAGTTTCATTCTTTATGACAGAATTCTGATAAAATGGCTATTCTCCACTTCAAAAGATGTTTCAAATGATAAGCACTTTATAAAAATTTAGAGGTTTTAAAAAGTAGATAGGAAAGAAGCAAATGGTGAATGGGAATAAATATATTTTAATACACTGTATGCGGGACACGTACTAGCACGTTTTCTGACGTTTGATACTTGAGCACGGGTCACGTACTAGTACGGGTTAGTGTAATAACATGGTTTGTGAGTACAACAATAACCGTATATACAAGAAAACGAAGCTGAATGTTCATCTATTCTGCAAAAAATTTAGACAAATAAAAAAATTTTTACATCCTGATGCAGAACCACAGAACGGGAAGATTAAAAAAATCATTAGATTTAAAACTAACTTATTATTTATACTTGCGAAAATTATATATATAATATATATATATATATATATATATTATATATATATATATATATATGTATACTTATATATTATACATATATTTGTCTTTATTTCTCGATGGGTGGTTGCAGTCATGGCCATAAAAATGACACCTTTTTAACTAAAGACTTTATTAAGATAATCAAGCGCAAACCGTATAGCCGTGAGGCCTTCCAGGCTTATTACGATGGGCAGATCGCAAGTATGGGGCTAACCCACCCCACACTAAACCCTTCGAAGTACCCGGCCCGCGCCCGTCGCTCCGTTCGCTGGCGAACGCAGAAGACGTGCGCTGCTGATGAGGGAATTTGGAATACTACTGGATGCTTAGCGGACTTCTGACCGGAATTAGTGAAGATGGAACTAACCACGCGAACCAAAGAGGAGAAAACAATGAGAGAGAATTTTGCTCGTTGCAAAGCAGGACGGGATAGACAAAAAGAGACAGGAAATTTTGAGAGGCGACACTCAATCCTGGGCCTGACACACTCAGGGGGTCATTGTGACAGAACTTTGCCCATCGGAACTCCCGTGACTAGCGTGCTCGAAAAATGGAACGCTGGAACCTCGCATAGCTAACCGAAAAAAAATAACCTAACCTGAGAGATGAACTTAAAAAAAAGAATTTCCCAATAGGATGAGTCCTGCATGAACCGGTCTAAAGTATTAGTAACTTAGGATGGTTCCCATAGGAAGAAAAAAAAAAGAAAGGGAAGAGCAAAAAATGAGCGATGTTTGAGTCACTTGCCGGTGCTCTTGGGTCTTGCTGCGACTTATGTTACCTTGCCGAGTCACTCACATAGTAGACCTAACCCTACCATGTGCTTCCTCGATGATCTTTGATTTTTGTAGACTATTACTCTGATTTAATCCTAACGCCAAAACATGGACTTCCTGGTAGTTAAATTTTGAAGCTCAAACTAAGAGGAGGGAGGCGACTACAACGCGAGCCTGAAACGCGAACCTGAAAAAAGCGTTGCTGGAAAGGAACGTTAGTAAAGATAATTAAAATATACTTTCACTGAAGACACTACGTCTGGAAAGAAAGGGAGAAGATTAGTCAGAGTGTGTGTAATCCCTGTCGAAGAATTTTAAGGTTAAGTAAAAAAAAAAAAAAAAATAGTTATAAGGAATTTTTTTATAGATGCGCTTAAATGAACAATTCTAGGACCGTGACTGACAGAATGACCCAATAAATATTTGTTGTAAGCAATCTTACCAGCGACTTTGCCAAACATCAGAGCAATAATTATTTATCTTAAACCAACCATCAACCATTAAGATTTCGAGGACGGGTTCTTCCTCAAACGGGACAGGACAAACTGAAGGGTCAGCTAGCAAAAAGTTATATGTACAAGACCCTTAACATCTGGGTCAACATCTGTGTGAAAATATCTGCCTCCGATAGCATGCATCTTCTATTTGTTTGGAAATTTCCAAAATTGTCCGCTAGGGCCATGACTGCAACCACCCATCGTGAAGTCCGACTTATTACATATATATTTGTTTATTTGTCTATTTATATATTTGTTTATAGATTTCAATATAAAATACGAAAAGTTAAATAATTTTCGATCTTTTGAGATTTAACTGGATAACTAAATTTACGCACAAAACGCCCGCTCCCGGTACAATCCACTGCGAAATGTACTCGCAGACATTGTGTTAAGAAAGTTCGAATCATAATGAACACAGAATGTTTTGTAAAAGAATTTTATGAATAAATAAAAAATAAAAATTTAAAATTAAAAAAAAAATTTTTAACTTATTGAATAAGATAAAGTAAATTCAGAATTTAAGTACTCCAAAAATTCCAAGAACTTTCATTTTTCAGAATATCAAAACACATATCCATACAAGCGAGTCCAAGATGTTATTTTTTCTCAACGTACAAAGGATTCTTTGTAAAACTGACATCCAAGATTTATAGCAAGGCACAGAGAAAACTATATTTCAAAGGATATGAGGAACGGGGACATCATCGATTTAAGAACTCTCGCAATCTATTGTTGAAAAACCAGACGCCAAATTTTGACTTGTTCACAATGATCTTAATATGAGTATCCGAGTCTCTCCAATTCATAAATTATGGAAATTTTCATGCTCCATGGTTCAAAAATTTAATAAGGCTTTAAACAGCACGCGACAGTGAACTGCATTAAAATAAGTTTATGTTTCAGATATTGGCGAGACTTTCCTTTATGCGTATCACTTAAAAAGCAAGAATTTAAATTGTGAAACTATACTACTAACGTGAATTTATTGACGCTTTACAATGCATAGAGAATGCCAAATGACTTTTGTAGCATACTAAGCAATATTTGCACTCTAGATTTGTTAAAAATTAAGCACCGATTTCTATATAAATTTTGTTATTTATAAAAGAACCATTGCAATCAGTAACATCAAAAGGCGAACATAAAACAACGTATTTATTTTCCAGATGTATTAAAACTTAAACACTGAATTCTATCAAATTTTGCTATTTTAAAAAGTTGTTTGGAGGTAGTAACATCAAAAGGGCAATCATAAGTGCAGCATTTGCTTTTACTAAGAATTAATATTTAAACAATAATTTCTATTGAAAATTTTCTGTTTAAATAGGCCCGTTCAAGCCATTAGCATCAAAAGAGAAAAGATAAAATGTAATTTATTGCTTTAAATATATGACTAGCAATGCAGAACAATTTTATTACAGACTAAAACAAACATTCTTTAGATCATTTTGTTAATCGGTATCTATTTATTTTAATACTATACTTGGGAATTCAGCAAATTTTCTTATTTTTGTATAGTTAGAAAATTTATTTAGAAATGTTAAGCTTAACTATTAAAAGTTTGATTAATCCTTTTTCCAGATTACTTCAAGATTACAACAGATTATTATACGAGGGTTACTCTGAAATTTTTGAGATACGCTCAAAGGAGAATTTACAGAATAAAAATAATGGTTTAATTTTAAAATACGAAGTATTTTAACACGACCGATAATTTTTTACTGACTTACTTCTACTTGTTTAGAGTAGAATAAATTTTACACAGAAGAGAAAATGGAGTTGACTCCAGAACATTTTCGCGCTATGATTTTCTACGATTTTAAAGCAGGATTAAATCAAGAAGAATGCTTTCAACGATTGCAATTGGCATTGGGTGATGAATCTCCAGCTTGTGCGACAGTATTTAGATGGTTTAAAGAATTTAGCAGAGGTTGCAATTTTTTTAAAAATTATTAATGATGAATTACATATAAAAAAAAGTAGTTTGCCGTTTTGTTCCCCATAATCTAACTGAGCACCAAAAAGGGGAGAGTGTCAGAATCAGTGAAGAAACTCTTCAATTGCTAAATAATGGTGGCCACCGCATCATTTCTAAAATTGTGACAGATGATGAAACGTACATACCGTTTTTTGACGTTCCAACAAGTCAAGAAAGCAAAATATGGGTCTTTGAAGATGATCCCAAGCCGACAATGGTGAAAAGACAACGCGCACTGAAAAAAGTGATGTATGCCGTTTTCTTTAGAAGTACGGTCAAAGCTATCAAGTTGGAAGGACAGAAGAAAGTAACAGCAAACTGGTATACCACTAAATGTCTTCCAAAAATTCAACAAGAAGAGAATGTTAGGGGACTAATGCTTCACACACAACCGGGTTAACAGTTGAGTTTCTTAAACTTAACAAAAACAAATTAAAAGTATAGAACATCCTCCGTATTCACCTGATCTACCTATGTGAGATTTTTGGTTAGTCTTTAATCTAAAAAAGAACTTACATGGACATCGTTTTCATTCAGAAGCAGAGATTGATGTGGCTATAAATGCAAATTTTCATCTATTCCAAGAAATGAATGGCTTGAGGCGTTTAATCTCTGGAAAATTCGTCTACAAAAGTGCTTTGATGATGGAGGAGACTACTTTGAACAAACCTAAAATTTTGTAAGTATAACTTTAAAAACCTAGTTGTATCTCAAAATTTCAGTGTGATCCTCGTATTATGATACTTACTAATAATATAAGAAACTTAAAATTATGACTAAATTTAATTTTAGTAGAAAACACTAAGAAATATGTTAATTAGTTTGAAATTGGCACTCTGAAATGCTACGGTGAAATATTAAAATTTTATAGATACTTTTCTCCAAATAACATCAAGAAATATGTTAGATGGTTATGATACAAATGTTGAGGTAAAGTATAGCTATTTTTTTTCTTCAGTTTTTCACTTTTTTCAAGTTCTTCATTTTTTTCTCCAGTTTTCTTCAAGAAATGGTAATTGTTTTATATATCCATTCACGTGTAACAAAAACTCAGTAGCTTTTCTTTTTCCTATGAAATACTGATAT
This sequence comes from Pardosa pseudoannulata, assembly GCA_032207245.1. Taxonomy (NCBI): domain Eukaryota; kingdom Metazoa; phylum Arthropoda; class Arachnida; order Araneae; family Lycosidae; genus Pardosa; species Pardosa pseudoannulata. The sequence goes on from CM063506.1 coordinate 137,567,136, forward strand.
TTTATTAAAAATATTTAGTTCTCATGTTGTACAACGATGTGTAAATAGATAACACTAAATTTATAGCGCAGATTTTCAAAATTTTCTTTGAACTTTCTTTCATATTTCTTTTTGAATTTCGCACACCAATTCTCTAACGATGTTCTTGGATTTCTGTTGCATGAAATGACACAGAAGATTACTCTTAGAAGAATTACTTTTTTACTGTAAATATTAAATATTTTACTGTAAATATGACAAGCGGTTCGAAAATATTCATTTTGGTGGATAATAATTTAACTGTGGGTCAACAGAATGATCTTATTATATTCACATACATTTAGCCCATATTAAGGTTGGCATGATACCTTTAGAGTTTAAAAGTGGTCTTTATACTATCCTGTTTTTCAATCTCTATAAAATAAGATAATATGTTCTGTCTTGAGTAAAGTTTTTTCTATATCATATTAAGTTTCTAACTTATTATAAAATAATTTAGTTTTATTATATGAAGCAATAGGTTTTGAAAAATATGTTCACCATAAAAAAAGTAGAAATAGAAACCACAAAATAACTTTTCAAATTTTTAAATTTAAAATTAATGTTTTATATCAAATAAAAGCCTTGAACCTTAGTTATATTAACGTAGGTAACATATTTTATTTTATAGCATGATAAAGGATAACATTTAAAAATTTTCAATTCCTAACCAGATTTTAGTTTCATTTTAAAGTGTCGCATGCTTTTACAGTAATGCGTTTACAAAATAAAACAAATGTTTTACTTCATTATTGCATAAAAATAAAGTCCTTAAAAGATATAGATCCAATAGTTACAGTGCAATTAAGTGAATTTTCTTTTTAAAGTTTAGTGTACATTTTCGATGTAAATTTGAAAAATATACTACTTGAAATGAAAAACTAAATAATTTTTAATTTTATAACGTTATTATAAAAATTTGTATAAATTCTAACAGAAGCAGAACTTTTTATTTTATGATGAATTGATAAAATGTTATTATCACGAAAAATTTAATGTCAGGAATGTTACTATACCCCCTTAAAAAGTAATTTTAAATTTTAAAATTATTTAAAACTACAGTTTAACCTTATAGCAGATTTAAGTTATAATAAATGTTTGAGAGTTCTGAAATGTTATTAAACCAAAATAAGATCATTAGAATATTAAACACAGTAGAGTATACCAATAATAAATATTTATTTTGTTCTAAAATAACGCTTTTAAAAAAGTTAAATATAATTTAGGTATTATAAATATCAAAGAGTTTTTACTTCACTTATATTTAAACTATAAAAAATATTGTTTTTTAGATCAAGATTATCACGAATGATGTAGTGATTAGTATTTTTATTGGATATGACATACTAATGCTACAATGCCAAAACTAAAAACATTTTTTAAAAGCTTGATTTCAAACTGCTTGAAGAAATTCACTCTAAAATAGTTGGATATTTTTATTCTATACTGATGTTTTGATTAATGTTTTAATTGGATATGACATATTAATGCTACAATAAAATTCTAAAGCTTGATTTCAAAATACTTGTAAAAATTCATTCTAAAACATTTGAAGATTTATATTTCTGTAATGATATTTTGATTAATAGTTTTATTTGATTGAACATGTTAATTCTACAATGTCAAACCTAAAAAAATGTTTTCAAAGATTGATTTCAAAATACTTGAAGAAATTCACTCTAAAAAAGTTGAAGATTTATATTTCTATAATGATATTTTGATTAATATTTTAATTGGATGCGACATATTAATACTAGAATGCCAAAACTTAAATAAATTATAAAGCTTGATTTCCAAATGCTTGAAAAATTCACTATGAAAGAATTGGAGATTTATATCTCCAAAATGATATGTTGATTGATATTTTATTGGGTGCGACATATTAATGCTACAATGGTAAAACTTAACAAAAAAATTTCAAACCTAGATTTCAAAATGCTAGTAAAAATTCATTCTAAAGAAGTTGAATATTTATATTTCTGTAATGATATATTGATTAATATTTTTAATGGATGCGACATATTAATTCTACAATGTCAAACCTAAAAACAAGTTTATACATATACATATATATATATATATAATATATATATATATATATATATATTTTAAAAAAAAAAAAAAAAAAAATATATATATATATATATATATATATATATATATATATATATATATATATATATATATATATATATAGATATATATATATATACACATATATATATGTATATATATACATATATATATATACATATATATTATACATATATATATATACATATAATACATACCATATATACATATATATATACATATATATATACATATATATAATATATATATATATATATATATATATATATATATATATATATATATATATATATATACATATTTATATATTATATACTTAATACATATATACTATAATAAATATAATTAAAAATATATTTATATGAATTATATTAATATAAATATTTATAATAGGTAATAAATACACTATTCTCTAATAAATTTTATTATGATTTCTAAAAATATTAATTTAAAAAAATTATTAGTTTGTTTGGAATGCTACTGTCTGCTGTTACATCAGGACCACGAGATTATTAATGAGGACAAGACTTACCGCTTAAAGATGATTAACGAATGGCTATGAACATCCATGCCAGGAGTAATTCTACCCTACAACCTCCAGTCCTTAAAAATCAGCTCTCTACCGATTCGGGCATCGTTCGGCACAAAAAGACTTTGTAAAACGAAAAAAAAATATTTCTCTAAATTGAAAATGAACCACGGCCGTCTGAACCGATAGGAAGTAATTTACCTCCAAACCACTATTTCACGGTAAAGGAACGGCAAAAACATGTCAACAGAATATAGAAATTAGCAATAAAATCAGTTAATTCTACAGAAATAATATCCATATTAATCCTTAATTTGTATATGATCCCCTATTTATTCACCTCTAATTTTAATTCATCTTTATTTCATCTCTAATTCATCTTTACTTCCAATTTTCCCTCCAGCACAACTTTTTGTATCTGGAATTGAAATTAAACATTTACAGAAACTAATTAAAATTCTATGCAAACAAGTTTCATAACTATAATAGTTCATTTATATACTTTTAAGTTTGAAAGTCGTTGGCGATTCATTCAATTCCGTAGATAGGCAAATTATATTTCACAATTTTCATACTCAGTGAGTTTGCTTGGACTAAAATTTGAATTCAAATTGCTCTATAGTTTCATTTTGATATTTACGGAAATATATTTAAGGGAAAATTACTGAAATTAATCTTTTGAGTGCCCTCAGGGAGCAGCCTACCCTATTGGGTCTACGGCTTGCAAGTGATGCTCTGGCCAGAGTCCACCCCGGACTCAAAGGCGAATAAGAATTTAAAATTTCTAAAAAAATAAAAAAAGTAAAATAAAATAAAGAATTAATAGAAAAAAGCTGATTTACAGTAGAAGTTAATAGCGGAATCTTCTGAGATATATCAATACCGTGAAGGTGGCTTAATACATAACGTGCTAAAACCAATATACATAGACAAAACTCTTGAATAGACACTTGGCAATTAACAGAACTTATGAATATTAGCAATATGCAAAACTGTTATAAACATAATTAATAACACTATAAATTGTATATATATATATATATATATATATATATATAATATAATATATATGTATATATATATATATATATATATATATATATATATATACGTTATGATTGCCTAATATAAAAGTGTATCATCCTATCTCAAACCTGGTTCTAGATTACAAATAGCCTTGTCCCTTTACCTTCATGACCGAACGATGGCGATATGGATAGGGTGCTAATCCTCAGTTGAGTTTATAATTTCGAATTATATATATCTATATATATGTATGTATGAATACACTATTATATATGTTTATATATTTTTTTTTTTATATATATATATATATAAATTTCTACTTATATATATATGAATGTTCGTAGCAGTTTCGGAAATTGTAAATATAAATATAAGCTTTAAAAGCTCTAGGTGCTTATATATATATGTATATCTTATATAGCTTATATATATATATATATATATATATATTATATATATCTTATCGGGCGTATATATATGAATTATATTTGTTTAAAATAATATCGGGTTACTTGGAGATATATATAAAATATCGTATATATATATATATGGTTCGGCTTCGGGCATATAATATATATATATATATATGTCGTCTTCGGTGTGTATATATATATACATATACTAAGTATTATACATACAGTAGCCTAGACTAAACGAACTAACTAGACTTCTATAAGGCTAAAACGCCGATTATACTCAACTAGCCTATCTTTTCCATCATGCTCTTATAAGGTAACATCTTAATAGCCCTCGTGAAGCAAACTGGAGATCGTAGGCGTCTTAACCAACTACCTAATCTTTTCCATCATGCTCTTATTAGGCTAACCGGCAATTAAAAATAACATGATTATCTAGATACCATTTTAACTTTACTAAACTAAATGTAACTTACTTCAGTAAGGAAATTTGACTATTTTCCAGAAAATTAATTTTGTATTTATATTATGTAAGAAGCTTAATATTGAAGCTTAAGATAAGTGTTGCGAAATTTAATCAGTGCATGCTCAAACCACAGCTACAGATACTAACTTTAGATCCTTACTATAGATACTAATCATATCTTACTCTAGATATAAACTCAAATTAGTATAGGCAATGTGTAGTACGGAAGAAAAAGATTGCTAATTAAAAAATAACGTTTGTGATTTAAGAGTTCAAGGGTATTTTAATCACAGATTGTCATAATAATTCCAGAAATTTTTTTCCTTTATTTTTAAATGCAGTAATTAAATTCTAATAAAAAGATTTTTTGATAAAATGTTTTGTTTAACTCCAATTTAATCCTTTATTATCTCTAAAAGATATTATCATATTTTAGTATCAAAGTTTAGGAAATGAATGCATTTGAGACATTGCAGAAATTCTTTTATATTCATTTTCCGTATATTAGATTCAATTTGCGGTATAAATTTCTATTTTACTCTAATAGATTGAAAAGTTCCCTGAAATAAAATATACTATTTTTAATGACCTTTTTTTAAATTTAAAAATGTAAACTAGATATTTTATCAAATTTAGATGCGTCTAGGTGTTTTATTTATCTAAATAAAATTGGAAATTAAAAAAATGTTTCTAAAATGAAATTATCTTGTTTGACGTATTAAAAATATTTTTCGTGCAAAAATATTACTAAATATCGATTAAAATGACGAAGTTTTGTATCTTTTATAAGCAGATCCTTATACACTTGTAGCAGTCAAATATTTGGTTTTTTTATTTGGCAACTGCAAAATACAAATTTTTATTCACTGTTAGGCAAGCCAAGCGTATTTTAAAAGAAGCTTTCATCTTGACTTGCTCTTTCAAAATGAAGCAGCAACTTTATAGTACGTATTGCATTGTACGTGAGATAATTATCTTGTCTAAGTTTTGTTGTTGCCTTTTTTTTATTATGAAGTTATCTTTGTATTTTGGCAGGACCTAAAAATAAATAAATTTTGTGGCATAAACTTAAAGGACTTAGTATTGAGTTTTGGAGGTGAGTGGAAACAGCCATTTATTCTGGGCGCGAAGACTAGAAATTTAAGTCTTTTCATATCTAATCTTCTGTTACGCTAAATGTAGTAGTAACTCAAATATATTGACCCTAAGCTATCCACCCCAACTTACTCATAATGTCGAAATGTTTGGGAAATACTAGTATTAATAGTAACAAGTATTTTGATATAAATTTTTGTTGGAAATGAAAAGTTAAGCTTTTTATTATAAGCTCTTAATTATTTATGATATAACTCGGTAGGGCTTACTATTCTCATCTAAATTGAAATTTTCCTCTTTAGAAATATATTTTTGCTTATTTATTGTTGCTAAACTAATTTTGTAATATTTACTATATAATTTTTCTTTTTATATTTACCATTTACTTATTTAGCATTGCATTCATAACTAAATTTACTTTACTATTGTATTAATGTGGTAAAGTTTCTGTTAAAGTTTAATATTTTTAAAAGATTTTCGTAATTACTACGAACTTGACTAACTAGCATTGACTGTTTCTATATGGTTTTAATTGCTGCAACTTTCTTCCACAGATTTAAGTTTAACTGCCGCGTTTGAAGAAACTAAAGAAGTCATTCTGAAGAATAATGACAGATCCCGTATTTATTGCATCAATTTATGGAAAAAAACATAATTGTTTATCTATGGATATCGTTGACTGATGGTCTAATGACAGAACACTGCTCTTAGGTATCGTGAGCTCAAATCCCACTAGTGGCAAAGATATCGATAACCGTCCGTAATCTGCTTTAAACAATGGAACCCGGTCACATTAGTTCGTGTAGCAAAACATAGACCGCAGTGTTCCAAACAAACCAATCTATGGATATCATTAAGCTAATGGATAATGAGTCGTGATAACATTCAGAAATAAAAACCTTAAACTTTTAAGAAATTTTAAAATGGCTCGAGATTCGCATTATACTAAACGAAGTTCAGGCAAACCCATCTTAAGTAAGCTGTTGTCAGGTTTGACAGTTAGATAAATTCTTAAGTTAGTAATTATAAAATATTCTCTCTGGCAAACTATACGCATAAATTACGTTCTCAAAATGTCCTTAATTTTCTCGTTTTCGGCACAGGAGTATATATATTTTAAATGGGGAATAACAATACATTTTTTTTCTGTCCTAAGTTTTCTCTAACTTTCTTAAACCCCGAAAACGAGAAACAAAATTTATAAATTTAGGTAAATGACTTTGTTGGAATTTCTGTCAAACCTGGTATATGCTTACAGAAATTGGAGAAAGTAGAAATTGTGATATATAATAACACTAGATATACGAATTGACGCTTAATAATCTTCTAATTAGAAAGCTTTTCAAGCTATAATACTCGTACTTTTATAGAACTCGTAAAGGATTCCGGTGATATGTTGAGTGATATATACATCAATAACCATTTTATTTCAAACACCTGTGAAATTAATGAAAGAATTAGATTTAAAATATAACTTCGCAACAGTTCAAAAGATACAATAAGAGCAAATTAAACAGGAGGCATCAAAAAGCAGTTAACATGGATACTTAGATATAGAACTTAAATACTCTACTAACTAGAAGATAAATATAATTTGTGTAGTTCTGTTGTCTTTTTCGGTTTATTTTGATATTGCAGTGCTCTCGTATTTAAACTTATTTACCTTGCAATTTTTTCTCTTACCTGCATGATAAATTTTCGAAGAGCAGTTTCTGAATTTCATTATTTTCAATGGTATTCTGAATTAGAAACTTAAGAGATGCCGGTCATGAATGTGTCGGTACAACCTAGAAGATTGAGTTAGACAAAATTTTGTGTATTAAAAAAATTATCAACGTGGACAAGATTTTACTTAGTGAGAAACAGTTTTCCAAACCTGTCGCAATATTCAAGGAATTTTACCTCAAGGTTTGAATAAAAGCTGTATATTTTACACTTCCTTACTTGTTTTAAAGAGAATTTGTCTCTATTTCCTCTCTTACATGTAAGTGCAACAAGATGTATTGAGAAATGTTAGCATCTTGGGAAGTCTTCAAAACGCAGATAACGGTCAAGGTTTGAAATCAAATCTGTAAAGGGCGTTGGATTTCTAGTGTATTCTTGCTGCAGTAAAAACTCGTCAAAGAATTTAATACAAGCTATATTAAGAAATATTAGCATCTTGTCAGAACGCAGATAAGGATCAAGGTTTGAATCAAATCCATGAATAAGGAGTGTTTGTTTTTCAATGGAATTCTTGATGCTGTCGTAACCTGTAAACCAAAGTAAAAGTGGAATTTTGGAGTTAATTACCATGGACGTCTAACAGACCCAATTTAGAGGCGCCATGTCTTTTAATAATTGCCGAGTGATATCTTTATTCTGGATTGGACTAGTCGGAAAAACTCTCTCATATGCAAGGGTAAGACAAACTTATGCTCATTATTGAATTGTAAATTTTGTTTATATGTAATAAGCTCTAAACTGAATTTATTTTCTAAATTCTTGCATTAAATTTTAAAAGATTAAAATTTCTTGAAATTCTAGACTTCCAAAGTTGTAAACTTTAAAAGCCGGTAATGATGATTGAGAACTGAAATGGTGTCCAGATTGTAAATTTTGAATAAGCACTTTAAACTTAAAAATGTTTTAAATTTTTATTCATTTCTACGAAAGAAAACATTTTCTAAATGCACTAATTTAGCCAACTCCTGATCTTAATTTTAAATTTAATACATAAAATGAAAATTTCAGTTTTAAAATGAGGATGACTCTTAAAGTAATGAGGTAAAATAGTTTTAGCCACATTGAATATGTTGTCTGAAATTGAAACCTGAATATTTAAGTCTTAATGTATTGAAGATTAAATTTTATTGGGTGAAATATTAACCCTTAATTTGACAAGATGTTTCAAATACTTAATTCCTAATTGTCTGTGTAGACATTAGGATCTCTGTAAAATAAACAAAAAAATATCACTTTCCATTTTTGAGATAATGTCCGCTGTGGCGAACACTGACAATTATGTTATATAGTAGTTATAAATATACATGTCCGGTGTAGCAGCCAGACTTAACCAAATTAAGGGTTAAATGAAATATTTTCTGTAACTTTTATGCAAACTATACCTACTTGAAAAATTTAAGTGTTTAAAGTAATATTATGCTTCCACTGTATTTTGTTGAAAGATCGACTGATATTCACTTCCAAATAACTTTCTATAGGTGGTTTAAGTGATACTGGCATTGTCATCAAAATAAGTAATGATGAAAGCCTGTGGATAGATTTTATCCCCCGAGATATTTGTGAAATTTTCCGTATACAGATGTTTGAAGTTTACAGCAAGTTGTAACACTGAAAGGACCAAGTATAGACAAAGATTACATATAATCATATGGCATGCATTGAATTAAATCAGAGTTCAAAAAAGGTACAGCATTTTGTAACCTTGAAAGTTTTATTTTCAAGCATTTTTGAAGATACTTTTAACTCTGCAGTAATAAGCTTATGTAAATATAAAATCTCAACTTGCTAAAGGGTTTTCTGTAAAGTAAATGTAAAAACGTAAATGAAGGAAAGCGTATATTTAAATCAAAACTATTTGTATAGGAGTAAGTTGTTAAATATTACCTATATATAATTTTTATTTACATTGGATAATGAACATGGCAATTCTTTACCTATCCTGTGCATTACATACACATCTAATGCTTTATATGCTTGCATATTATGGAAATCACATGTCACTATACTTTAAGTAAAAAATAAGTTGGTGAAGAGTAAAATTTAGTTTTTCCAGTTGCACTTAAAAATTATGAAAATGTGAAATACGTACAGTATCTGACTCTCATGTGAGGTAGCCAAAGTGTTGGACATTTAAATGTATAAATATTTGTCGTGGAAAAAAATTTTCCAAATGTCGGTTAGTTCGTGATTTTGTACTGCACTCTTGAAAATAAATTTTTATTTCGGGTCTATAGTGCTCAAAGCCGATTCCAGTAGGAAATGGAGCTAGTGACTCAGCAATTTTAATATGTATGATAGTACAGAAATTTAAATTTCCAACTTAAAGGACACAGTATAGAGTTTTGGAGGTGAGTGACAAAAACTCAATTAATTCTGAGTACTGGTACTAGATATTAAGTATCGTCAAATGTAATCTCTGGTTAAACTAAATGCTATTTTTTTCAGAGCGTTACTTACCTTTAAGCTAACCATCCTAAGTAACCCATATGTCGATGTTTCGAAAATTTGTTGCTACTTATTACGACCAGTATTAGATTTAAGTATTTTGATTTTTTTTTTGTTAGAAATGGAAAGTTTTCATTAAACTATTAATTACTGGAAATATAGCTCGTTAGGACTTGCTATTCTCATCTGAATCCAACATTTCCTCAGTTTTGAAATATATTTGCTTATTTATTGTATCCAACAGCATTGGGTTCATCGCTAAATTTTTACTGATATATTAATTCTAGAAGTGGTAGAATTGCTGTTAAAGTTTAACAGATTTGAAACATTTTGGTAGTTACTAGGAACTTGATTAACTATCGATGAGCGTGTTAATATGGCTTTAATTACTTCCTCTCTCCACAGGTTTAAGTTTCAACTGTTTGAGAAGAACCTGACGAAATCAATCTGAAGAATGTCACATCTTGCACTTATATCAATTTTTGGGAAGAAAACCACCATTGGTTTACGGATGTTGATGAAAGGTGGTCGAATGGTAGAACACTGCTTCAGGTACCAGAGTTGGTGGGCTCAAATACAGCTGGTGGCAACCATATTCATAACCTCTCAGAGCCTGTTTTAAACAGCAGAATCCGGCTACATTAGCCTTCATGTAGCAAAACAGACTGTAGTGTTCCAAACATACTAATCTATTAATAATCAAGCTAATGGATAATGAGGCGTGATAACACTGTAATAACTTTCAAGGGGAAAAGATTAAAATGGCTGAAGTATAAGCGTTATAATAAAAGAAGCTGAAGGAACTCTTAAAACCTATCTTAAGTTAGCTGTTGTCAGGTTTGACAGTTAGATAAAAATGTAGGTTAACAAGTAACTGTAAAATATTCTCTCTGGCAAAAACTATACATATAAAAGCAATCAAAATTCTAAATTTTTAAAAATATCCTCAGTTTTCTCGTTTTCGGCACGGAAGCAGATATATTTTAGATGGGGGACTAACAATAATTTTTTTTCTGTTCTAAACTTTCTCTAACTTTCTAAATCCGAAAACGAGAAACAAAGTTCATAGATTTAGGCAAGTTATTTTGTTAAAATTTCTGTCAAACCTGGTGTATGCATTCAGAAATTAGAAAAAGTAGAAACGGCGATATATAATAGCACTTGATATAAGAAGTGATGCTTAGGTCCTACTTTACAATGATTTTTAATTAGAAAGCTTTTCAAGCCATAATATTCATACTTTTAATAGAACTCCTGAAGGATTCCGGAGATATGTTGAATATTGATAACTATTTTATTTCAAATAATACCACTTGTAAAATTGAAATGAAATGCAAAATTAAAATGAAACTTTCCAACAGCCAAAAGATGTTTTTGCAGCAGTAGCAAATTGAACAAAAAGTACCGAAATGCAATTAACATCAATATTGGGGAAACTCGACCGTACTGATTAGATGAGAGAAATGTAATTTGCAGTTTTGCTAGCGCTTAAGCTGCATTTTGATATTGAGATACTTTACATGTTTGAACTTGTTAAGCATTAAAGCTTTACCCCTGCCTAAATGATAAACTCTCGCAATCCAGTTTCTGAATTGCATTATTTTCGAAGGTATTCTGAATTAGAGACTAGATAAATGGTCTATATGTTGGTACAACCTAGAATATTGAGTTGGACAAAATTTCATGCATTAAATTTTTTTCAACGTGAACAAGATATTTGTTTCCCACGAAAGTTTACCAAACCTATCGCAATATTCAATGGACTCTACCTCAAGGTCTGAATGAAAAGAGACTTTATCCTTCCATAGTTATTTTAAAGAGGCTTCTTTAAAAAAAAATATATATATATACACACACGCATCTATTTGCCTTACATCAAAGTGCAGCAAGCTATATTGAGAAATATTATCTTGTCAAGTCTTCAAAATACAGAACTGTCGAGGTTTAAAACCTAATCCATAAATAGGAAGGAATGTTTGATTTATAGTACTATTCTTGCTGCTATAGAAACCTGTCAACGAAAGTACAGTTGGATGTTTAGAGATAATGAGTATGTTAGACATCATGGAAGTTCATGTGTACCATATACAGGCGCCATGGCTGTTGATAATTCCCAAGTAACATTGTTATGCTGCTGTGGACTAGACGGAGAAATTGGATCTTGTATAATAGGGTAAGACAATCCTATGTTTATTATTAAATTGCAAATTTTCTTTGTGTCCTTAAGTTCTAAACAGTTTAACTTCTAAAGTTTTAAACCAATTTTAAAAAATTAAAAGTAAAATCTCTTGAAATACTATACATAAAATTGTAGATAGCTAACTCTGGGAATTTTAAATAGTATCTATGTATTGAAATGTGGGCAATTAAAGTATTTTATACGTATGAATGTCTCAACTCATGGTATGCGGGTATACTTCATCGCCAACTTACACGTGCAGCCGGCGTTTTTTCATGAATCTCGCGAAAGTTTATTCAGAAAAATCGCAGTAAATAGAAAATTGCTTTGTTTTTATGAAAGAAACTTCTTTATTTTAAAATTCAATAGATACTGTATGATTATTCAACCATAAAACCAATAATTTTTACAAAATTACAAAAATAAACTATTTTTAAAATTAAAGTCCGATAATCTGCCAGCGCATATTTCTTCATCACTCTCTGTCACAACGGGTCATTTTATCAATTTTATATTCAACAATAAAAAACAAAGCTTAAAATTGACAAAACAAGACTTGTACGTTCTGGAGCTAGGAATTCGATTGAAGACGAAATAACTCAACAAAAGACAGAGTAACTCGACAATTGTAACTTGTGGAAAGAAAAATGTAAAGCGTTGACTAGCAACGTAAACAACACGCATGTCACACATACATATAATTATATGTAATTAGTAGATTTGTGGTGGATACTCGCTAACCACCACAAATCTACTAAATACGTATTTTTACGGAATCCGCGCTCCAGTGATAGACTTCAAAAAACGTAAAAATACGTTGCCCGCATGCGAATTGCTAAATTCGGACTCTCTTCGAAGAAAACAATTTTTAAATGCACGAAAGTGTTTGGATAAATCCCGATTTATTTCGAATTTCATAAGTGGGAAAATTGAAGTTAAAAACAAAGATGACTTTTAAAGTAATGAGGGTAAAATTCGATGTGGACAAACTTTAAATAAGTAGCCTGACTATTTAAGTCTTGATGCATTGAAGATTTAATTTTATTGGGTCCAACATTAAATAGAATTTATCTTTCATAGAATCTATAAACACACTTTTAAAAACAACTAAATTTTTAAGTGGGTAAAGTAATAAATATTACGCTTCCACTGTATTTTGTTGGACTATAGAGTTATGAACTACTGGTGTTTAATTTTTACAGGTGATCAGATATGAACATTTTTAGGCCAAAGCAAGTAATAAATACCTGATAGATTTGTTTTTATGCGAGATCTGAAAATTTCTGTATACGGATGTTTGATGAAATTATATTAACTGTAACAACGAAACGTATTGCAGACAACCTTCCTATAGCCATTCATTGAACTAAACTAGAGCTCAAACACAGGGTAAGCTACATTTTATAACATTGTATTTTATAACAGTTTTATTTTAAATCATTTTTGAAGCTGCTTCAGTTATACATTTATTTTAATATTAAAGCTCCTTAACTTTCTAAAGTTTTCAGTCACCTCTACAAAATATTTGTAAAAACTTAATTTAAGAACTGTGAGTGTAAGTTAAAACTAGTTGTATGGGGGTAAGCTATTAAACGTTACAAAGATATTTCAATGGAATAACAAACGTATTAATCCTTTATTTGTGTATATCATGTGATGCATGAAACTTCTAATACTTTATAAGCTTGTATATTACGTGTGAAGTACAAGGAACTATATTTAATAAGAAATTAGGTTTTAGTAGCGTATAAAAATTTAGTTATTTTCCAGTTAGACGTAAAAAAAATATGGGAATGTGAAATACGTATATCTAATTTTTCTCATGCGAGTCAGCTGAAGTGTTTCAAAACATTTGTATATAAATATTTGTAGTAAAAACGTTTTCCCCAAACGTTGCCAAGTTTGAGATGTTGAACTCCTCTCTTGAAAAAAAAATTTATTTCAGATCTGGAATCGGCATTGAGTACTTCAGTAGGAAAAGGAGTTAATCTGGCGGTTGCAAGGAATAAAAACATCGACTAAGTACCTTGCCGATTACTTCATACAACCTACAAAATTTTAGAAAAGGTATAAATTTTCGTATACTGTTAGTTGAAAGACAGACTCAGTGAAGTCATCTGATAATTATTGTAAAAGTATTGTTTAAATATTACTCTTTTGTGCTATGTGAGAACTTATTAATCTATGTTGAAGACGGGGGCTTTCTGTTATTTTTATATTTATACTGTTGTGTGTTGTGTTCTTTAATGTACACGATACTGTAAGGACAATATCTACACATACTTGCTGTATTAGACAAAACTAGATACCTCAATACAAACTGATTCTTCCCGAAAAGGATAATGATCGTAAAACTATTGAAGATTTGAGGGAACAAAAATCGAAGCATGGCCATGTTTATAAAGTAGATTAGTGTATGTATATAATTTATTTCTAATATTTATGTAACGTATACGTTAGTATTAGTATATATTTAGATTAGTGTACATAGTAGCATATTTTAGCTCTTAGTATAGTCTTAGTCTCTTATAGGAAATGGAAAGGTTTGTTTTTAATCACGTAAAAAAATGTATTCATCCTCATGACAATATTTTCAGTGGGTTGAATTCCTGCCATTGTACAAAAATGCTGAGTATTTTTCTCTTGTATTCAAAAATTGTCTAATTGTTTCAAGTTACTAAATTTTCGATTTAAATATACTGAAAAATAAACAGAAATAGTTACTTGAAATATGGCAAAACTAGGAGTTGAAATATAAATTTCAATACTTAAATCAGTGACGCAATAAAACTAATTTTACGTCTTAACGCCTCCTATGTATTCCTTTGTAAGAACAATGTTTTGAACTTGATATTGTATAGTATCTTTCAAACGCACTATTTTTATTGGTACCTGTATATTATAAAGATTTCACTGGTGATACGTGTATTTGTACTTTATTCCTTTGTAAATGTGAGTGAAGTTTGTGCATTGAATTGTATTTAGAAGCATGTCAATAAATAAAACATTAGTAAATTTCAATGGCCTTTTTTATTAGAACACATAAAACGCGTACTATAAAAAAAATTCTAGTATTGTAGAATTAAAATAACTCGGATCTCAGTTTTAGGTAATGAATTGTGGTATGACCAAAATTTCTTGTTTTCGAATCTCTACGTTACTGATTTTTGGAACTATTCGTAATATACTTTAACCCATGAATTGCTACCGTTCCTTTTAGAGCAGCTAAAAAAGTAGTTTTTTCTCGTATCTTATTTTACATATACTTACCTCTTGTAGCCACTTACAGCTTGTCTGCTTTATTTTTTGGCACACGGCATCCTAACTTAAGGGATTTTCCTGGATGAACCACCATATCCCTCTTTTCTCCCGTTTTACAGGTCTTTTTGGTCAATTTAGCTTTTTTATGAATTGTTTTAGTACTTTCTCCATCTTTTAATTAAAATTTATTGTGCTTTATGCTTTTAGCTTTTAACTTATGTTTCATCTTACCTTTTACGTACCTATCCCGTGTACTCCAGTAGATTAGTTCTTTAATTTTTTTTTAAGTTAGTACAGTTTTACCTTTGGTGGTTTTAGCTTGTTCTGTTTTCGTTTATTTTATTGAATTTATGAAAACGCTCCTTGTGCTTGGCGCTTATGTCCTAAATAGGACCTTGCGCCGTAAAACTTTAACTAACCAACCAACCTTCTCCATAAAAGTAGTATATTTTTCGCAACGAAGGTGTGGATTTTGTTTTACAGATTCCTGTATAATCTGTTTTAACCAGTGCAAAACAACTGGACACATCGCTGGACTTCCAGGTACTATACCAATGAAAGAACACATCGTATACCAAAATGAATCAAATTAGGGTAATCCTCAAAAATCTTTATTTCAAACCTTTTTTGGAAACTTGTAGAGATTGATTGTTTTGGAGCGCTACGGTCTACTTTTTGCAACACGAGGGCTAATGAGACCGGGACCTACTGCTTAAAGCAGATTCCGAACGGCTACGAACATCCATGCCATAGTGGGATTCGAACCCACGAACTCCGGTTCCGAGGGCCAGCACCCTGACCAATCGACCATCGTTCGGCGAAACTTGTAGAGAGATTGAGATACAAGAAATCTACCGGACTATGACAGACAGAGATTTGATACTTTGAACTTGGTTCTTGTACTTGGTATCTCTCTCATACATATATACACACACACACGTTGCACTTGGGTGGGTTGGTGTGTCAGATTTGGAATTTTAAAAGTTATGAATTAAGGAATTATAAAGACAGAGTTAATTATTTGTTACACGTAAAAAAATATGAGGGTAACCAAACGGAGACCAATGGTTGCTTTTCAGTTAGCCACTCTCTGCCGGACTAATTTGCCAAAGACTTGCTAGTTTTCTTATTGTTCAGACCCCAGGTTCTCAAAAAGAGTACCCTGGCATCCTCTTTAGAGCATGCTCTATAACTCGGAACATGGTCTAATGCAACTCAGTGAATGCTCTAGCGTATCTCTAGCATGCTCTAGTGAATGTCAGATTTGCCAAGGCAAATTGGAAAATCGACTAAAATTTGTGAAATTATTTAAGAAGTTATGAAGATGATTCAAAGTTAAATTGACTTCTCCAACAAATAAACCACTGACAAAAAAACAGTTAAAATTGCCCTTGTATTTAACTCGAGGTACAAATAATCCACTACTTGGTATCGTGGTTGCTTGATGTATGCCAAAGGAGCTTATGAGAAAGATTGATAACCACTGGATTTGACTTTTCGGATTTTCTGTATTTAAATAAGACCTAATGCTTAAAGCATATTGTTATCGGTTACGAACTTTCAGAAAACTTTTGTGACTCAGCCCCCACCAACTCTAGTTAATAATAGTTATTTCGTTCTCATTCAGTAAAAATTGGTAGTGTTTTTGTAACAAATTCCTGTAATTAGCTGAAATATTTGGTAGAACACATAAAAATCGTAACATTAAGGAGACAATAATCTCCATTTTTAACACTTTATTTTTGAAAGTATCCAACTATTAGCTTTATATTTAAGAGGACCACAGCTAATAATGTTACATAATATGAGACACTAAAATCTACAAGGAAAGAATTTTTTTATTAAAATGCAAATGTATTTTCATAGTCTTTGTTTTCAATGAGTTCCGAATCGTCATTCATTACAAAGGTTCTCAAGTACACTACATATTAAGAAATTATATAAATTTTTACTATGTATTTAGCAATTTTAAAGGAAACTAGATACCGATTTGGTCACTTGTCTTAAGTACAATTTATTTAAAACTGATATTTTAGATTGAGCAATGTTTCAGGATCTTTTTCTATCATTTCTCGAAATTACAACCTACGAAAATCGACAAATTTTTTTCGTTTTCAGAATGCTCCCCTAGTTCTATAACAAATACATCAGTGGACAATTTAACTGAAATAATTTTACCCTTATACTGAGGTACTTTCCCACGATGGTCAGCACGTGCATGCACAGCTGTGGAAGAAATTTCTAAGAAGAATTTAGGACTTCGATTGTTGACTTCGAGTTTTAAGGACCCCTGCGGAGGTTGGTTGGTTGAAGTTTAATGGCGCTAAATCCTCTAGGGACAAACTGCGCCAAACAAGATGTGACAATAAACTAAAGACGAAATTTACAAAACAATTTTGACAAAATAGAAAATGAAAGGTTCTAAAACGGATTAAAGTAACAAAAACATAACATTCAACAAAAAACACGAAAAATGATTGAGTTATACAAATTAACAAGAATTGGAAATTGAGTGAAGAATTGAGAATTTAGGTTAAAAAATAATTAAAAAATTAAGAAAAAGGGTAAAAAATTTGAAAATTGAATATTAGAAAATTGAATCACAATCATATTTCGGTATAAAAACCAGTACGACGAAGAAAGGGAAACAAGTTTGGATGTGGAGTTCCCCCAATGATTAAATTAAGATTAGGATATGGATTACCAAAAAATTTTATATACATTGATTTAGAACAAACACATGACCTTAAATTATGAGTTTAAATATGAGCATGATAAGTTTTATAATTTTTCAAAAATGAATTTCTGAAAGGAATTTTTCATAGATGACATAGATGATCTTTTAGATGACATATAAATCGGGATAGTACGATTTTTCAATCTGTATATAAAGAAAATATGCAAACTAATTGTAGCGATGTATTTTCCATGATGGTCAGTCGGTGCATACGCAGCTGTGGACTAAATTTCCAAGAACAATATAGGTGCAGCTGTTGACTTCGAGTTTTAGTTTGGACCCCTGCGGAGGAGTTATAGATCACGGAATGGCACAAGCGTAACGGTCAAGCTCGCACAGAGATGTAACAGTGAGTTATGGGGACAGGGGCTAAAAATAATGTCAGCTTTCACAAAAGGGGCTATTTTAATGAGCCCACCTGCACTCCCGAAGGAGGTGCAGGTGTGGGAAAATTTCACCAACAAGCGATTGGAAAAGAAGAAAAATGGGTGTTAAAACCGAGGTGAGGAGTTGGGAAAGAGAGTGAAAAAAAGGAGTCGAAGTCGGTA
This sequence comes from Pardosa pseudoannulata, assembly GCA_032207245.1. Lineage (NCBI taxonomy): Eukaryota > Metazoa > Arthropoda > Arachnida > Araneae > Lycosidae > Pardosa > Pardosa pseudoannulata. Next base: position 137,585,675 of record CM063506.1, read on the forward strand.
TTGAAGAGTTGCTGGACATCCAGAGAGTCCGGACCAGCAATCGAGTTCCGAAACCCGCATGCCACCATAGACGTACAGCAAAATAACTACCGCTACGCCAGTACCGACGCCCGTTTACGCTCTTTACATCCTGATGAAAGCCTGAGCCTGCTCCAATGTAATATCCGGAGGTAAATACATTTATGATAGTTATTTAGGCCTCAGTTAGTAATTCAATATTTTGATTAAGGAATAACGTATAACAAAAGAGAATTGTAATAATTATTGTGTAATGATGAATATAAAATCTAAATAATTGCTGGTTATGTTATATGGTGATCAAGTAGTATATCAATTTGTAAATAGTGTACAGAATAAATGTCGTAATCCAAATATAAGGTATTATATTTTTACTGTGTTTCCCCTTTGTAGACGAACACTGGTGTTAGTGTTGTAAGTGCATTACAACAATCCTAAAGATTTAAGAAAAAGTGCAAAAAAAATAATGCAAATGTATCATTTTAAAGTCGTAAATAATGTAAAAAAGAACAAAACAGTAGAAAAATTAACTTTGAATTTTAAATTGATAATTAGGTTATAATGAAATAAAATAATCATTCGATTGAAAAATTCGATTGAGGAATAACTTAATTCTGAAATATATTCTTATCTTTGGTTTTTCAGTATAACTGATTTTTCAGTTAGCATATTTGGTCGAATACTAGCAATTCCCTTGTACACTTAAAACATAAAAACTAAGGTGTTGCCAAAACTTTAAAATAAAATTTGTTATACATAAACAAATCTGTGGCATCAAAGATATCTCGTTTTTTTAACTTCAACCAAATAATAAATTTTCTTTTATAGTTCTAATAAATATATTCAATAGTTTTTAACTTCGAAAATTAGGGATAAGATTAGTGATAATAAATTTCTATTAAAATAAAATATGCTTTATACTGCTATCCATTTTATCATCCCCTTATAAGAAAATAAAGGCATTTTCGGCGCAGTACTCCAAAAGTAAGGACAAATTCTTAATCTTTTGAAATCTCAGTAGCTTTATATCGGGTGATAAATACGAGCGCTAGACACCGTTCGAGAATATAACGACTCACAAAAATTCCAAACATTCTTTTAACATACACCACACGTTCCCGCACAGAAAATATGTCCTATCTTTTTTCTGCTCTTGCGTTCTAGCTCAAATCTGGTGACAGAGAGGTACCTGTGGCACAGAATATCCTAAACTCATTTGCAGTAGATAGTGTGAGGCGAATATTTTGAATATTTTCTTTTACATAAATATTGACTCTACGATTTGGGCATTAACAATTCGGCATTCCAAGTATTATGGATGTTTCAAATATTGGAGTACATCAATTTTCTTTTTTGCAGGATATGTTATGAAACATTATGTAGTTTTCAGGAAATTTTGAAGGATGTCCTTTGTAATGTATAACTTATTAAAGATGTAACTTCGGTATCTCATTTTGAGTCAGTGAAGCAGAAATTCTATGGAGAAACGTGATGAGCAAAACTTTTGTGAATAATAAGTGGAGAGGTAAAAAAAGTTTGTATGTGTATAGTGTAAAAGAAATAAAAATACCTATTATCAACAACGTGTCTCTGTACATAATACTTGAGACATATTTCGATGAAAAGTATAGAGTTATATCTGATTTAGTTTTCAAAAAGAATGAGAAAAACTACGAAGTTTTAAATAAAGTAGAGTCAATAAATATAGATGAACTTAGAGTTAAAATTGCATTAAATTCCTCCAAGTCACCAGCAAAATTTACCACTTTGTGCTAAGTGTCGGAAAGCCATAAGATATCGTTGGCAGGATATTGTTTATTGATATCAGAAACAGAGCTCAAATGTTACGAAAAGAAATAAGATGTCTTTCAGTGGTTATTTCAACTTAACAAAGATGTCAATGTCACAAGTACTGAGGACTACTTAAGAAATGATTTCCCCTTGGCATAATTGGCTAAAATATTGGCGATAATTACTAAAACATAAAGGTAATCCATCTAAATATTATATTACTTTCTTTTTCTGGAGACTTTAATTAATGCACAGTGCGCCATCGTAATAGAATTATATACTCTTACTAAATTAAAGAAAATGACTTAAAAACCGGACATTTATATTTATGGGCATTTAATACCTTAACAGTTTACATACGCAACAGCTCTAAATTATTAAAAATCAACCATAGTGAACCATTAATGGTTTGTTATATCTAATTTTTTTAAGCATTGCACACTTTTAATATGTAATAAAAGAGTTACACAAGGAGAGTTGGAAGCAAATATCATTTAATTTATAATATAGATAAAGATTGTTTGGACACGATGAGATCAGGAGAAAATGTTAGGCTAGCATACTTAAACCATTATCGCCAAGTTGGTGGGGGAACCCAGTTCTTTAGTCACGCCCAAGGACTGATATCAGATTAAATAAAGGGTGATTCCAAGATCTTCCAACTCCACCGTTGCACTATGTTAGTAAAAACGAGTTCGGTATGACTAGTGTAGTTCTTTCAAGCAGTTAGAAAAATTGTCTCATAATAAAAGGGAAGTTTCTACACATAGTTCTCGGACAGACCAACGAAGGCCTATGAAAAAAATACCATGTTTCATGTCAATCGCATGTTGAGAAATCACAAATCCGCAGACTCATTTCGACTTACACAAAATGATTTCACCCATCGCGTATCTGTTTTATACTGTAACACCTTTTCGTAATCCTTGACAGAATACAGAAATAAAATTGCAATGCTCAGTCCAAGACTGCTGATCTTCTTTTGTAAGCATTATTTAGTGCTGGTCTCACCAAAGTAGACTTTAACGGTAACCGTGATTAATCTCTATTTAAACGGAGAATTGTGTCCCACCGTTGTTAAATGACTTTGGTGATACCGGACATTAGAACAGCAGAAATGACGCTGTCCACTTCGCCGCTATACACCTCCTAACTGGATCGATAGCTTATGATATCTACACATTTACAATGCCAACTCTCTGCACCAACAACCTGTTTGCGAGTCATCGACTTTCTGAACAACGTTGTCCGTACATTATTTATAAACCCCGTATATTTAATTTTAAATTATTTGTGAACGAGCTTTACATATTTTTTAATCCTATATCCTATATATTTTTTTAATGGAAAACAGGTAACCGTAGAGAATTTTGAGGTTTTTCATGAAATAAAGTGTTTTTAAATGTAAGCCTTTTATCAGTACAAATGTTTTTCTCTTATGGTTAACATTCAGTTAAAGGAATTTAACGTGACTAGTATCCAATCACCTTAATAACTATAAAAGTGTGAAATGTTCAAAAAGTTGAAACATTTTTACAATAAAACCAGAGTAAAAATAATTGGAATATAATTTAGTAAACATTTTTAAATACATGGGATCAATCGTAATACAGTAAATCAAAATGATTAATTATTTGTTTGTATATCCGTGTATATATATATGTAATCCTTAAATTATAAAACTGATGGACAAGGAAAAAGCTAAACAGCTATCAGTAATAAAAACGCAGTCGGCCGACATTGAAGAGAACTGAACAAATCGAATTAAAATTTTATTTCAGAGCTGCTGAAACAGACATCTTTACTACTCAACGACAGACAAAGAAAGGGCACAAAAATCACTCCGCTCGAACCCAAAAGCGAAGACAGAAAGAATTTTCCCACTTACTCAGCGAAATTAAGTGCAAGATCAGGAAAAACGAGGATCCATTTGCCGGCGACAGCTGAGAAACGTGTTGAATTGACAGAAAATTAACACATATAGGATAGAAAGCTTTGGGAAGAATTTTAAGTTGAAAACACTTCTTTGATTAAGACATTTAGAGGCTGGGAAAAAGGTTATAAAGAATTAGAATGGGAGAGAGGAGGTTTTTAAGGAAATATTAAAGTTAAATAATTTTGATATATATATATATGGGTCACAAGAATGTTTGTAAAATGTGCGTCCCATGAGAGCGGTAAATAGAGAAAGTTATAGGTTTATTTCTACGTACAAAGCTAAACAGTGACACAGATAATGAAAATTCATTTGTGTCAAACCCGATGCAGACGTTATTTCCAAAAACTAACGGGATTGATGTTTATTTATACTTCACTCAGTGGCGTGCGGTAGGTTTTCATGCAGGATGTGCAAAGAACATGGACTTTCCAATAAATCTTTAGTTATTGAGACATTATTGAGTTCTCCATTCTGAAACGGGTTATTTATTATGAATATGAATTTAAAGATTACGATAAATAAAATATTTACCTACGAGTAGTCGAGTTATAACTATAAAAACAGCTAAACTTATAAGAATTCTACTAGCACTGGAGCAAAAATCATGTCTTTTGTTCTATGGTGTCATATCGGCGTCGGAAAAGCAAGGCTTCGGGCTTTCACGAAAAACTTATATGTTCAGCAAACGTAGCACCACACGGCGCCGGGCCGCTGCGGTGTCTCATCCGGATACAGATTGGTGCCGACAAACCGAAAATCTATTTCACTTGCAGAAGATTTGTATGCTGGCACAATAGAACGAATTGTTTCTTGTTCGGTCAGTGGATTAAATTATATTTATTAATTGTTTTTTAACATTTGGAAATAATATACTCTGCGAAAAACATCTTGACAATTTTTAAAAACAAAACCATGGATATGGTGTTACAGATATAACTTATATACTGTCTTTAAGACACAATGAATGGTAAAATTTGGACTGTTCTGTTAAAATTCGTTTCATTTTTGTCTAACAAAACAATTATTATTTCAATAAATTATTACATTAAATTATTAAAATTATTTCAATAAATATAATACATCACCGAAATTACTTTACCACACTAAAACATTTCTCTTTATATTGATGAAATATTTCTTTTATATTTCCCTGAAAACAAAATCTTACAATATATAAATTTAAACATTAACCGTCTGCAAAGTCGTATGGCCAGTTAATCAGTTAAAAAACCAAAAGCGCTTCAGCACGTAAATCCCCGCTCTAATACAACGCTTAATAAACCGTACCTTCGGATGATTCTGAATCCCAAGTGCAGGAAATATAGCTGCACTTGCCTTAGTGCTATAGTATGCTGTGCTTCTCCAGTAGCCCATACATATAAAGCGTGATTTTCAATTTAGTGCGCAGTGCGTACACATCAAAACTTCCTACGTTCGTTTGCGTGCTACGTGGTGCAGCACCTAGTACCGCACGCACTGCGGGAATACAAGCAAGCAAATCAACATAATATTTGAATATATTATAAATAATATTTAATATATACCATATAAAGATAGGTAGACATATGTGCAGAAAATTATTTTCCTTCATAATTTTGCCAGGGTGTGCAGTGCACACCCTGCACATATGGACCGCACACCACTGACTTCACTGTATAAAAAAAGCTAAACATTGCATTTTATTCTGGTTAAAAATGTTGCTATTCTAATCAAATAAATATCTATCGACTGGGGTTGATCTGAATCAACGATACCCTTTAATTTTGATAAACGATATATCAGACAGTAGGCGGAAATTTATTATTTATTTAAAACTATTGAAACGGATGCTAGGTTAGCCAGTGCAATTTTAAAAATTGTCAGTATTGTTGAATAGAAGAATTTTTGTGATTGTTTCAACAATCGTTTTATGTCTAAAAATAAAATAATCAAAATTTTCCCACATTGTTGCAACAATTCAACTGCCCAACAAACGGTGTTCCTAGACGCCATATTGAATCTGACTTTGTGACGATTTAATTGCTGAGCTCTTTGCATTTTTTGCTATTTTGATCATCCTTTGAACTAAAAGATTATTTTTATCAATTTATTTTGAGCACATTCCGCTGTTTACAACTATCTGGTGAACTATCACGTTAATTTGTCATCTTAACATTCTTTCTCTACGGAACGTTTGATACTGCTTTACTCTTCTTTGTGGTTCACTACGTTTTTCACTTCTACTCGTCAATTAAGATAAAGGAGAAAAAAATATTAAAGTTGCAACTACTGAAGAATTCTAGTGAAATGGATTTAGAATCTATCTATGAATCTGCAAGTGAAGCATCTGTCGGTGTATCGCCTCTTTTTGATGAAATGGAAATGGAAAGTAACTATGAGACTGCAAGTGAAACATCTGCAGGTGGAAGTCCTCCTTGGCAACTGGTGGAAGCCCCTGGATCTCGTCAAAGCAGCTCCGAAAATTTGATATGTAACTATCTATGGATGGAGAAGTTTTTGGAGGACTGCGAGCAGTGGCAAGTCAGGGCTGCTGCTCACGCCATCAAAAGAGCAAACGAAATAAAGGCTCTTAATATCCCGGAACGTAAGACTTTCTACAAGCCCCCCTCTCCGTCTCCAGTGAAACCTAAGAAAAAAAGAACCACTTTCAAAAAACGAGTTAAAAAGATTTTCTTCGGCTGCTTCCGACCTGTCGTAAAGGACTAAATCATTTTTTTAAATTATAATACGAACGCTTACAACTGCAATGACGGGCTTTACTTTAAAAACTTTTACTTATATTTTAACTCAGAAGAACTATCTAAATTAACCAAAAAAAAACTTCTTCCAGTTAAAACATTTCACGGGCATATCATCTATATATATTATATGGCATTATTCATCATTGCGAGCTCAAAACCCACTGCCGTCGAGTCATCCTATCCAGGGGAATCGTCTTTAATTGAAGATATCTATAATAATGGCTTTGGATCTCAAGAAACTTCCAAAAATTACTATGAACTTTACTACAACTTCTTCGACTGCTATTCTACATTTCCACCATTAAAGCTAAAAGCATGTAACATCTACCATCTGAACTTTCAAACTTCCATGTTCCAGATTTCGCCTGAAATGTAAGATGTTTTGCGAGCACGTTGCCTCTCCTTGCAAACTGGATAAATGAAGAATCACGCCTACCAAAATGGAATAAAATCTGACTTTCAATTGCTTCCATTCTAGTTAAAGAGACTAAGAATCCCTATTGTAGCAGACATTACGAAAATTTACAACTATGTTCACCTGTTCTATTTTTTTAAATGATCTTCAAGTTTTATACTTACAATTTTCACACAGAAATCGAAATGAACTACCATGTATTCTTCCGATATAAATTCTCATGAAATATCATAACCTGAAGATATACATTCTTCTCCTCACGAACAAGAATGCTTTCGGATATTTCGTCATCTATACCAGAATAACATTTAACATGGACATATTTTGAAATTTAGAGTAGAAACAGATGAAATTTCGAATTCACCATCCAATCCATTACATTTACTCTGGTGAACACTTTCTCATCTTGAAATATGCGGCTTCCTGAACATTAAGTGAACAGTTTCAAGACTTTGCCAACAACATCGCCAAAAAACTATTCCATGGCAACACCTAGTACTTTGTTGTTCCATTTCCATCCTTTCATTTTTCTTTTTTGGTCTTCATAAAATTTTGTGCATATATTTTCAAGTCATTAATAAAATATTCTTGCAAATTTGAAATTTTTTCTTCATTTATAATAATAACTAGGTATTACCTAATCACAAATATATTAAATTAAACTTTCTAAGGTATCATTCTAAGGTGTCCTAAGGTATTGAATCAAAACTGAGTGACAGTTATGTATCTACTATCGAAACGCTAAGTGACTTAACAGCGTCAAAAAAACGAAATATATGTCAATTTTAAAGTCTTTATAAATTAATTAAACCTCCCAGGCAAATTGCCCTGCACACAAAAAAACCTCAAAAAAGTACGGTAAAATAATCTGCCAGTTTGAAGCGTTGATACAACTTTGCTATTTTACCCTTTTGTTCCTTTCCTGTGTATCTCACTCATGATCTTTCTCGATACATCCCCCATTATACCACCTAAACTGTACCACCGCTACAAAAATGGTTTGAACCACTGATCTACAAAACCATTTTTTATATTACAATGCACATAAATTTTTTTCTTTAATTTTCATTTAATAAGCGAAATACTTTAGGGAATCTGAAAGATAAAATTTTAATTCTTTTTTTAGTTCATTTTTAATTATCTGTTTTCAAACATATGTTTACATTACATAGAAATAATTCATTGAAATTTTAATTTTAAAATAATTAAGAAAGTATGTATGCTTAATTTTTAATATAACTCTTGGACCCATCACTCTTTTCAAATATTTTTTATCATAAGGGTAAAAACATTTGTTATTAATTTACCTTCAGGGCTTTTCAAAATATTTAATAATAATTAAAGAAATACAAAATATTTATACTTTACAACGGAAAAAAATATTTTAAATATTTTCTAGTACTTAAAATCCCCGAAGAAATCTCGAGAAAAATTACCAGAAAATATGTGATTCACATTTCAGGAATGTAACTTGAATTTGAGATATATTAATCAGAAATTACTTGATTTTCGATACAGAATCATCCGGAGATAAATGATATTTCAGTTTAATGACAAGCTACTGGTTTAAATTTGACTATTTTTTATGACTCACTTGGTATGTTTTTGCTATTTATATTCTCTGATCGGTGGCATAATTAGGACGTGATTGGTTCTGAACCCATGTAGAAAACAATTTTTTAACCAATGCACACAAATATGGATTTTTCTTTAATTTTAATTTAATATACATTATTAAATTTTTAATTTTTTTAATTCTTTTTTTTTTTTTAATTATCATCTTTGTTTCAAACATAGTTTACATACATAGAAATAATTTATTTTTTTTTAAGGAAAGTATGTATGCTGTTTTTTAATATAAACTTGGGACCCATCATATTTTCAAATATTTTTATCATAAGGGTAATATTTGTTATTGTTTTAATTCAGGGCTTTCTATGTTGAACTTTTCAAAATATTTATGCTTCACAACGGAAAAAAATATTTTCAAATATTTTCTAGTACTTAAAAGAAATTTGTGACAGAAATATGAAAATTTTCAATTCTTTAGGAATGTAACTTGAATTTGAGATATATTAATTAGAAATTACTTGATTTTCGATAGTTTGAGATATGATATTTCAGTTTCGATTAGTTTTTTAAACTGCGGTATGGTTTTTTTAAAGGATATTTTTGATTAACTGGTATGTTTTGGAGTGCTACGGTTTATATTTCATGCTGAACGGTGGCCGAATAATTAGGACGCTGATCTTCGGTTCTGCAATTCATGGCTTTGAAACCCAATGGGGCATGGATGTTCGTAGCCGTTCGAAATCGCCTTCAAGCAGTAGTTTCATTATTAGCCCTCGTATTTCAAAAAAATAAACCATATCTCTCCATACAGTTTATATTTCATGCTGAACGGTAGCCGAATAATTAGGACGCTGATATTCGGTTCTGCAATTCATGGCTTTGAAACCCAATGTGGCATGGATGTTCGTAGCCGTTCGAAATCGCCTTCAAGCAGTAGTTTCATTATTAGCCCTAGTATTTCAAAAAAATAAACCATATCTCTCCATACAGTTTATATTTCATGCTGAACGGTAGCCGAATAATTAGGATGCTGATCTTCGGTTCTGCAATTCATGGTGTGGTATAGCCACATTCTATGTAAAAGGGAATGCCAGGAATTGCCGGCTTCCTGACCCCTTATTTTGTGGAATGGGGCTTGTCCATGTCCGAGTCACCTTGAATCTTCCCGCGCTGACCATCCGTGGGTTGCCGTTTTGCTCTCCCCATCTTTCACCTTTTGTCCAGCTTGAGCGCTGCTTGGCGCCCTAAGATTCCTAGGCTGTTGTTCCTACTCAAGCTACGTTTGGCGATCGTCTTGGGTTCCCGCTGGCGGGATTTTTCCACTGACCTCGCCATTCGCGGTGTTGAATGGGCATCATTTTGGCCGAAATTGGGGGAGAGATCACCCGCATCATTTCGAGAAGAAAAAAAAATTTTTTGAGCCATTTTGCTCCTCTTTTTTGATTTTTGCATCATGTCGAGGGACGTGTATTTTTCTGACAAAGTCAGCAAGGAATAGTCATAAATAAAAACTCCTTATAGCTATTCAGTAATTGGACTATTTTTGTTTTCGTGAATTTGCATTTTCCTTTGTCATAAAGTTTCGGAGCATTCAATATGAAGACAGTGAGTTGTGTCTGCCGCCATTTTGTTCCACCAAAGAACCGGTGAAAGGTTATTGCGGCTAAGGGAAAATATGGAATATTCAACTACAAAAATAATCATACATCGATAAATCTACAATAATTAGTCTACTATACATATATTCTACACATGGCTTTGAAACCCAATGTGGCATGGATGTTCGTAACCGTTCGAAATCGCCTTCAAGTAGTAGTTCCATCATTAGCCGTCATATTTCATAAAAATCAACCATATCTCTACAAACCAAACCGCTTACATTTCTCCTACACAACATATAAGGAGAAGAGATCTTCTTACAGCCTGTGCCGAACGACTGTTAACTAACATACTTCCAGTGGAACACGAACTCACTAACTCTGGTTCCAAAAGCCAACAGCCAAAAGACTGCCGAATGGGTAGGGATGAGTGGCATCTGTACCATAATTCGTGTGTTCGAATCGCGCCTTCTGGCTTAGATGTTCGTAGTCGTTCGAAAATGACCTTGAACAGTAGTTCCCGTTCTTACTAGCCGTTGGGTCTCAAAACAGTAAACCATACCGTTACAACAAATGAAACTTGTTCCAAAATGTAGTAACCGTACTTTAAGTCATACGGGAAAACAGGAATTAATTATGACTTTTACTATTCATTGTATCTATCGTAAGGAGATTCAAAACTTTCTGGATAACACAATATAAATAAATAAAATATATAATATATATATATTATTAATATATATATATATATATATATATATACACACACATATACATGTATATATGCATACATATATAAATATATATATATATATATATATATATATATATATATACACATACATATATATATACATATATATATATACATACATATATATATGTAATGTGAGCGAGTCTCATTCAAAATCACAGCACAGTTTATTCCTGGTAATAAACACGAAATCCGTACAATAGGCAGACAGCTTTACAACTTCGTGCAAACAGACAATGTGATCCCGCACATACACTTTTCAAGTAGGGATTCCTGCGGTAAAAGACTACGAATAATCCCTAAGCACAATTGAACACGTGATACAAAATACCCATGTTTAAAGAGAACTCGCTAACTATTGGCTAAAGTAGTACAGACAGAGGCTGAATTAAATCTATAGCATGTCTGGAGGGAAAAATCAGAATGACCGCGCAAACCCCGAACTCACTTTATGAACAAAAGTTATTAAATTAATATTAAATATGTAAATAAGGGATTTTAATATTACATATATATATATATATATATATATATATATATGTATATATGTATAAATATGTATATATTCATACATTAATGTATACATGTAGACTGTTTAATAAAAAATGAGACTCATGATCGAAAAATACTTATCACATTAATAATTTAAGTACAATAAAACAAATTGTGTATGCACTATCAAAAGTAATTGTATAGGCCGGGAGCGGCTAACCTACGGCTCGCGAGCCACATGCGGCTCTGTGAAGGATTATTTGTGGCTCTCGATAAATGTACCCGAGTTCCCTTTTCATTTTCGTGTTATTATATTTTAAAAAATTATTACAACTGATGAAGCTCCGTCAATGCTGGGTAAAAATAAATTGGTCTTATTGGTCTTTTAAGAGACGATTCTCAAATTTCACGATTCATACCGATTCACTGCATAATTCACCGAGAACATCTAGTTACAAAATATTTCAAATATCCTGATGTTATGTAAACAGTGTAACACATTGTAAATTACATTCGCCCCAATACAAAAAATCATCGACAATTCAAAAATTTCCTTGAAAAATTAAAGGACGAAGAACTTCTGAATGACATTCAATAAATAAATTTTCTGTAAAAAAAATTATTAACACCTTTTTTGCATACCTTTAAAATACATATTTAATTGCGGCTCGAGAAAAATTTCAAATTTTGAAAAATGGCTCGGACTGTTAACTTGGCCACCCCTGTAATATAGTATCTATTCCGTCCAGAAGTCATGATGCTGGATCAGCGGCAGCAATTGTTAATAGTTTTGTAAAGTGTGTGTAACGGTAACAAAATTGTTATGTAGCCTCCACACTGTGGCCAGTTGTTCACCCTTTCCTGGTGGTGACCTCAAACGATGGTTCACGGGTCGCATCCACACGCTGGGCCACTAAATGAGCTGAGCGCATTGATTCGTCCATAGGGTCTACTGCGCACTTTAGTTGCGCATCTGGCTGCCTTTGATCTTTGGAGAAAAACCGCCTCGGAAGTCATCGTCCGCCAAGGATATTTTCTCGTCTGCCGCCATTGGTCACGATAAGCCAAAGCCCCTCCAGACGGTGGTGATGGCTTGCAGTGGACCATAGTGTGGAGGGGCCTTTACCGTTGAACGTAGCGCCATCTACAAAAAAAAGGAAAAGTAATAGTGTTTGTTCACTTATAGCGCGGAGCGGGGGGATTAAATCATCTACGAACCAATATACTCTGTTTTTTCTTTAAAGTGGATGGTTTGGACGACGTTTCCAGTGAAAATATTCAAAGTCATTGCAGTAAGCAAATTCTTAATTCTTTTAATCATAAATCTTATTGGGTTTTCATTTTCCCAACGCTGATCCAATCCATATATTCATTTAATTCTATTTGATTGTGTTTATGTATTATGTATCTCCTTCTTTCATATTATTCTTAACTATTGTACTGTGCTAAAATCTTAAATGTTAGTAGTCATTAATTCTCTATTGACAGTAATATATTTGCTCTGTAATGTCAAATTCGGATCTACAATAAACTGTTAGCATATCCCTTCCCTTTGGCCATTTCTCAATCCCAAAGTCTTTATTTTAGTTTATACATTTAATTATACATTCCACTAATTCTTAACATCTCACAGTATCATTTTAGAACTTTAAATATACATTTAACTGCAAATATACATTTTTAAGATTTGGGTAATTCACTATGAATTTATTGTAAATAGCCTGTTCGAAATCTATTTTCGGATCTATTTTATTTGACACTGCACAGTGCGCTCGCTGAATACATCTTTCCTTCGCCATATAACTTAGCTTCTACTCTCCTTCTCTAAGTGTGTTCGACACACTTAGAGAAGGAGTGATAGGAATTTCACGTACTGGACACCCATACAACAGCAAGGTAAACTCCATGAGTTTATGTCCGTGCAATGCTACTTCCTTACTATAGAGAAAAATTTGGAGAGTTACCCATTGCATTGCGTAAAGAAACTGTTAAATCTAAGGAGTAAATAAATATGAGAGTATGTAAAGAATCGGAATATTCTAGATAAAAAGTTAAAATGTTGGATTTATCTTATGAATTCAAAGGGTTAAAAGAGACTTTGAATTTCAAATTTTAAATTTTTAAATTTTTATCGATATTTTATAATGAGAATATTTAAAGTTGCTACATAAAACGTATGACACAAAAATCTACTAGAAAAAATAATTTTCGATTAAATTACGAGACTATAAAAAGATTGTCCTTTAACAATATTAATTAAAAATATTCCTAGTACACAACAACTAACCAATTGCGTTTATTTTTTTTTCTTTTTAAATTTGATATAAAAACAAAACTTGGTATCGATTTTTATTTGCGTTAAATACTATGGTTTAGTTTGGAGCGCTACGGTCTACTGTTTTGCACACGAGGGCTAATGAGACCGGACTCCTTAAAGTCAATTCTTGATGACTATGAACATCCATGCCCGCAGCGGGATTCGAACCCGCGAACTCTGGTTCCGAAGAGCAAAGCTCTTCGTTAATTACTATGAAACAATTAAATAAAATTATACAATGTTGTAGTAACCATTTTTTGCCATTTTACTCTGCAAATCGAGAAAATGGTTTACGATTTAAAAAAGCATACCCAGTTTTTTTGACAAATGCTTTAATAAACAAGCGCCAAAACGTTGGATAAGTAATGCATAAAAGTAATGCATCTGAAATATTTTGAAATTACTAATTTAATCCAAAAATTGTAAAAATATTTTACTATAAAGGTGTATGACGAAAAAAAAAGTGAAATAAAATAAAATAATCATGTTATTTAGAAAATGTAAATTTCATAACAAAGCGTATACTTAACTTGATTTTTTCAGAACAAAAAAAATCATTTCAAGTTTTAGGTCAAACACTGTCATTTTGCAAGCCCCTTGATCCCTTAATAAATTACAAAATACTTAATAAGTTGGGTTTGGCAATGACAAGTTTTTGTGTAAAAATTATAATTCTTAGATTAAGCGAGAACGAAATGGCTTTTGAAATACACTTGGGTTTTAGGAAAAATTATTAAATACTTTTCAAGCCATAAATTCTTCTGCTAGATGTCTTGTGATTTAAAATCCGTATACTGAGATGTAATAAATGGTGTTTGATATAGAAGGTGGATTATTTTGAGCAACTGACTGCACCATTGAGAACAAATATTGCTTCTGATTTCGAAACCCAAAACGGTAACTAACGGTACCCCAAAAATAGAAACCCGAAACAATAACCACATTAAAATCAGATGATACTTTACGATTATCTACAATCAAGCATGGTGTAAAGAGAACAAAAATTTTACAGGGATGTTGTCTGTCAATTCAAATTTAATGCTTCAGTGATCATCTCTGTTTACTAACGCATAATCACACTCCTTTGTTAAAATTTATGGTTATCATTAAAACACGTTACACACGCAACATCACTTTAATAGAACATAACAACAACTTAACAACATACAATACAGGCAGGTACAGTTAACATGAGAAGGGTTATTCGAATATCTGGGGAAGTAATGACGTCATAATATTTACAACACTCTCCCTCACGAGTACAGATTCTAAGTTAATTTTCACAGTCCATATCTATCAGTCCAAAATGATCTCTTAGGAACAAGAATCTAGGTTCTGCTAGGGGTTTGGTGAATATATCTACCACCTTTTTTTCTGTGTTCTTGTTTAAGACTTTCACATTACCTCGAAGGACGGAATCCCTAATAAAGTGTTCGGGTCTACATAAGAATTAGGTTCCCCTTGGTAAATTTGGCGAAAATATTGGCGATATTTACTAAAACACAAAAGTAATCCATCCAAACATTGTATGTCTCGCTTTTTCTGGCGACTTTAATGAATTCACAGTGCGCCATCGTAATAGAATTATATAATCTTACTTAATTGAAGAAAACGACTTGAAAACCAGAGATTTATATTTATGGGCAATTAATCCCTTAACAGGTTACAAATACAACAATTCCAAATTATTAGAAATCAATCATAGTGAACCATTAATGGTTTGTTATATTTAATTTTTTTAAGCATTGCCCACTTTTTTATGTAAGAAAAGAGTTACACAAGGTGAGTTGGATGCAAATATCATATAAATTATAATATAGATACAGATTGTTTTAACACGGTGAGATCCGGAGAAAATGTAAGGCGACCATACTTAAACCATTATCGCCAAGTTGGCGGGGGAACCCAATTCTTAAGTCAACCCAAGTGTTCTATTATGCTGATATGCTTCGATCTGGAACTAACAATAAAATTTTATGTTAAACATTGTTAAACATTTGGCTGGTTGATTATCACTAAAAATTGTTACCGTTGGTAAAGGTAATCCTAAGTTATTCCTTAGTTGCTTCAAATGAATGGCTTCCTTTGCTGCTTCAATTAGGGCCATATATTCTTCTTCCGCTATTGATAAAGCAACCGATATTTGTTTTTTGGATTCCTAACTTATAACAGATCCAGCAAACTCAAAGTAATAACTAGTATAGGATTTACGGTCAATTTGACAAGAATTCCAATCAGCATCAGTCATTCCTATTAATTTTGTTCCTGTTTTCTGGAATTTCAGAGCTAAGTTTATTGTTCCTTTGATGTAACGAAGAACTCTTTTAGCAGCTTGCCAATGTTCTTTACCAAAACATGAGTTGAACTGGCTTAAATAACTGACGGAATGAGCAATGTCAAGTCTAGTAGTAATTGCTAAATACATTAGAGAACCGATCAAATTTTGATATGGAACATCTATTGATTCTTTTCTTTAGCCAATTTCATTTTTGGCTCCATTGGAATTTTGGTTTAAAAAATATTTCTATACATTTCTAAAATATATGTACTCACTCATTTGAACCTATCCTGGGTCCATAACCTATTAGAATTTATAGTTATCTTTGAAACACGTTATACAAGCAACATCACTTTAATTGAACATAACAACAACTTAACAACATACAATATAGGCAGTTACAGTTAACATGAGAAGGGTTATTCAAATATTTGGACGAGTGATGACATCATAATATTTATAACACTCCCCAGTACAGATTAATTATCACAGTCCATATCTATCAGTCCAAGATGATCTCTTAGGAACAAGAAACTAGGTCCTGGTAAAGGTTTGGTGAATATATCTGCCACCATTTATTTTGTGTTCTTGTTTAAGACTTTCACATCAC
>CM063506.1:137614699-137634699 GCA_032207245.1 Pardosa pseudoannulata
CTTCTTCCGTAATAAAGCATAGCTTTGATCTTTCCTGATGTCCCTTTAAGTGCTCCATTGAAAAATCAAATACAGAAAAATACATTTTACAAAAAAAAAAAAAAAAATCAATACAATGATTTTGCGTTTATTTAAAAACTAGTGCTTTAAAAACTGATTTAAAAAACAAATATTTTTTATGCTTGTAAATAATGAAAAAATTTGAACATTAAGAGTTAATTGGGGGAGATAAATTTATATTCCATGCATTTAATACATAATGTAATGTGTCCTAAGCATACATTAAAAATATATCAGCATAATGAAAGCTTAATCGTTGATAGTTAATAGTAATAAATTTAATCCTACTTCCATTAATAATGTTGAATTTATAACAAAAAAAAATAATAGTAATTCGATTTAAATCCAAAAATCTGATTTAAATAGAAGAAAATCTAAACAGGATAATTTTAAAAACTATCAAGATTTTGGTTTAAGTATTTTTAAAATTGATATACATTTCATTTGTTATTTCAATATATATTTTTTAATATTTCTTCTCAGTATAAGCTATAGAAATTATAATTGAATCTGCAGTATTAAAAAAATTAACCCAAAAACTGTTTTTAATTTTTTTTTTTTTTTTTTTTTTGTAGGGGGGGAATAAAGAAAAAACCCTCCCAGTTTTCGAAATACGAATTTTACGAATATTTTAAATGGACTTTATTGTTCAATAAATTTATTGTTCTAGCCCATTACCTTGGTCAGGTCAGTTAGACTGTTCTTAAAGTGACACAGTGCAAAAATTAAGGTTTATGTATCTAAAAAAAAATTTTCTTAAATTATAATCAATTTGTACAGACATGAAAACTATCAAAATTGGGTCATTAATGTTTTGCAGGTTATTTAGGATTAGATTGTAATTTGCCAGATGAAACGGTAACAAAAGATGCATATAAAAATTAGTTAATTTCAAAGATGCTTCATTAAAATAAAATACAACGATAAAATCTTTACAACACATTTAATTTCGACTCTCTAGTAACCCTATTCTAGTTTGGTTTTTCAAATTTAAAAGAATAATGATAAGGGTTGCCAAAGATAAAAAATAAAAGTTTTACAAAAATTTACAAAATAATATCTACAATTTCTAAAACAATATAAAATTAATTATTTTCATTTAAATTAGTTATGCTTAAATTATGATTTAAATTAATTACTTCTAAATTAAATATACTGTTATAATGTAAACGATGACAGAAGTTTAAAAGCACATTTTACCAATATTACATCAAACAAATCTGTGTAGCTTTTTTACTTGTAAAATTTTAACGGATTATTTTAAATTTCTCTGTAATATACGACATATTTTAATTTTAGTGATTAATAATAGTTGATTTTTCACCAAAATGTTTGTTAACTACAGAATTGATTTTCAGATTATTAAATTTGTTTCAGCACTATTATTTGTCTGTTAATGAAATAAAAACAATTCAGATTTCTTGAATTTTAGTATCGCGTACTGATAGTTGTCAGCTACTAGAATTAGGTTAAATCATCGGTCGGGGAACTTTTTTAATGATTACCCCAAAATATTTTTATGTAATATGATATTACCCCATGGCGAAGAGAGAGAGAGGGAAAAAAAAAAAAACGAAATCGCCTTTTTTAGCATCTTTTATATTATAGCCCCCCCCCCATGATAATTTTAAAGAAAACAATTAAAAATTTTATTTAAACTTCATTTATTCAATTTATCAGTGTAATACATAGTAATCCATAACGGTATTGTAACAAATTATTATAATAATAATAAAACAAACAATAATTAGAATTGAAAAATTTTTTTAAAAAAAGAATAATTGAAGAAAAAAAATTTTCACGTTTTGGAGAAATGGTGTTGTTTCATGTTCGATACAATTGCTTCAAAATTAGGACTTTTTGATGTAAGAGCGATTTGAATGCAGTCTTCGGCGTTTAATCGATTTCTGTTCTTCGTTTTTATGTTCATTAGAGTGGAAAAGCCTTGTTCGCACAAATATGTTGTTCCAAATGGCAGCAATTTTTTAACCGCCTCTTCATGTGCAATTTTGAAAGCCTTTGCAGCTTTTGAAATCCAAAAAGACGTCAAATTTGATTTACTCTCAAATTGAATACGTGCTTCAGTATTAGATCGAAGTTCAAGAATTGCTTCTGCCAAACCTGAAGGTTCTTCTGGTATCATAGCAATATCACATTTAAAAGGATCTACAATCCAACTGATAGTACGTGTATCAAGATTGTACTCAATTTAAAGTAAAATAAAATGTGCTTTATTGCGCAAAGAGAACACTTTAGTGGTGAGTAGTGAGATGGCGAGAACACTTTAGTGTGGTGGGTAGTGAGATGGCGTGGCCTGCATATGTAGCTAAATTGTTTAAGTTGAAAAAAATACTAACAAGTTTATAAAATAGCAAATTAAAAATATATACTTTTTACTCAAAAAAGTTTCATTTTTACCCCCAAAAATTTCCTTTTTACCCCATTTGGGGTAATTTACCCCGGTTCCCCGACCGCTGGGTTAAATAGTCTTCATGTCGTCTTGTTATCTCAAGATCCTACAAACGAAAAGTTTAAATCACTCTGGAATTGTAAAAAAATATCTATTACGTGCTGCCATCTAGTGGTGTAAGGAATAGATATAACTCCCTTTCAATATACGTTATTTCATTTGTGCATAAGATTTCTTACAATCTTTGTGTTGTAACTGAGTAATAAAAGACACCTGAAAAAGCTTTTGAAACGATCAGTTTCACATGATAAAAATAATGAAATTTAAAAAATTTCTTCCTATTTTGTATTGTTATATACATCGTGGGAAAAAATATTAGACATTTTGAATCTAAGCATTAACGGGTTTAGATTTGTTTTACACTGGAAAATATAGCCACTGGTGAGGTTTAACGTATTTAAAATTAGCTGAAATTTTCTTTAATTCATACTCCTCTTACACAATTACAACCTTTTAGTTAGAAGGATTCACCGATAGCTGTTGTTGTTGTTTTTTTTTTCCCATATAGGACACCAAAAGTATTTGAAAAAATATAATTTTAAACTTTTAAAACTATCCATATAACAAGACAGTTCTTAATCACATCTCCTAAAATAATTTTACAGTATTCAAATAACTTCATCGTTATAAATGAATTTCTGAACGGACGTTTCGAAGCAATATACAATAGGCTTACAGTTTGGAACATTGCATTTGAAACTTACAGTGTGGAATAAATTAACTTACTGTACAGTTCCGGAAAATTCTTATTTCATTTAACACATTGTATGCTTTACAAGTACTAGTTATACACCAGAATACGTACTATATACACCACAAATTTTAGAGAAATTATACACCAATTGAGAAGAATAAAATTTTCCTACAAGCAAGATAAAGGATTTTTACAATTCAAAAATTAGAGACAGAATTTTTTATAATTAATTGAAGTAAAATTTTGATTTATTTTGTGAGCCTGAAACGTTATAAGTATCGGACATTTTAAAATTAGAAAAATAACTAAATGATGATAAGAAATTGAGAACTAAAAATAGTACCTTTAAAGACTTAAAATCTTCATTATAATATATTTTTTATTCACCATAAAACAAACAGCTTTGTTCCTTTTAAAATGATGATAAGAAAAGTCCTTTTAAATAGTGATGATAGAGAATTCCTTTTAAAATGATGATAATAGAGAATGATGATAAGAAATTGAGAACTAAAAAAAGTACCTTTAAAGACTTAAAATCTTCATTATAATATATTTTTTTATTTCACCATAAAACAAACAGTTTTTGTTCCTTTTAAAATGATGATAAGAAAAGTCCTTTTAAATAGTGATGATAGAGAATTCCTTTTAAAATGATGATGATAGAGAATGATGATAAGAAATTGAGAACTAAAAATAGTACCTTTAAAGACTTAAAATCTTCATTATAATATATTTTTTATTCACCATAAAACAAACAGCTTTGTTCCTTTTAAAATGATGATAAGAAAAATCCTTTTAAATGGTGATGATAGAGAATTCCTTTTAAAATGATGATGATAGAGAATGATGATAAGAAATTGAGAACTAAAAAATAGTACCTTTAGAGACTTAAAATCTTCATTATAATAGCATTTTTTTATTCACCATAAAACAAACAGTTTTGTTCCTTTTAAAATGATGATAAGAAAAATCCTTTTAAATGGTGATGATAGAGAATTCCTTTTAAAATGATGATGATAGAGAATGATGATAAGAAATTGAGAACTAAAAATAGTACCTTTAGAGATTAAAATCTTCATTATAATATATTTTTTATTCACCATAAAACAAACAGTTTTGTTCCTTTTAAAATGATGATAAGAAAAATCCTTTTAAATGGTGATGATAGAGAATTCCTTTTAAAATGCTGATGATGATAGAGAATGATGATAAGAAATTGAGAACTAAAAATAGTACCTTTAGAGACTTAAAATCTCCATTATAATATATTTTTTTATTCACCATAAAACAAACAGTTTTGTTCCTTTTAAAATGATGATAAGAAAAGTCCTTTTAAATGGTGATGATAGAGAATTCCTTTTAAAATGATAATGATAGAGAATGATGATAAGAAATTGAGAACTAAAAATAGTACCTTTACAGACTTAAAATCTTCATTATAATATTTTTTTTTATTCACCATAAAACAAACAGCTTTGTTCCTTTTAAAATGAATATTTACAAATTTATCAATAAGGTTTAATTTAGATTTTAAAAAAATGTTTAGTTTTATAATTTCATGAAAAATATTTTCTAAAATGATCGAGAAAATAAACACCAATTGAGAAGAATGAAATTTACCTACACGCAAGATAAAGGATTTTTACAATTTAAAAATTAGAGACCGAATTTTTTTATAATTAATTGAAGTAAAATTTTGATTTATTTTGTAAGCCTGAAATGTTATAAGTATCGGACATTTTAAAATTAGAAAAATAACTAAATGATGATAAGAAATTGAGAACTAAAAATAGTACCTTTAAAGACTTAAAATCTTCATTATAATATATTTTTTATTCACCATAAAACAAACAGCTTTGTTCCTTTTAAAATGAATATTTACAAATTTATCAATAAGGTTTAATTTAGATTTTAAAAAAATGTTTAGTTTTATAATTTCAAGAAAAAATATTTTCTAAAATGATAGAGAAAAATAAACACCAATTGAGAAGAATAAAATTTTCCTACAAGCAAGATAAAGGATTTTTACAATTCAAAAATTAGAGACAGAATTTTTTATAATTAATTGAAGTAAAATTTTGATTTATTTTGTGAGCCTGAAACGTTATAAGTATCGGACATTTTAAAATTAGAAAAATAACTAAATGATGATAAGAAATTGAGAACTAAAAATAGTACCTTTAAAGACTTAAAATCTTCATTATAATATATTTTTTATTCACCATAAAACAAACAGCTTTGTTCCTTTTAAAAGGATGATAAGAAAAATCCTTTTAAATGGTGATGATAGAGAATTCCTTTTAAAATGATGATGATAGAGAATGATGATAAGAAATTGAGAACTAAAAATAGTACCTTTAAAAACTTAAAATCTTCATTATAATATATTTTTTTTATTCACTATAAAACAAACAGTTTTGTTCCTTTTAAAATGATGATAAGAAAAATCCTTTTAAAATGGTGATGATAGAGAATTCCTTTTAAAATGATGATGATAGAGAATGATGATAAGAAATTGAGAACTAAAAATAGTACCTTTAAAGACTTAAAATCTTCATTATAATATATTTTTTTATTCACTATAAAACAAACAGTTTTGTTCCTTTTAAAATGATGATAAGAAAAATTCTTTTAAATGGTGATGATAGAGAATTCCTTTTAAAATGATGATGATAGAGAATGATGATAAGAAATTGAGAACTAAAAATAGTACCTTTAGAGACTTAAAATCTTCATTATATATATTTTTATTCACTATAAAACAAACAGTTTTGTTCCTTTTAAAATGATGATAAGAAAAATCCTTTTAAATGGTGATGATAGAGAATTCCTTTTAAAATGATGATGATAGAGAATGATGATAAGAAATTGAGAATTAAAAAATAGTTCCTTTAGAGACTTAAAAATCTTCATTATAATATATTTTTTATTCACCATAAAACAAACAGTTTTGTTCCTTTTAAAATGATGATAAGAAAAGTCCTTTTAAATGGTGATGATAGAGAATTCCTTTTAAAATGATAATGATAGAGAATGATGATAAGAAATTGAGAACTAAAATAGTACCTTTAGAGACTTAAAATTTCATTATAATATATTTTTTATTCACCATAAAACAAACAGTTTTGTTCCTTTTTAAAATGAATATTTACAAGTTTATCAATAAGGTTTTAGATTTAAAAAAAAATGTTTAGTTTTGTAATTTCAAGAAAAATTTTTGTAAAATGATAGAGAAATAAACACCAATTGAGAAGAATGAAATTTACCTACACGCAAGATAAAATACTTTTGAAATTCAAAAATTAGAGACCAATTTTTTTTCAATAAATCGAAGTAAAATTTTGATTTATTCCGTAAACCTGAAACCTTATAGGTATCGGCCTTTTGAAATTAGAAAAAAAAATAATAATGATAAGAAATTGAGAACTAAAAATAGTACCTTTAGAGACTTCAAATCTTCATTATAATAGTTTTTTTAATCACCATAAAACAAACAGTTTTGTTCCTTTTAAAATGAATACTTACAAGTTCACCGATAACGTTTTAGATTTAAAAAAAAAGGAACTATTTAGTTTTGTCATTTCAAGAAAAATATTTTCTAAAATGGTAAAGAAAATATACACCTATTCAGAAGAATGAAATTTACCTACACGCAAGATAAAAGACCTTTGAAATTCAAAAACTAGAAACCAAATTTTTTTAAATAAATCGAAGTAAAATTTTGATTTATTCTGTAAATCGGAAACTTTAATGGTATCGGACATTTTAAAATTAGAGAAAAATAAATAATGATAAAAAATTGAGAACTAAAAAATAATACTACCTTTAGTGACTTAAAATCTTCATTATAATAGTTTTTTATCACCATAAAACAAACAGGTTTGTTCCTTTTAAAATGAATAGTTACAAGTTTATCGATAACGTTTTAGATTTTAAAAAAACTATTTAGTTTTGTCATTTCAAGAAAAATGTTTTCTAAATGGTAGAGAAATTATACACAAATTGAAAAGAATGAAATTTACCTACACGCAAGATAAAAGATTTTTGAAAATTTTGATTTATTCTGTAAAATCGGAAACTTTAATGGTATCGGGCATTTTAAAATTAGAGAAAAATAAATAATGATAAAAAATTGAGAACTAAAAAATAATACTACCTTTAGTGACTTAAAATCTTCATTATAATAGTTTTTTATCACCATAAAACAAACTGTTTGTTCTTTTTAAAATGAATAGTTACAAGTTTATCGATAACGTTTTAGATTTAAAAAAAAACTATTTAGTTTTGTCATTTCAAGAAAAATGTTTTCTAAAATGGTAGAGAAAATATACACCATTGAAAAGAATGAAATTTACCTATACGCAAGATAAAAGATTTTTGAAAATTTTGATTTATTCTGTAAATCGGAAACTTTAATGGTATCGGACATTTTAAAATTAGAGAAAAATAATGATAAAAAATTGAGAACTAAAAAATAATACTACCTTTAGTGACTTAAAATCTTCATTATAATAGTTTTTTTAATCACCATAAAACAAACAGTTTTGTTCCTTTTAAAATTAATACTTACAAGTTCACCGATAACGTTTTAGATTTAAAAAAAAAGGAACTATTTAGTTTTGTCATTTCAAGAAAAATATTTTCTAAAATGGTAAAGAAAATATACACCTATTCAGAAGAATGAAATTTACCTACACGCAAGATAAAAGACCTTTGAAATTCAAAAACTAGAAACCAAATTTTTTTAAATAAATCGAAGTAAAATTTTGATTTATTTTGAAAGCCTGAAACGTTATAAGTATCGGACATTTTAAAATTAGAAAAATAACTAAATGATGATAAGAAATTGAGAACTAAAAATAGTACCTTTAAAGACTTAAAATCTTCATTATAATATATTTTTTATTCACCATAAAACAAACAGCTTTGTTCCTTTTAAAATGATAAGAAAAATCCTTTTAAATGGTGATGATAGAGAATTCCTTTTAAAATGATGATGATAGAGAATGATGATAAGAAAATTGAGAACTAAAAATAGTACCTTTAAAAACTTAAAATCTTCATTATAATATATTTTTTTATTCACTATAAAACAAACAGTTTTGTTCCTTTTAATTGATGATAAGAAAAATCCTTTTAAATGGTGATGATAGAGAATTCCTTTTAAAATGATGATGATAGAGAATGATGATAAGAAATTGAGAACTAAAAATAGTACCTTTAAAGACTTAAAATCTTCATTATAATATATTTTTTTTATTCACTATAAAACAAACATTTTGTTCCTTTTAAAATGATGATAAGAAAAATTCTTTTAAATGGTGATGATAGAGAATTCCTTTTAAAATGATGATGATAGAGAATGATGATAAGAAATTGAGAACTAAAAATAGTCCCTTTAGAGACTTAAAATCTTCATTATAATATATTTTTTTATTCACTATAAAACAAACAGTTTTGTTCCTTTTAAAATGATGATAAGAAAAATCCTTTTAAATGGTGATGATAGAGAATTCCTTTTAAAATGATGATGATAGAGAATGATGATAAGAAATTGAGAATTAAAAATAGTTCCTTTAGAGACTTAAAATCTTCATTATAATATATTTTTTATTCACCATAAAACAAACAGTTTTGTTCCTTTTAAAATGATGATAAGAAAAGTCCTTTTAAATGGTGATGATAGAGAATTCCTTTTAAAATGATAATGATAGAGAATGATGATAAGAAATTGAGAACTAAAAATAGTACCTTTAAAGACTTAAAATCTTCATTATAATATATTTTTTATTCACCATAAAACAAACAGCTTTGTTCCTTTTAAAATGAATATTTACAAATTTATCAATAAGGTTTAATTTAGATTTTAAAAAAATGTTTAGTTTTATAATTTCATGAAAAATATTTTCTAAAATGATCGAGAAAATAAACACCAATTGAGAAGAATGAAATTTACCTACACGCAAGATAAAATACTTTTGAAATTCAAAAATTAGAGACCAATTTTTTTTCAATAAATCGAAGTAAAATTTTGATTTATTCTGTAAACCTGAAACCTTATAGGTATCGGCCTTTTGAAATTAGAAAAAAAAATAATAATGATAAGAAATTGAGAACTAAAAATAGTACCTTTAGAGACTTAAAATCTTCATTATAATAGTTTTTTTATTCACCATAAAACAAACAGTTTTGTTCCTTTTAAAATGAATACTTACATGTTCACCGATAACGTTTTAGATTTAAAAAAAACGAACTATTTAGTTTTGTCATTTCAAGAAAAATATTTTCTAAAATGGTAAAAAAAATATACACCAATTCAGAAGAATGAAATTTACCTACACGCAAGATAAAAGACCTTTGAAATTCAAAAACTAGAAACCAAATTTTTTTAAATAAATCGAAGTAAAATTTTGATTTATTCTGTAAATCGGAAACTTTAATGGTATCGGACATTTTAAAATTAGAGAAAAATAAATAATGATAAAAAATTGAGAGCTAAAAAATAATACTACCTTTAGTGACTTAAAATCTTCATTATAATAGTTTTTTATCACCATAAAACAAACAGGTTTGTTCCTTTTAAAATTAATAGTTACAAGTTTATCGATAACGTTTTAGATTTTAAAAAAACTATTTAGTTTTGTCATTTCAAGAAAAATGTTTTCTAAAATGGTAGAGAAATTATACACAAATTGAAAAGAATGAAATTTACCTACACGCAAGATAAAAGATTTTTGAAAATTTTGATTTATTCTGTAAATCGGAAACTTTAATGGTATCGGACATTTTAAAATTAGAGAAAAATAAATAATGATAAAAAATTGAGAGCTAAAAAATAATACTACCTTTAGTGACTTAAAATCTTCATTATAATAGTTTTTTATCACCATAAAACAAACTGTTTGTTCTTTTTAAAATGAATAGTTACAAGTTTATCGATAACGTTTTAGATTTAAAAAAAACTATTTAGTTTTGTCATTTCAAGAAAAATGTTTTCTAAAATGGTAGAGAAAATATACACCAATTGAAAAGAATGAAATTTACCTATACGCAAGATAAAAGATTTTTGAAAATTTTGATTTATTCTGTAAATCGGAAACTTTAATGGTATCGGACATTTTAAAATTAGAGAAAAATAAATAATGATAAAAAATTGAGAGCTAAAAAATAATACTACCTTTAGTGACTTAAAATCTTCATTATAATAGTTTTTTATCACCATAAAACAAACAGGTTTGTTCCTTTTAAAATGAATACTTACAAGTTCACCGATAACGTTTTAGATTTAAAAAAAAGGAACTATTTAGTTTTGTCATTTCAAGAAAAATATTTTCTAAAATGGTAAAGAAAATATACACCAATTCAGAAGAATGAAATTTACCTACACGCAAGATAAAAAACCTTTGAAATTCAAAAACTAGAAACCAAATTTTTTTAAATAAATCGAAGTAAAATTTTGATTTATTCTGTAAATAGCAGGGCTTCGAACCGGAACTGAACCGAAAACCGGAAAAAACCGTTATTTTGGTCGGAACGAAAACCGGAACTGAACCGAAAAAAATATCGGTTTATTTCGGTTCGATATATCTTTCAGTCATTTTGTTACTGTTACCAACTTATCAATATTTTCTAATTTAACGTCAACTTTATAATTATCATTACATGTATACTGCTTCTCGATTTCCTATTTTGATATTCACTAGTATTTTTCTGTTTCAGTTTCGCATGAAACTACTTGTAGAAGACATATTTAATTCAGTTGATTAAACTAGAAGTATAGATGATTTTTTAAGAAAAATATCGAGTTATATTTTATTTTTCACATCTCAGCATGCGATCATCCACGGATGTTTGTATAGACTGTTTAGATCAGGGAGGAGTAAATAGACAGGAGAGGCCCTAAGTGACGTAGCATGAAGCATCTATCAAATCTTCTGCGCATCAAATGGGTGTTTGGTAATGGCGGCGATTCAAATGTTTCGTAATAGTAGAATTTTCATTAGGCCTGCTGTTTGTATCAATTCACATAGTGTACCAATTAAAAAAAGAATAAAATCTTCTAAATTTTGATAGAATTACATTTTTTGTTTATGATAGAATTATATTTTTAGTACAAATAAGAATATACATAAAATGAAATTATTCATTTGGAACTGAAACGAAAACAGTTATTTTTGGGGGAGCAAAAAACCGGAACTGAACCGAAAACCGTTATTTTTGGCGGAGCGAAAACCGGAACTGAACCGATATTAATTTTTTAGTTGAACCGGAACGAAAACCGGAACAAAAAAAAATTACGGTTCGAAGCCCTGGTAAATCGGAAACTTTAATGGTATCGGGCATTTTAAAATTAGAGAAAAATAAATAATGATAAAAAATTGAGAACTAAAAAATAATACTACCTTTAGTGACTTAAAATCTTCATTATAATAGTTTTTTATCACCATAAAACAAACTGTTTGTTCTTTTTAAAATGAATAGTTACAAGTTTATCGATAACGTTTTAGATTTAAAAAAAAACTATTTAAACTATTTAAATAAAAACTATTTAAATTTTTTTTTATTTTTTTAAAACTATTTATTTAGTTTTGTCATTTCAAGAAAAATGTTTTCTAAAATGGTAGAGAAAATATACACCAATTGAAAAGAATGAAATTTACCTACACGCAAGATAAAAGATTTTTGAAATTTTTTATAATTAATTGAAGTAAAATTTTGATTTATTCTGTAAGCCTGAAACCTTATAGGTATCGGACATTTTAAAATTAGGAAAAATAACTAAATAATGATAAGAAATTGAGAACTACAAATAGTACCTTTAGAGACATAAAATTTTCATTATAATATATATTTTTTATTCGCCATAAAACAAACAGTTTTGTTCCTTTTAAAATGAATAGTTACAAGTTTATTGATATTTGGTTTAGATATTTTTTTTAAAAAAGCTATTTAGTTTTGTCATTTCAAGCAGAATATTTTTTTAAATGGCAGAGAAAATATACACCAAGTGAGAAAAAAAGAAATTTACTTACGCAAGATAAAATATTTTTCAAAATTCACAAATTACAAGCTAATTTTTTTATAATAAATTGAAATAAAATGTTTTATTTATTCTGCAAACCTGAAACTTTCAAATTATCTGATATTTTAAAATTTAAAATAAAAAAATGATTATTTTACATCATACACTTATATTACATTACATCATAATACATTATTTAGAACAAAAACCTTTTAAAAAATACTTCAGAGTATGGTAGAGTTAATTTAGATAGGATGTATCTCCTGAATAAAGCTTCCTTCTTACACTTACTCGCCCAACAGTTAAAGAAAATTTATATAAATGACCGTCAATAATGTATATTTAGCTTACTAAATGGAATTTTATAAATTTTCAAATTTTTAATGGAAATGAGGACTTTCAAAATAATACTCAATTATCGTTAAATTTGACAATTTAAAATTAGAAAAAAAACACTAAATACTTTTACTAAATTGAGAATTTTTTTTAAAAAAAGGGCCTTTATTAAGCTATAAAATAAAATATATCTCTCGTATTAATATAATTAAATGTTCGTATATTGAAAAAAGATAATTAACTTCTATTTGATATAAAATTTATTTTCTAATTTTCAAAATTCAAAAGATAATTAACTTCTATTTAATATAATTTTATTTTCTAATTTACAAAATTCAAAAGATAATTAACTTCTATTTAAAATAAAATTTATTTTCTAATTTACAAAATTCAAAAGATAATTAACTTCTATTTAATATAAATTTTATTTTCTCATTTAAAAAATTCAAAAGATAATTAACTTCTATTTAATATAAATTTATTTTCTAATATACAAAATTCAAAAGATAATTAACTTCTATTTAAAATAAAATTTATTTTCTAATTTACAAAATTCAAAAAATAATTAGCTTCTATTTGATATAAAATTTGCTTTCTAATTTACAAAATTCAAAAGAGAATTAACTTCTATTTGATATAAATTTATTTTCTAATTTACAAAATTCAAAAAATAATTAGCTTCTATTTGATATGAAATTTGCTTTCTAATTTACAAAATTCAAAATATATTTTCCTGGTAAGTAGATTTCATTTTTTTTTACATAACGTACATATTTTTTTGTTTAAAATAAAAAGTATTGCGCCATATAATAAAAATAATTTTGTCTAAATTTACAACCCTATTAATGATCTAAAAAAATTTTAAGCTAAGTAAAATCGATCTTTTTAATTTTATATTGAATAAAATATAAGCTATTTAATGAACATTTTTCAGCTCGAAAGGTACCATGTCCCCTTAACATAACATTCCCGAAGTAATAATTTCAAAGCAAACAAAATATCAATTGGCGCCTATGAATTATTCAGATGGGGCAAATTTTATATCCACGTTTCAGACCATGTTTTACTGCTTCCAGGTAAGTTTCCAAAAGTCGTAATAAATTCCGTTCTATTTATTTTCTTCAAGTCTCCGCCTTCGAACGTTCTAGAGCTTGCGCACAGACAAAGGACGAATAAAACATAAACACGTGACGGAAGTCCTCGCGAACAGCTGATGTGACTCTGCGGAAAATGTTTTTAGATGCGAGATGATTCAGGGGAAGATGAGACCATTATCAGTTTTTCTTATCAGTTGCTGTTACACCGTCTGCTGGGAATGCTTGTGAAGCATCAATATTTATTTAATAACGCTTTTTCGTCAAGGAATGGAGAAACCATGGAAGCCAAATGGAGCTTTGTGTTATGCCTAACATTCATCATTGATACTTTGAATTTTTAAAGTCTAGACCAGGGATTTCCAACTGGTAGACGCTCGAGGATCCTATTGGTTACGTTATGTATGATTGCGGGTCAAGGTCGTACCCAGATAAATAATTTCTATTGGGTGTGTACCCGTTTCACTGACCCGGGGTACCTGAGTGATCATTTCCTAGCGTTGTTGTTGTTGACTTATCAAACTTGGTGAAACCAAGCACGATTGAGCCGGAGGCTACTCGTTTTAAGGCAATGGGGTGAGCCTTTCGTTTATAACGAGCACCACAAGGGTACAAAGTACGACTTAGTACGACAAAATACGACTTATACTCAAGTGGGTCCTCGTAATTTTAAAGCAGGGACCAAGCAGAAGACCCATAGACTTGGCCTGCCACCCCCAGAGGTATTGATTGAGAACTTGGAGGACATTGTGACCACGAACATATTTTACGTACCCCAGTCACCTTTAACGAATACGGTAGATCTTAGGCCGGCCCGGGCTCCGAACCCGCAACCCTCCAGTTACTAGAACGTTGCCTTTACCGACTGAGCTACCGCGGCTCTTTTCTAGCGTTCTTCCTGGTAGTCTTGGGTCTACCTTTGTAGAGTTTACTTCTTACTGGGTTGGACCACATTAATCTTCGAATCATGACGAACCTCTCGTAGGTCAGTAGAGGCTTGGTAGCCGTTATGGGTCGCTGTTGTGATGACCTGAGTCAATAGCAAGTTGCTTCTGTATGGCCATAAAGACTGGCTCAGAAAGACTGCCTTAAGACTGGCTAAATTCTTCATATTGCACAACTATAGCTCAGTCGGCAAAACCTTCGATGTCATAAATGGAGGCTAGCGGGATATAGGCTCGAATTGACCAAAGATCCACCGTGTTCATTAATGACAACTGGGGAACTTAAACTAGGTTAGTAGTTGCAATGTTGTCCAATTTCAATCGATACCTCTGGAGGTGGCAGATCAAACCAGGGGATTTTCTGCTTGCTCTCGTCTTCTAAATTATGAGAACCCAATGAAGCCAATATTACATGCGTCCGTATCAATCGTTAAGCTTCACGTGCTTCCGGAAGGTGATAAATCAGTAACACTCTCGCAGCCGTCTATGGAATAAAAGTGCCTGTTTGTATAGCCAGAAAACAAATTAAGTCTGAATTTCTGAGTAAAGATGCTAAGATTCAGCTTTAGCTTTACAAAACCTTAATTTCCCTAAAAGTTTTATGTGGTAGCGAGTTTTGGGAAATATATTAAGCAGATGAACAACAAACTGTTGGCTCAACAAAAGCAGATGAACAAGAAATTGTTGGTTTGTGAAAGAAAATGAGAAGTATTTCCGGAGAAGTAAAAAAGAAATACGGTGGAGAGGATGATAAATAATATAGAAATACAACAAAAATACAGGGAGCCTAATAGAGTAAATAATATTTAAGTTTTACAAATAAGATGGATAGCACACATAGAGATACAAAGATAAAAATCCTGTAAAATAAATTAACGTTTTATAAACCTGACAGAAAATAAAGAATGGTAGACCAGACCGCAAATAAGATAGCTTGATAGTGTGGAGTTAGGGTAGTTTTGTCAATTTATTACAATTCAAAATTTTTATAATTGTGGATTTATACGTAATTACAAATAACATTTATCAATATACATTTACAGCATTCCTAATGAATGCTGTAAATGTATATTGATAACAGAAATACCTCATACAGAAATATCGTTTTAATGTTCTCCATTTTATAAGCCTATCAATGTCGATATTTATCCCCAGATTCAGTACAAATACAATTCTCAAAAATTGAACTTATAATAATTGGAGTAAGGAAAGACAAACTCTTTCCTTACTCTAATTATTATAACATTTATACGAGAGACTTAAACGTATATCCCATGTTTAGTTCAGATGAGTTTAAATAAACAAAGATGGAATTTATTCTGAAACTTGTACTGCGTCAAAGATTGCCTAACAGTAAGCTTTGAACTTCACTAATCTAGTCATCCTTAAGAGCAAAATGATGAGTTATACATTTTGACGAAAAAAAAATTACTTTTACCTATCAACTTCTTGCTCCCACATAGTCTACTTTACAGCTTTCCGTTGTTTAATTAGTCGCCTTCTGCTTTGACGTCATAACTGAAACGCGCGGAGGAAAAACTTTTCTCACGGACCTCATAACTCATGCGCAGGTGTCATGAACCAATCCGTTTTAATACATCGGATGACAGTTAGTTGTTTTGCTTACGGGTGAGCGGATTAGTGATATCGCTAAAATGGTAACTTTACTCAATCTTCTTTTCTTCACTCTCATTCTAGGCACAAAACTTATTACAGCTCAGTCTGAAATATACTCATCGCCTTATACATCACTAAGATTTTCGCAATGTCTCATAGAAAAAATGAGCGAATCGCACTTTTTTACTTCGGAAGACAGGAACAGTATGATTGGGGTAGCAGACGTTTTGGATCAAGCTATAAGAAGCGTAGAATACGGTCCATTCTCAGTGAAAATTCTACTAATAGCTTTTGCTACATCGCTAGCCGATGTTATTTTAACTGGAGATTTATCTAAAAATAGTTTTAGAAAAGGTGTTTATGCTATATCATTGGAACAGTGTTCCATGTCAACTGTAGGGTATGTCGATAATGAATTCATCAAAGAGTGTTTAAGAATTGTTTCTTCGTTAGAAGAGAGTGAAGTCACAAAACTACGGCAAGGAAATACATTCAGAGATTCAGACTTCGCTTCTGGTAGCTACAACCCTGGCATATATCCCAAACAACCCGAAGTATTTAATCCACATGCAGTAAATCCTTCTCCTGTACAACGTCCTTTCATACCAGTAGATTCGGAGGTAAATGATAAGACAATCAGTGGCCAACATCAAAGACCTCCTGACTTCTCATCTTTGTCATCCACACTGCATTCTGGTTCAAGAAGTAGGTTTACAGTAAAGACAACAAGTGATGTTCATAATCCTTCTTTCGCAGATTCTGTTAGATCACAAGATGGAAAAGATTTTTCATCTGTACAGAGTAAACCTGAAAATCCGCCAATGGAATATGACTATTCCTTTGATGAAAGTTTGGTGGATCCATCATTTGAATATGAGGTATTAAATGTGCCTCCTCCGGAAGAAAGTCCTGATGGCGAATCTCCTGTTGCTCCTCAAACTCCATTACATGCATCCTCCCAAGATCAGTCCGTGCCTCAGACCGATGGGAACTTTCAATACCCTGTACAACCAGGAATTAGGAAGAAACTTCCTCTGGGACCGGATATTATTGCAGAAAGAGAACCAGAAAGTGGAGATTCTATGGATTCGACTGAAAATTCTCAGAGATCCTCTTCAAGTTTCGGAGGATTAAATGTGCCTCAGATGAAAGAAAGTTCTGTAATTGTGATTTCTCCTAGTAAACAGTCACATCAAGCTGAAAATGTCAATTCTAGAGATCATAATGCTCAAGGTACAGAAACTTTATATCCTCCAAAAACTGAAACCTCTTCTGACGAAAAAAATCCAATTCCTATGACATCTTCAGCATCACTTTCACAGGTCCATGACCTAGATCAGAAAACCACATTTATCCCTACTCTAGAAAGTGTTATTAAGGATATATTCATTAATTCCACAGATTTCAAAAACGCTTTCAACTCTGGAATTAATAAACACAATGCGATCCGGTTAGCTCGAGTGATAACCGAGCAAAGTCTTTCTGGTTATAATTCAGGTATAATCAGAGAAGCATTAAATGCTGTATCAAATGCTGTAGCGAAAGTTAGAGTCAATTCTCCTGAAAACTATGCCCTTGCTTTGTCAAATGCCTTAGTATCAGTCTTGAAACTGCATAATTTACCATTGTTTGTCCATGGATCGCAGATAGCAACAAATATCCTTTCTAACTTAGATACTGCAGAATCTGGGTCAACGGAAAGTACCGATAAACAGCCTAAAGATTTTATACCTGATGTCGTTACGCAATCCAGTGTCGAAAATACATCTGTTGTCTTTGAAAAGCCAAAAATTGCACCGAAAGAAACAAATACTGGAATATTCAGTAAAGTTCTTTCAGACTATATATCAGGATCAAATGAAATGGCTAATTTCTTTTGTAGCAATGATATTTTACCAGGTATTTCACAAATATATTTCAATATAATAAAATCCGCCTTGGATGATTTTGGTGAGCAGTTAGCTTCTGCAGGTGCTAGAACAACATCAAAAATTCTCTCAGAGACGCCAAAACGGTATATATGCTCTAATTATGGAGAATTTATATCTTCTGCTATAACAGAAATTTTAGATAAAAAAGGACTTCTTTTCAGAGCAAATGCACAGGATATCTCAAACAAAATGATTTCAAGTCTTATTGAACATCTTTATGCAACTAAACGTACTCAAACACAAAAAACTGCATCCGATGACATGTCTGTTGAGAGCACCACAAGTTTTCCTTCAAAAGATTTGCCAGTTCTCCAAGCTTCTTTTTCTAGTAATTTTGATCTGTCTTTTCAAGAAACCAGTACATTACCTGAGGATTTTTATCAATCATCAACGTATAATCTCGACGATGTCAACCATAGAACTCCAGAATCTTTAGTAAGTAATCCCAGCATTGAGCCTATCTCTCACATATTTTCTCCTTCACCAATCATTTATGAACCATCTCCAGTAGAAGAATTCCAACATAAACATAAAGTTGTGGATGATTATACTAGTCCACTGTCTAGTGATGTCCCACAAGAAGATTCTTCATTTTCGCCCTCTTGGATGGAATCTCTAATTAGCTTGTCTCAATTTTCTACAGGAAAGCCAATAAATTACAATTATGATGATATAATGTCAGTGATTTCAGATGGCATTATAGACCAAGAAAAACTTGCTTCACATCTGCTGGAAGAAATAGAATCTGTTCTTGAAGTTTTGAGTACTAAATATGACGACCACGAAACTACAACCCCTTTACCAGAGTATTCTTCTGCCGAAAGTGAAATAGAAACAGTTGTGAAAGGTAATAATACCCAAGCAATACTCAACGAAAGAGAAATAAAACTTTCAAATAATTCTAAAAATTCTCATGAAAATAGCAGAAAAAATGTAGAAGAGGTTACAGTTATATCTCAAACTGACACAGCTACGTCACCATTACCTCAAATTCATGAAAATGCTGGAAGAGATGATATAACAATAACTGACCATCAAGTGAAAATTAGAAGCTCTCGTCGACGTCCTGAAACAACAGTTTCAGATGAGGAAGACACAGTAGACTCTTATTCTGATTCAAATATTCAGTTTTCACCAGAAAATATTCAGCTAAATATTCAACCAAGTCAGTCTTCAGGTATAATCCAGTATGAATTGCCCTTCGATTACGACTTTGAAGATACATCCTTTTCGTTGGCAACAACTGTGTCCAAGATAGCTGCAGATACAATTGCCTTTATCAGATCCCAGGACTTTAACATTTGGGAGCTCTGTGATAGACTAAACCAGATGGCACCAATTTTTAAAATACCACCCCTTGATGTGTGCGAAGAAATCTCAGCTATTGACTATCTTTTACATGTTTTAAGATCAATTACAACAATTCTGAGGGATGTATAAAACATAAAACTGAAGAATACATAAAGCATTTGCTAAAAAAATGGATAAAGCAGTATCAAGATAAGTAAATTTAAATAAAATATTCTTTTTAAAATATTTTTCGAAATCCATACATTAAAAATGTCAAATTCTTTTGAAATATATTAATCATGTAAATTTTAAATTTAACCTTTTAAAATATATTTGAAGCCTCTTTATCAGCACAATTTAAGAATTTCCAAAATTCAGTAATGCTGCACATAAGTACAAAATATATTGAAACCATTTTGAAAAATAAAATTATTTTTTGGAAAAGAACAAGTGATCTATTTCTTTAACTGCACAATTTAAGAATTTCTAAAATAAAATAAACGTTGCTAGATAAGTACAAAATAATTTGAAACCATTTGGAA
>CM063506.1:137639699-137644699 GCA_032207245.1 Pardosa pseudoannulata
ATGAAGCAGGCTTATTTATTTCTTTATTTATTTCAAATATCCAGAATTTGGTTCTAAGATGTTGAAGATAATGGTAATACTAAACATGGTATCAAATTCATAAATTCTGCAAATTGGTATTAATGCACAGAAGTTTCTATTATTCATAAATTAACAATAGAACAGTATAAATATTTATAAATGTGTATAAATCGTTATAATCACAAAATCAACCAAATAGTATATACATCTCTAATATTTTCTTTGCTTGGATAAATTCCCAGGTTTCTTAGAAACTGTGAACTGTAATATTAAGAATTTTTGTAGAATGTTATATAACATTATGACATATAAATACAAGTTAAGAGCATTGCATATGAAATATTATTCCAGCATGAAACAATAAAAGTTACAACAACAGTTGAAGAACTTAGAAATAACTCAGATAAAAAGAAGCCTTACGAATTTAATATTGAATGTGATTTCCCCACTATAACGAATTGAAAGGTAAAAATTTAATGCAAAGAACTGATTTAAGGTAAAAATTTAAGGTACAAAGGTAAACATTTAAGAGCACTGTATACGAAATATTATTGCAGCATGAAACAATAAAAGTGAAAGTAAAAGTTAAAAAAGAACTTAGAAATAACTCAGATGATAAAAAGAAGCCTTACATATTTAATATTGAATGTGATTTCCCTATTCTAACAAATTCAAAGATAAAAATTTAAGGTACAAAGGTAAAAATTTAAGAGCACTACATATGAAATATTATTGCAGCATGAAACAATAAAAGTGACAACAAGTGTTAAAAAAGAACTTTGAAATAACTCAGATAAAGAGAATCCTTGCGAATTTAATATTCAATGTGACTTCTCCATCATAACAAATTCAAAGGTAAAAATTTAATGCAAAGAGGTGATTTAAGGTAAACATTTAAGGTACAGAGTTAAAAATATAAGAGCACTGCATATAAAATATTATTGCAGCATGAAGCAATAAAAGTGATAGTAAAAGTTTAAAAAAATATTAGAAATAACTCAGATAAAAAGAAGCCTTACAAATTTAATATTGAATGTGATTTCCCCGTTATAAAAAATTCAAAGGTAAAAATTTCAGGTACAAGTAAAAATTTAAGTGCACTGCATATGAAATATTATTGCAGCATGAAACAGTAAAAGTGACAAGAGTTAAATAAGAACTTAGAAATAACTCAGATAAAAATAATCCTTAAGAATTTAAAATCGAATGTGATTTCCCCACTATAACAAATTCAAAGATAAAAATTTAGGGTAAAGAGGTGATTTTAGGTAAAAACTTAAGGTGAGATGGTAAAAATTTAAGAGCACTGCATATGAAATATTATTGCAGTATGAAACAATAAAAGGGACAACAAGACTAAAAAAAACTTAGAAATAACTCAGCTGAAAAGAATTCTTACGAATTTAATATTGAATGGGATTTCTCCATTATAACAAATTCAAAAATAAAAATTTAAAGCAAAGAGATGATTTAAGGTTAAAATTTAAGGTAGAAAGGTAAAAATTTAAGAGCATTGCATACGAAATATTATTGCAACATGAAGCAATAAAAGTGACAGTAAAAGTGGAAAAAAACTTAGAAATAACTCAGATAAAAAGAAGCCTTACAATATTAATATCGAATGGTATTTCCTCAATATAACAAATTCAAAGGTAAAAATTTAAGGTATAAAAGGTTAAAAATTTAAGAGCATTGGATATGAAATATTATTGCAGCATGAAACAATAAAAGTCTCAACAAAAGTTAAAAAAGAACTTGGAAATAACTCAGATAAAAAGAAGCCTTGCGAATTTAATATTGAATGTGATTTCTCCATTATAACAAATTCAAACGTAAAAATTTAATGCTAAGAGGTAATTTAAGGTAAAAATTTAAGAACACTGCATATGAAATATTATTGCAACGTGAAGCAATAAAAGTGACAGTAAAAGTTAAAAAAGAACTTAGAAATAACTCAGATGATAAAAAGAAGCCTTGCACATTTAATATTGAATGTGATTTCCCCATTATAACATATTCAAAGGTAAAAATTTATGGTACAAAGGTAAAAATTTAAGAGCACTGCATATGAAATATTATTGCATCATGAAACAATAAAAGTGACAACAAGAGTTAAAAAAGAACTTAGAAATAACTCAGATAAAAAGAATCCTTACGAATTTAATATTGAATGTGATTTCCCCACTATAACAAATTCAAAGAGAAAAGTTAGGGTAAAGAGGGGATTTTATGTAAAAATTTAAGGTGCGAAGGTAAAAATTTAAGAACACTGAATATGAAATATTATTGCAGTATGAAACAATAAAAGTGACAACAAGACTAAAAAAGAACTTAGAAATAACTCAGTTGAAAATACGAATGCATTACGAATTTAATATTGAATGTGATTTCTCCATTATAAACAAATTCAAAGGTAAAAATTTTATGCAAAGAGGTGATTTAAGGTAAAAATTTAAGGTACAATTTTAAGAGCACTGCATATGAAATATTATTGTAGCATGAAGCAATAAAAGTGACAGTAAAAGTTTAAAAAAAAAACTTAGAAATAACTCAGATAAAAAAAAGTTTTACAAATTTAATATTGAATGTGATTTCTCCATTATAAAAAATTCAAAGGTAAAAATTTAAAAGCACTGCATATGAAATATTATTGCAGCATGAAGCAGCAAAAGTGACAACAAGAGTTGAAAAAGAACTTTGAAGTAACTCAGATAAAAAGAAGCCTTACAAATTTAATATTGAAAATGATTTCCTCCATTATAGCAAATTTAAAGGTGTTTAAAATTGATATTTATTTTATTTAAACGAAAATCACAACTTGTTTTCATGCTGGCAATATTTATGTTAACCACAGGTTGTTAAACTCCACTCTCAGAGAAATTCCGTTTTTTCAGAATATTTACATCTCAAGGAGGGGGATGTCTATGTGAAAATTGCTCTTTCAAGATAGTCAACTATAAAATCAACGATCAATGTTGAATGCTAGTAACGAATGCAATTTCTTTCCAGGGCCTTTAGATGGTACTAAATCGTTGCGATAGAATCCAATACGACAGTTGTCACAGCTGGTATCGTAAAAACGTATAAGCAACGAACTAAATGCAGAATAAAACGCATCAAAACTTTTTTCTCTTTACATAGCTCGGTCTTGCGTCTCATAAAAATTTCATGTGCGTCATGAGTCATATGCAAGTTGATCCC
This sequence comes from Pardosa pseudoannulata, assembly GCA_032207245.1. Classification (NCBI taxonomy): domain Eukaryota; kingdom Metazoa; phylum Arthropoda; class Arachnida; order Araneae; family Lycosidae; genus Pardosa; species Pardosa pseudoannulata. Next base: position 137,642,922 of record CM063506.1, read on the forward strand.
AAAATAGCGATAAGGTTTCAAGAATTTACAACTCACAAGGTTTTGATGACAAATAAAGATTACGCTGTAGGCAAGGTAGGCGGCACAATTTAGAAAAAACAAAATTACTTGAACTAAAGAGAAAAATAAATAATAAAGAAATAAAGCATACATAGCTCACATAAATATATTTTGAATACTGTACTTAAATCCTGACAATAAAAGAGTAATAAAATCAAATACAACAGGAATCAACAGACATCTAGGCATTCCTGTATTTTGAGATGTACCGCAGACCGGTTGGTTAGTTAGTTGGTTTGATTTGGAAAGCTATGGTCTACGGTTTCACTACACGGTAGATAATGAGTTGGAAATGTACAGATTAAAGCCGATTCCGAAAAGCTACGAACTTCCATGCCTAGAACTGCCGAACGATGGCCGGTTGGTTAGAGTGCTGGCCTTCGGTATCGGAGTTCGTGGGTTCGAATCCTACAGTTGCATGGATGTTCTTAGCCGTTCGGAATCGGCTTTAAGCTGTAGGTCCCGGTCTCATTAGCCCTTGTGCTTCAAAAAAATAGACCGTAGCACTCAAAATCAAACCAAACCATTCCATCAACGAGATTCGAAACCTCGAACTCCTGTACCGGAACCTCCGACCGATAAAACAAGTTTATTAAAATATGACAGTAATATACACGCTTCAAGCTATTTTTACAAAGTGGGTGTTAGTTTTAATGTATAAGTTCAGTTTTTTTTAGCTCATTAAAATTGTCGATTTTATATTTAATTTTTTAATAAAACAATTTTCCATAAACCTGTATTATTATTATTATTCTTGTTGAATATGCCATTTTTCTGTCTAATATATTTTTAATTCTACTTTTATTTTAAATTTAAAGTTTTTTTTAACTTGAGGTTTGCATACAATGGAAAAAATTCTAAGGCCTAATTGGTCTACACTAGACTGTCTAGACAAGACAGTTGCATCTGTTGGTAAAAAACACTTTAATAATTCTTTACATAAAAAAATAAAATGTTTAGTGATTCCTAAGATACTTTTTTTATTGTGAAAGACATCAAGCATTTCGTGATTGGACAAAAAAAATCGTCTTAAAAGTTACTTGTAGATGCTAAATATTACACATTTATTCTTATATGAAATACTTCGCATCGACAAGAATATATGGCCGAGTACAACAGTTATATAATATACATATGACCGAGTACAACAAGTACGTATTACTCTTAAAATGTCTTAATACATTGTAAATAAATCTCTTTTTGAATAACCACATGAAGAAATTTACATTAAAAACTAATTCAAATTTATGACAAAAGTTATTCTTAAATATGAAAAGAAAAAAAAAAGAAATAGATTTTCTTGCTTAATATTTTCAGTTAAACCCTATCTTTCTTAATAAATTTTTCAGTTAGCATATTTTTTATTTATCCCTCCAGTCGCCCTGGAGATGTGATCGCCTACGTAACATGCACATTCTGCATAACACTCTCCCTGAATATACGAATTGTGTACATTTTATTGTGGTCGTAAATTAAATTATAAAGTATATGACCTGTCTTTAAATTAAGGAATCATGATATATTTCTGTAAAAAAAGCTTTTATATTAGCTTAATTTACCTGCTAAATATTTTGATATTTCTAAAAAAATTACTTACTGTAATGTGTTGTATCGTTGCTTTTCAAATAAGCATTATGTTAAACCGTGATTAAATTTTCTTGTGAACTCTATAAATCTGCGAATCTTTACTTGAGAACACTCTTCTAACTAATAATTCA
>CM063506.1:137649699-137677199 GCA_032207245.1 Pardosa pseudoannulata
TTGCCACATATGCCTGATTTTCATATGTGGCAAGCATGTGGGAGAAGGTTATATTTTGATTTAGTTTCTAACTCCACAGTCAAATTTTAGGCAGTACGAGAGCTAATAAGACCGGAACCTACTGCTTAAATCCGATTCCGAACTCTATGAACATCGATACCATAAGCAAAAGGGCTATACCATATCCAAATATAGTATTTTATATAAATACAAAATATAGAGTATAAAGCAAACAGCAGTATCAATGTATCTTTCAAATATTCGCTTTTATGACAGCCTCAACTTTAAAATATCATGCAGTGAAAGAAATATTACATATTTACCCATTTACTCGCCACTGAGATTTTTAATAACATATGAAATTTTGGATACAGCCCCTCATCTTTTTTGCTTCTTTTCGGGAACAACGGATTTCGAGCTTATTCTTTCGACGATCTCTTTTAGAATTTTCAAGCTATATTTTTGGAACTTTCACAAAAGTTGCTCTATACATTTAGCTAATATATTATGCACATTATATTTTGATTGCATTCGCGCATGTTTAATGAAATAATATTTAGTAAATCTGCTCATCTTTTATCCAATATTTATTATTTTTAACTTCGATTGCAGAGTATTGTGTATAATGTTATTTGACATGCGTCCTGAAAATAGCATTATTTGATATTGAGAATTCTGCAAATTATAAGCAAAACACTTGGAGAAATTTGGGATTGTTTTTATAAAAACCTTAATTTCTCCACGAGTATACGTGCTATCCTCATAACAATGAACACAGATTATTACAAGAAGCATCCTAATCGTGTGCTAAAGTTTCAACACTTTTCATGCATTACATTTTACAGGGTTATCCAAAATAAATTCATCCCGCTGATGGCATGGATGTTCGTAGCCGTTCGGAATCGGCTTTAAGCAGTTTTGGTCCCCGGTCTCATTTAGCCCTCGTGTGCAAAACAGTATATTGTAGCGCTCCAAACCAGATCAAAACAAATTCATTTTTCTTCAATTTGTTGACGTCCTCTATGGTGTTTCGGGGAAAAATTTCTTTGCAGAAATATATGACGTCTACCATTCTGCTTACATGCTTGAGGATTCAGAAAAATTTCTCATGTATTTTTCTAGATATTGCACAAAATGTCTAAAATCGCAAGGTACCGGTCATCATTGGTAATATAGTGCATTATATATATAGAGATACAATGCAATTCGGTATCAAAATTATACGTCATAACTCAAATTTTACCCCATTTTAGAAATCTATTTATATTTTTTAATTGTCATTATAAATTCTTTGAAATTAATTCCTTTAAAAATGGCTTAATACATTTGCAATCAATCTCTTTAAAGAAAAACAATTTAGAGAAAGATTTGTTTATTAAAAGGTAACCCAGGATCATGATAACTATTTATAGATGCGAAAAAGTAGAGAGAAATAAAGTAGATTTTCTCTCTTTACTTAAAAAAAGGCATCAGTTAGCATATTTTATTGTTATTTATTCCATCGGCCGCACTAGAAATTTGTCACCCTGCGTGCATGCATGCTCTGCACACCTACTATCCTTGGCCCTGTCTTGCCAATTTGCTTTTTCTAGTTGACCTGCACTTTAAAATGTTTGTTCATCACTGCTCCGGAGTGTCTAAAGAAAACCGCATGGAATATTGTTAGCTGGGGCGTCTGAATCTGAATTCCGAAAGAAACGAGATTGTTTCTTGTTAACTTCGCGTTTCTTAATGATGTTTTTGAAGTGGCTCTTACAATGAGAGTTAGTGTGGAGAGTTATTAGGAGCGGTTATTTCGGGTTTAAGGTCTCTGCTGCTTAACAGTTTTTTGGCTAATTTTTCATTCTCTTTTTTCGACGTGCGTTGGTATAAAGGGAACGGAAGTCGTGCACCTGTTTTCTACTAAGCGTGAAAAGCGGGATTTAATGACACTTTCCTTCAGTTTTTCAGAACAACTGGCGTAACATCTCGGGGAGATTTTATCACATATAATTTTGAAAATAATCAACGGTGAGAAAGACAAAGTTAAGTGAGAATACAATCAAGTCTCCTATAACACGATTAATTTGTACCGTGTTATACAAAACTCGGGATCAAATCAGGAATTGTGATCTCTAAAAACCAGGTTGTGAGAATCATAGGAACAAGACAAATCAGATTAATTTATATTGTGTTTTATATAATCCATAGCGACGTTGTTTGGTTTATTGTAGTTTCCAAGTTTAGTTTAGAACCGTGGTTTGCTTTATTTTCCTTTAAACTAAAAGTTGTTTTGTTTGGTTTATTTTAGCTTCCGAGTTTAGTTTAGAACCGTGGTTTGCTTTAGTTTCGTTTGTACTAAAGCAAAGTTGTTTAGTTTGGTTTATTGTAGTTTCCGAGTTTAGTTTAGAACCATGGTTTGCTTTAGGTTCGATTGTACTAAAACAAAGTTGTTTAATTTGGTTTATTGTCATTTCCGAGTTTAGTTTAAAACCGTGGTTTATTTTAGTTTCGTTTTGAACTAAAGCAATGTTGTTTAGTTTGGTTTATTGTAGTTTCTGAGTTTAGTTTAGAACCGTGGTTTGCGTTAGTTTCGTTTGAACTAAAGCAAAGTTGTGTAGTTTGGTTTATTGTAGTTTCCGAGTTAGTTCAGAACCGTGGTTTACTTTAGTTTCGCTTGAACTAAAGCAAAGTTGTTTAGTTTAGAACCGTGATTTACTTTAGTTTCGTTTGAACTAAAGCAAAGTTGTGTAGTTTGGTTTATTATAATTTCCGAGTTTAGTTTAGAACCGTGGTTTGCTTTAGTTTCGCTTGAACTAAAGCAAAGTTGTTTAGTTTGGTTTATTTTAGCTTCCGAGTTTAATTTAGAATCGTGGTTTGCTTTAGTTTCGTTTGAACCACAAACACTTACACCCTCAGTCAACATCAGTTATACCTTTGTAACTGCTCAAATAGCAATACAGAATAAGAAAAATCTTAACAGTCATCGATGAAATTTTATTAAAAATAGTACAAAATAAAAAAAACTTTAAATATTTTTAAAATGTGTGCTTGCATCTCCAAAATGCTTATATATATCTGCTATTTTCAACTGTGTATCTATATCTAAATGCTTACTTAGGACCGTGCATTATTTTGCTTATTATTGTACAGCACCGTGTATTAGGTCGTATTTTATTTGTATTTTTCTGCCCAAACTCAAGCAATCTTGCATTTTACCTTTTCCATCAGTTATGCAATCTAACTAACTTTTAATCTTAGTACCCATGCTCTGCCTTTATCAATTCAATAATTTCTATCCGTGCGATTTGGTGGTAGCACCTCCAAAAACACTTATATCTCTGTTATTTTTTAACCGTGTATCTACATCTAATTGCTTATTTTGCATCTTGCATTATTTTTCATATTACAGTACTTTACCGTGTATTTGGATGTATTTTATTTGCATTTGCTCTGCCAAAGTCAAACAATCTACTCATTCTTCCTTTCCTATGATTTATATAATTTAACTAATTATTAGTCTTCTTATCCATGCTACGACTAATCAATTCCGCATTTTAACTGTGTTTTTGATCGTATTTTATACCCATTTTCTGTGTCCAAACGCAAACAACCTAATCATTTTTAACTGTCTTCGATTTATGCAATCTAACAAATTATTAATCTTCTTATCTATTCTATACCTTAATTAATTCAATAATTTGGCCTCATAATTCATTGTATATTATTTATTTCTTTGCCCAAACTCAAGCAATTTAATCATTTTTCTATGAGTTATGCAATCTAACTATTAATATTAGTGACCATGCTATGCTTTTATCAATTTAATAATTTCTATCTGTACGAACTGGTGGTTGCCTCTCCAAAAATACTTATGTATCTGTTCTGTATTTGTTATTTTTTTAACCGTGTATCTATATCTAATTATTTTGCATCTTGTATTATTTTTCTTATTACAATTCTTTGCCTTTCATTTCAATGCATTTTATTTGTATTTCTTCTGCCAAACTCGAACAGTCTGATTACTCTTCCTTTCCTCTGATTTATACAATTTAACTAATTATTAGTCTTCTTAACCATGCTATCTCTTTACCAATTCAATAATTTCACGGTGTATTTCATCGTATTTTGTTCGTATTTGCTTTGCCCAAACGCAAGGAATGTAGTCATTTTTAACAGTCCATGATTAATACAATCCAATTATTAGTCTTCTTATCCACATTATGCCCTATCAATTCAATAATTTCACCATGTATTTCATCATATTTTATTTGTAAATACTCTGCCCAAATTCAAGCAATCTAATAATTTTTCCCTTTCCATGATTTATACAATTCAATTATTAGTCTTCTTATGCATGCTATGCCTTTATCAATTAATAATAATATCACCGTGTATTTCATCGTATTTTATTCGTATTTGCTTTGCCCAAATTCAAGCAATCTAATCATTTTTCCTTTTCCAAGAGTGATACAATTCAATTATTAGTCTTCTTACCCATGCTATGCCTTTATCAATTCAATAATTTCACCATGTATTTCCTCGCATTTTATTTGTAATTATTATGCCCAAATTCAAGCAATCTAATCAATTTTCCTTTTCTATAATTTATACAATCCAATTATTAGTCTTCTTATCCATGTTTTGCCTTTACCAATTCAATAATTTCACCGTGTATTTCATCTTATTTTATTTGTAATAACTCTGCCCAAATTCAAGCAATCTAATCATTTTTAACTTTCCATGATTAATCTGGATGGCTAAGGCCGGGACAGAGTGTGACCACTCTTACCTTTCCATGATTTATACAATCCAATTATCAGTCTTCTTATACATGCTATGCCTTTATCAATTCAAAAATTTCACCGTGCATTTCATTGTATTTTATTTGTAATTACTTGGCGAAACTCAAGCAATCTAATCATTTTTCTCTTTTCATGATTTATACAATCCAATTATTAGTCTTCTTATCCATGCTATACCTTTATCAATTCAATAATTTCACCGTGTAATTCATTGTATTATTTGTAAATTACTTGCAAATTCAAGCAATCTAATCATTTTTCTCTTTTCATGATTTATACAATCCAATTATTAGTCTTCTTATCCATGCTATACCTTTATCAATTCAATAATTTCACCGTGTAATTCATTGTAGTTTAGTCGTATTTGCTTTGCCCAAATACAAGCAATCTAATCACTTTTCCCTTTTCCATGATTTATAAAATCTAGTCTTCTTATCTATGCTATACCTTTATAAATCCAATACTTTCCATGTATACGAATTGCCAGAAAATTCTGAACTATAATGCATGGCTCAGGAAGTTCAGAAAAGTAGCCATTCTGTGAACGCTGCAAAAGGTACCTACGCATCCCACTCTTTCCAAGTCAGCTTGAATTATCATACCCATTCGTTTTCTTCAAATAATATCGAGGAAAGTCTGCGATCAGCGCTGAAGTTAACTGCGGGCGAGAATAATGATCTTTCATGCCACTTTCGGGACGCTTTTCTTTGAGATGGGGAAACAAGAGATAAGATTCTATAAATACGAGCCGCCACCCCTCAACAACGATCCTCTTTCTCGGAAAGAACTAAATATTTTTCTTAAGCTGCACACCCCATTTAGTTTTCTTTTCTCTCATGCTATGATGAATTGCGTTTCGGGACAGAAGGATACGTTTGTGCTGACAAACCGTCTGCCACTACACCTACAGAGGTCGTGTATAATCCGAATTTCGTTAAAAGTACATTAACTACTCATGTCTTACCAACCGTGAAGATAACAACCCATAAATAATTATATCTGAACAAAGATTTCATCCGCAATTCTTTTTTAACACATTGCATGCGGAACATGTACTAGTACGGGTTAGTGTAAAAACATGGTTTGTTTGTGGGTACAAAAATAACTGAAGGAAAACAAAGCCGAATGTCCTTGTCTACTACATAGATTCTGGAAAAATTTAGACAAATAAAAACTAGTTTTTACATCAATCGACGTGGAACTACAGAGCGGGAAAATATTAAAACTATATACTACTATTTTTATTTGATTTTTCATATTTACGATACTATTATGAATTTATCCACTAAAAAATATATTTTTTGTTTACAAACATACTATGGTTGTTACTTATATATTTCTATTTATATATTTGTTTATATCTTTCAATATAAAATACGAAAAGTTGGTTAAAAAATTAAACAATTTTCTATCGATATTTAACTGAATAACTAAATTTACGCGCAAAACGCCCGCTCCCGGTACAATTCCGCTGCGAAATGTACCTGCACACAATGTGTTAGCAGGATGCCGCGCATTTCGGAGCTCTCTGATTTCAAGAAAGGTATAATTATCGGGTATCATAAATGTGGCCGATCCTTACGGGACATATCGAGCAAACTGAAGTACCCAAAATTTACAGTGGCCTACGTGATTAAGAAGTGGAAGGTGAGAGGTGATTGTCGGAATGTGCCCCGAGTGAACAGACCAACGATGCTGGGAGATAGAGACCGACGAGTGCTGTCCAGAGAAATTCGGAAGAACAGCATCCAACCGATGGCCCTCATCCGCGAGGAGATACAACAGGCATTCGGGAGTAATGTTTCAATGAATACCATCCGTAAGGAAACACATCTGCTTGGTTTTAATGGTCATGCTGCTGCCCATAAGCCTTTGATTACAAAGTCCAACCGCGCTGCTCGGTTAATGTGGTGCAAAGCACATCGAAATTGGACCGTAGATCAGTGGAAATGGGTTCTTTGGAGCGACGAATCAAGGTTCACCCTTTACCGTTCGGATGGCAGGGTCTGGGTCTGGTGTCTGCCTGGAGAACGTCTCCTGCCAGAATGCATTGTGCCAACAGTCAAGTTCGGCTGAGGTGGAATTATGGTCTGGGGGTGTTTCTCCTGGTATGGACTGGGACCCTTGGTCCCCATTCATGGTAAGCTCAACACCGATGCCTACTGCACTATTTTGGATGACAATGTGCTTCCTACGTTGTGGCAGTTTTACGGGTTGGACCCCTGTTACTTTCAGGACGACAATGCCAGTTGTCATGTTTCGAGGTTAACCAAGGCTTGGTATGGTGCCAATGGAGTTCATCGAATGGACTGGCCTGCCCAGAGCCCAGACCTGAACCCTATCGAGAACCTCTGGGACGAGTTGGATTGCCGAATTAAGGGGTGCACTACCCGTCCAAAATCGGTGAAGGAACTTGTATGTCTACTCCAAGCCGAGTGGAAGACAATTCCACTAGCTGTAATACAAAGACTTGTGGAAAGTATGCCCCGGAGGGTTCACGCTGTAATTGCCTCTCGTGGAGGCTCTACCAACTATTGATTTTGAATAAAGTTAGTTTTTCTTTTCTATCACAGGTGTCCAAATACTTATTGGTAAACAGTGTATAACGAATATTATTTTTGTTTGCATTCACTCTTTTAAAACCAATACTATTTTTCCCTGCTTTCACCAATTTCCAAATTCTCTTTTTCCCGCAATTAACGCCAAGAATGTTTAATTTTGTAGTTTCCTTTTCAATCAATCTACTTTGAATTTAGCATAACTTTTTGAAAAATTTGGACCCTATGAAACACTTTTATTGTAATTTTTACCCTGTAAGGAAAAGAACAACATTTTACAATTTTTTTTTTTCGTGGCGGCCAAAACCATTAGAGCCTGCCCTGCTTATGAATTTCTTTAAAAGTATAGTACACTTTTGAAATTAATTCATTTTGTTTTTAATGAATCTATTTCAAATTTTAGTATGTTACTAGTAATATATGTGGGAAAAATGATTAAAATCTCACCAGCAAAAATTTATTATTTTATAAATTATAAATTATTTTAAAAGTAATTTATTAAAAATAATGTATGCACATTCTTTTATGCCTGAAACATGGCCTTTTTTATTTATATAACATATTTTATAAACTATTAATTATTAATTATTTAATTATCTAACACTGTATTAAAAGTGTTACATAAAAAGCCTTGATTCTCGGGATATCATTTTATTTTAAACGCTCGTCAAATTGTGTAAGTGCTTTGTGTTACTATTATCATTATTATTGTTTTAAAAATAGCGGAACACAGTTAGAAGACCACTGTTATAAATATAGGTTTAAACAGAAAGCAAGTGTGAATATTGGGACGAAGTTACAGCATTCCATACGGGACTACTAATTCTATTGTTGCTTTTCTTTTTAAGGCGTCTCCCACGGCACAGTTTCTAAAAAGTTCTGCGTGCCGGTGAACCATTATTTTCTTCTCTCCCTTGTGTTTTGTAGAGAATGCTAATAATTTCCACTCCATCATTTTCTTGGAATACAAATGAGTGAAAAAGGGAAAAATAATCATTTGGAGTATGTCGACAGTTCTTTTTTTCTCCTTTCTTTACAAACGTGTGGTTGAGTTCTACAAGCCCCCTTCCGCCTCTTGAAATCGAGGACCTCTTTTCCCCGTTCGTGTATCTAGCTAAATAATGATAGGGTTGAAAAAATGGCTATTCGGAGTCGTGTAAATTTATAGATTTTAGCTCCTTTAATGATAGTTTAGTAAAGTTTATTAACCTTGACGAGAAAAACATTGGTTCCAAAGCCTTACGCATTCACGTTTATGAGGAGTGCAGAAAAGTCTAATGCAGAAAGTACAAGAAACTTATTTTTTGCTTGGACAGTCTGTTCCATAAGAGCGTGTCGTCTATTTCTCTGAAAATACAAACGAATTAGTTAAAAATACATTTGTACCGTGTAGTATACATATTAAACTGAAATGCATTTCACCTAATAAGTTGTCCAGTCCCCATTATTATCGATTATGCAAGAATCACTTTATCATTCGATTTTGACGTTGAGCGACGTTTACCCCGTTCCGGTAGGTCGTCAACATTTTGTACCGCTTTATAACGTGCTACCCACTTCTTGACGAACGACTCCGACTTTCTCATGTACTGGGCTGCAGCTGCACAAGACATTTTTGGTCCTTTTGGATGGTTACACAGAAACACTGCCTCAAAACGGCTCGCATACGTGCACTCATTTTGGAATTGTTGATTTAAACACAGCAAAACAAATTGAATAAAGAATATAACCATAAAGCACTCTTCTATAATGTTTGGTTTGGAGCGCTACGGTCTACTGTTTTGCACACGAGGGATAATGAGACCGGGACCTACAGTTTAAAGCCGATTCCGAACGGCTACAAACATCCATGCCCGCAGCAGGATTCGAATCCGCGAACTCCGGTTCCGAACAGTAGCGCTCTACCATTCGGCCATCGTTCGGCTCTATAATGTTTGAAGAACACTTGCAATTAAGCCGGTACCCGCGCGCTATCTATTAACAAAGTTTTGAGCGACACGCTCTTATGGAACAGACTGTATATCAACTATTGAAACCATATAATGGTCATACGCTATCAAGATTAGGGTCTGATTTGGTCTCATGGTTAGCATACAAAGCTGAATTTACGGGATTCTTGATTCGACCCCTAGTAGAAACCAGAGTCTCTCTGTATATATTCATAAATGTTTTTGTTTAATTTGGAGATCTTCGGTCTCCAGTTTTGCTACACGAAGGCTAATGAGATGCGACCTACTGCTTAAAGCCGATTCTGAACTGCTAAGAATATTCATGCTAACAGCGGAATTCCAATCCACGAACTCTGTAGTGAAAAGCTTACCCTACCATTCGGCCATCGTTCGGTATATATGCACAGAGCAATAATATTTATCTATGGTTATTCTCTCGTTCAGATGTTGGCAAATAGGAGAGAGTTCGGAATTGGTAATAACAACTCTCATTTAATATATTCCTTGAGTAAGATGCTATGTATCGCCTTTAGATGATGGGGTAAAGTACTATATGTTTAAAATCTAATATTTCGTTGATACTGTTGTTGCTATTTATCCCCTTCGTATAGGAAAACCTATACTAGGTCCAATATACCCCGTCAGAATATTCGACTGGTCCATAGTTCAGGATAATATACAGATTCACTTGAGCGAGGAAGCACGAGGACTGAGCACTTACTAAATATCAAGACCTTTCTTTTGATGAGCATCGCTAAGGAGAACAAAATGACTTTGCTGAAGTGGATTCACTTCAGCAAATCAAAGTTCTTGTAATTTAGGAGCAGAGACCATGCAGAACAACCAAGGCTTGTCTTGCCTCCTCCAGGGGTACCGTTTGATAACCTGGAGCATATATTGAGTCAGCGAATCTATTTTACGTGCACCAGCCACCATTACTGAACACCTCGAACCTACAACCCTATGTTTAATAGATCGTTACCTTTACAGACTGAACTATTTACTGCAACCCACGTTTAGTTGATAGATAACTTAGTTTTCTATCCTGGTGAGCAGAACATATGTGTGAGTCATATTCATTATAAACAGATAATACGATCATTATCCTATTTAAGTTTAAATGTTAATTTTGGGGCTATTAAATTTGTTTTGTTAAGTCTTAAAATTATTCACAACTCTTGGACTAAACAACACTAAAATAAAACCTGAAGAACGTTTTGTACTAAGGCTTTATTAAAAGTCAGCCTGTAAAGAAGTAACGGAAAAAAAACTCAGAGAGCAACGAATTCAGATGTGGATTCCTTTTTCTGGTGAAGACTGCACGCATTTCTCGTGTGATAGTGAAAAAATATTTCAACCGGTTTATTTTGGTTTAGGTTAAAGTGTGATTAGGCCTTTAATTAGTAGAAATATTTTCCCTAACTATGAGAAATCTGCTCATTCTTCATCAGGAAAAAAATCGTAAATTAAGTCAGTTTCTTTTTTAACAAGTACAGGTTGGAGTGTGATATGGCATTCAGGATTCTGCGAGTGTGACAAGGCGAATTTAAATTTTTACTAAAAACAATGATAGGGAACATGGATAAAAATGAGCCGCAGTAACTCAGTCGGCAAAGGCACCGATTTTCGTAAGTGAAAGGTTGCGGGTTTGGAACCCGAGCCGGTCTAATATCCGCCGTGTTCGTTAAAGGTGACTGGGCACGTAAAATAGGTTCATGGTCACAAAGTCCTCCAAGTTCTCAATCAATACCTCTGGGGGTGACAGGTCAAGTCTATGGGTCTTCTGCTTGGTCCCAATTTCAAAATTACAAGGATCTACTTGAGCGAAGTCGTTCTTTCACCTTAATGGTGCTCATTAAAACGAAAGGGTCACCTCTTCGCCTTAATACGAATAGCCTCCAGGATCAATCATGCTTGGTTTGTCCAAGTGGCATGAGAAGCACCAACATGGATAAAAAAATTATATTTATTAAGATTATTTTGTCAAAATTTAATTTCCCAATTTAAAAATACCATAAAAGAAGTGCGTATCTTATTCTAAACATTCTTCTAAGCGTGCATGTCTGCAAAAAAACGATTGAGGAGAAAACTGACGGCAGAGGACTTTAGCGCTATGATTCTATATTACTATTAACACTATATATATCGTCGATTGACAAGTAAACTGATTGTATCAGTTAATAACACAATAGTGAGTTCTCCTATCTACTATTATCTATATACCACAACACTGCCAATCACAGGACCAATTATGTTATGCCTGTGACGTGTTTGTTAGTTTATGGTTTATTTTACAGGTGAAAAATATTCACATTTCTTGTGTTACAGTAAAAACATTTCAATCAATTTATTTTAGATGAGGTTGACTTGTGATAATGATTAAGAGATATCGGTTGAAAATATTTCTCTATCACACGTGAAGACTGCATATTCTTCAAGGGAAAAGCAATTCTAAACTGAACCTTTTTGAGAGTCTTCGGATGTAAAATCCAGAACAGTGTATACTATAAAGTGCAGTACAAATACATTAAGAAATTTTACATACAAATAAATTCAAATACATTATATACAAATACAATACATGTGAATACATAAAAAATATTTTCATGAAAATTATATATAGTGCGGTACAGAGGAAGCTTTACTTCAAAAGACATTGGAATACTCCAACTGAGCATTGTTACTCCGAATCCAGGCTCTCCGAATTATTTCGATACAGAACAAATATTATATACCGAAAGTTATTAATATCCCAAATATTAAAGATGATTTCATATGTAAAGTGGCAGTACATGGTATCAAAGGAAACAAAACCCTCATCTTTAGAATCGAAACTAACTTTAAAAAGTGAATGTGCAAATGATAATTCTATTAACGTATACTGCAAAATATGCGTATATAATTTAATAAGCATACCAGAAGGTTTTGCGGTTTCGACATCAGATTTTTTTATTGATAGGATGGTGCAATATAATGCTATGTAGATAATATTTCATATCACACGTAAGACCTTTCCGTGGGTTTCTGTGACGACGCCTGTCATTGTAATCCCTTTGCATTTCCTTTAAATTGATAAAATGATTTCCGTGATTAAAAATGTAATTTCCTCTCCGGAAAAAAATAATTGGATTTACTTAAAATAAACAAATAAATGGACACAGAAATCGGAGGCTCGTTAAACCTCCGGTCTTGAGGCCATCATACTTGAGTGACAGGAAGGAAATTGCGGTGGACGCCTTCGCCATTTTGTGTGCCATCTTGGAATCTATTATTTGCTAGCTGTTGCCACATTCCATCGGAAAGACAGAAGCGGAAAACGTATTGCCGAAAAAATATATATTTGCTCTTTGTCTTTCCCACGCACATGCTACTCTAACCTTGTTGCGTCATTCCAAAGTCAAGAAAGCCTCACTTTTTTATTTTAGGAGGAGGTAAACACACTAGTTATACCCTCTGACATCAGCGGAAGTGGACACAACAGGCAGGATGTCTCCACCAATGGGAAGCGGCCTTGATGGATTTTGAAACGACCGGAAGTGACGACGCAGGGAAAGCTCTTTTCTTTGCCCTCCGGAATGGAATTTAAATTTATTGCTGATGTTGCTATTTTTCTATTTACTTTTCTGCTCCAACAGAAAGAGAATGTGGTGTAACTGCGATGTTGTCATTCGCATGACAGTGAAAATTTACGTTGCTCATCACCTTGGACTCTTTTCACATGTGGCTTATAATTATCTAATAAAACGTGTAAATGTTACAATGCTGCATACATTCAAAAGTAGTTAGAGATGATTTGTATTTTCACTGTTCGAATTAATAGGAAGTTGACTCTAACACTGTTTTGAAAATAGAAAATAATATACGAATATACAATGACACATATAATTACACTCTAATATTGCATGATACATCATATTAAGTTTACTTTAGGATTTATCATAAGATGTTTAGAAATATTTTGTCCTGGCATATAAAGTGTTTTAATAAATAACAATTCCTCATGTAATAATTTTATTTTCTGATTTATTGAATAAATAAATTCAGGCATGTCAAAGTCATTTAAAGTAATAGAAAAATCCTCGAAATTTTTATAGATTATTTTCTAAAACAGAAAATAATTACTGTACTTCAAAATGAAAAAAAAAAATGTATAGTTTTCCTATTATCTAAATCTGAGCCATCATCTGGACGGATATCTGTCTTCTACTCCGAAATCAGCCATCTGACAAAACATCCAAATCGGAGTCAACAGTGGTATACGTCGCCTGATAGAATATCTGTGTACAGCTTGTGAATCATACCGTCTGATGGGGCATCCAAATTTGAATCACCATTGGAACACACCGCCTGATGGTGTATATGTGTGGAGCTCGTCAATTCAAATTTGAGTCGATGGGGATATACACTGCCCGTTGGGATATCTGTATGCAGCTCGTGATTCACGCCATCCGATTGGACATCCAAATCTAAGTCACCAATAGTACACATCATCTCATGGGATACATGTGTGTCACCCGTGGTTTAGATGCTCGATGAAACATCCAAATCTGAGACGACAGTAACACACATAGTCTCTTGGAATATCAGTGTACAGCTCATGAATCATGCCACCCGATGAAAAATTCTATTCAAAACCACACACCACCTAATAGGATATCTGTGTGCCACTCTTGAATCAAAAGTTCGACAGAACATTCAATCTGAGTTGATAGTATCCTCCTGGAATATCAGTGTACAGCTCATGAATCATGCCACCCGATGAAAATTCTATTCAAATCCACACACCATCTAATAGGATATCTGTGTGCCACTCTTGAATTAAAAGCTCGATAGAACATCCAAATCTGAGACGACGGTAGTACACATCCTCCTGGAATATCAGTTTACAGCTCGTGAATCATGCCACCCGATGAAAAATTCTATTTAAATCCACACACCACCTAATAGGATATCTGTGTGCCACTCTTGAATCAGAAGCTCAATGGAACATTAAAATCTGAGTCAATGATCGCACACAGCACCACACGGAATATTCGTATGCCTCTTGTGAATCAAGCCACCCTATGAGAGCTCCAAAGCGGAATCAGTGGAGATACACACCGTCTGACAGGATATATATGTGCCACCCGTGGTTCAGATGCTAAATGAAACATCTAAAACAACGATGGTACACACCCTATAATGGGATATCTGTGTTCCACTCTTGAATAACGCTATCCAAATCTAAGCCACCGTATAGAATATTTGTTTACCATCAGTGATATATCCCACCCAATTGTACAACTAAATGTGAGTCGCCAGTACAACACAAAGCCTACTGGATGTGATAGGGGATTCAAACCAACTGATATGGCATCCAATGAGAATCACCAGTGGTACACATTGATGTGAATATATTAAAGTGATAACATTACAGTGTCTGATCCAAAAATAGGCAGTACATATAAAAATTCTGTCAATGTGCTGCAACCCAGAAAAAGATAAAAATTACGTGAAATAGTTCACCAACCCCAGTAAAAAATTGAAAGATTGTCATCAGAGATACCAGATTTAATTAAAGAAACTATGCATCAGTACTAGAGAGAAAATAACACTCTTAAGCTATCGCATAACTGATTTCGAATATAAGAGTGTTTTCCTGTTTCACAACTGAAAAGGATAAAATTCTTGATGCTTGAAACAGTTGCGTGTGACGCGAACTAGAAATAAAACTTACTTTTAGATAGTGAACAGCTTCCTCACGCTAGGAGGTTTTATTTGTGACCAATAGATAATGCGTATAGATACTATCTTATTACTTTCACAAATGACGTTTTCCTTCTTACATATATTAAAATATTGACTCAGGATATTTTCCAAACTCCGTATGTATTATACATTATTAGCACAAAAAAAGTAATTAAAGATTTTTAAAAACTATGTAACATTTTGGTAGAATCCCAGTTCCGTGGGCCGGCCGCTATGTTTTGGACTATGTTTTCGTACAAGTGATCGCCAAATTGTCGCCAAGTTATGTTTACAATTTGTGCTTCGTTTTGTATTAAGTTTATACCAATTTCGAAGACGACGTCTTCTGCAGCCGTAAAAAAATGCAGGTGTCCATGTAACACAAACACGAGTCTTGGCTATAGTATTACAGTATTATTATAATTTTTCAACCATAATAACTTAAGATATACCGCAGAATTGTAGAGAAAATGCAGGTGTGCTGTGAAAAGAAGTTGCAGCGCACTGATTCTAACTACAACTTCACTTCATGTTAATGGTTAGGTTTGATTTGAAGCTCTACGGTCTACTGTTTTTGTTACGCGAGAGCTATTAAGACCGTGGCCTACGGCTTAAAGTCGACTCCGGACGGCTACGAACATCCATGTCCCAATCGGGTTTCGAACTCATGAACTTCATTCTCGTTAGGGTAAATAGGAAATTAAATTATCTATTGAATAACTGCATTTATTGTTATATAAATAAAATTAGAATCATCTGATCCTATTGGTACATCAATATTAGAGTTCCAATATCACATTCGGTGGGGATGTATATAGACATTTAAAATTGGATTTAAACGTAATTTTTGTTCATTTAGCCCTAGTATTTTATCACAGGTTGACTCATTAGATTAATCCAATTTGTTGAATTTCTGCACATCCTTTCACACATTTTTTATAATAAATATAAAAAATATGGTTTGTACATAAATTACTTCCTTGTACGCCTATTAAATTAAACACGTTTTATTAGTCTTTATGATGAGTCTTCAGAATAATATTTATACATTCTTTTTAATGTTCAAAGTTAATTTCGTATCTCAAGGTATCAGTTTGTCCGAGTTGAGATCAAGGACTGCCATCTGGCGGAGGCCAGCAGCATTAATACTATGGATACTGAGTTATTTCATTATACAGATATTTCATTCGATAGAGAAAACGTGCTCCATTATAATACTCCTTTTTACTCCGTATAACGAAGTAATACACAATAAAAATAATTAATTTTTCTCTGTAAATAGCAAGATTTAATTTTCATATTAAAAAATGGACTAAAGCGTTGTTTCAACTATTGAAATAGCATTGTTACGACTGCATATAAATTCATCGATGTCTGTGTGTTGTGTCCAATAACGTTAATATTCGTTATATTGAGATTTTTTGTTTTATAGAGTCAAGGTTACAATCAAAATAAAGGTGAAGAACTAGATGAATAGCTTCTAAATTTCAATATTCTGTGACTGATCGTTTCTGTATTATGTCTGGCAATGTTAATATTCGTTACATTGAAAATTCTCATTTTAAAACGTGCGTATTGAAATCAACTGAAGAGATGCACAGTTATATGTTACAAAAAGTCATAAATACCTTTTGACCTCGGCTGTTAAAAACCTTGTGGTTGACAGGGAGTGTGGATCACTTTCAGACATAAATACCCAATAATCTAAACTATCTATGGGAACAATATGGCGATCCACATCACTTCAATCAAAACTTACTGCAGCTTCACAAAAACAAAGTTATAAATAAAATCTAATGAGGAAGCTATTATTAAAAATTTGAGAACATAGTCATTATAACCTAATTAAAATTAACGATATTTGTAATAAAATTAAATAGCTGCATTTTTGTGTATTTTTTCTTTCCCGCTTCTTTATTTCTTTAATAAACTGCTTTTATGTTAAATTTGTCTTAAACTATATATGTATATATATGGAGAGTCGGGAGAGAGATAAAAATATACACTATATTTTGGTAGAATCCCAGTTCCGGGTTCCGGCCGCCATGTTTTGGGCTCTATTTTTGTACAAGTGATCGCCAAATTGTCGGCAAGTGATGTTTACAATTTGTACTTCATTTTGTATTAAGTTTATACTCAGTTTTAAAGCATATTTAAAAAAAAAAGGTTTGAAATTTTGTTGAGATGAATACAAATTTAAATTTGAGTTTTTAATGTATTTAAAGTCGTTTTTGTACTATTTATTGAACTGAACAGTGCGGAATTTTTGCAATAGGTGAAAATTAAGCAAAATTCAAGCATTAGTTGGTTGTAAAATATTTAGTTATATTTATAAAATAAGGTGGCTATTTAATGAAATTATTTTAAAACTATCAAAAGATTAAAAAGTAATAAAGTACGGTACAAATTACTTTTAGAAATTATTAGCTTTGTCATCAAGAAGAGCAAGGTTTGCCAGAAAATTGTTTTCTAGAATTTGGCGACATCGCCCACGCTTGGCGTTCAAACTGAACTGGGTTCGGCAGGCCCCCTGAACTGGGATACGGCCATAATTTTGACTTATTAAAAATTGTAATTGAATATAATTTTTACAGTCCTAAATACAAAATCTTAGCTATCTGCAGCTAATCGTTTCTGAGTTATGCCAGATAAGTACATACGTACAGAATTTAAGACTAAACAAGTGAAAAAACACTGAAGTTTATCGCGATTACAATATTTGGCTTGACTAAAGAACTGGGTTCCCCAGCCAACTTCGCGATAATGGTTTACGTATGGTCACCTAACATTTTCTCCTGATTTTATCGTGTCCAAACAATCTATATCTATATTATAATTTATATGATATTTGCATCCAACTCTCCTTGTGGAACTCTTTTCTTATATATTAAAAGTGCGCAATGCTTAAAATAATTAGATATAACAAACCATTAATGGTTCAGTATGGCTGATTTTTAATAATTTGGAACTGTTCCGTTTGTAAGCTGTTAAGGGATTAATTGCCCATAAATATAAATGTCCGGATTCCAAGTCGTTTTCTTTAATTAATTATAAGTAACTGGTGGCCATAATTAAACTGACAGTGCTCACAGTGTTCTGTAGTGCAATCTATTTTCGAGAATGACGACGCATTTTGTAGGAAAATTAAACCAGACGGGGGACGAAGGATTTCGCGAAAAAAACATTAGTTCCAAAAGTCACAGCTAGGGTAATATTTGGCGCTGTGTTATAGAAAATAGAGTGTTAACAAATGCAAATTAATACGGAATAAAATTAACTTTTACTATGCACATTTTCTGATTTAGTTCAAGTGCAATATGGCAACACTTTTAAAAAAGCGTAAAATCTACATAAACACCAATAAGTCTCATGATCTGCAATATCACGTATGCTGAGCATTAGAACAAGTTCTTTATTCAAATTTCACGTTACATCCATTGGCACAGTTAAGAAATTAATTTCAGTATTGATTTGCATTTGTTAACATTGTAATTCCTATTAAACAGCGCCAAATATTCCCCTAGCGGTGACTTTTTTAACTAATTTGTTTTTTTGCGGAATCTTTCGTCCCCCCGTCTTGTTTAATCTTCCTGCAAAATGTGGTGTCATTCTCGCAAATAGATCGCTCTACAGAACACTGTGAGCACTGTCAGTTTAATTATGGCCACCCAGTATATAATTCTATTACGATGGCGCACTGTGTTTTAATTAAAGTCACCAAAAAAGCAAGAAATACAATGTTTGGATGGATTGCCTTTGTGGTTTAGTAAATATTGCAAATATTTTCGCCAAATTTGCCAAGGGGAACCCAATTCTTAACCCCTTCCCGGTTTTCTCCGAGCTGAACTCGGTCATGCGAAATGTACCATCCTGGCTCATCCCGAGTGTAGCTCGGGCATTGTGAAATTTTACACTGTGCAATTAGTCTTTCCCGAATTATTTCCCATGCGTTTTTTATGGTTTCGAATGCTTTTGTTTACTTTTCTGGCTACTTGATTATTTGCTGCTCAAAGAGAGACAATAGAGAGAAGAAGGTAAGGAGAGAAACAAGGTTCTACTGTCCAGATTGCGAAGTTGGACTCTGTGCAGTACCATGTTTTCGATTGTATTATACACGACCATATTTTGTTAAATAATTTCATAATCATTTATGTAAATGCATAGGATATAAATGAAATTTAATTCAAAATAAAAGCTACGTATTCTAAGCTTTATATTTATAGTTAGTGTGAATTGAATCTAAAGTGTAATGATTGCTGCCGTGCAGAAAGCATGTAATCAAGCATGTAATGAGTAATTTACATGTACACATACATGTAAATTACTTACTTATGTAAACTGATAGTTTTACATTAATTTTTAGGACACTTTGTATGCGAATGATGCTATTATGTTTAAAAAGCTATGTATGTATAAAAATAAGCATAAAAAATTGACATTTTTTTACCCATAATCCCGAAATAAAATGAACCTGGAAGGGGTTAAAAAGTCCCCAATATTTACTTCACTTTGTAAAAGGGGGTAAAAGTGGAAGATTTATTTTTTTCCTGAAATTCAGTAACTAAAATATGTAACTGTATGTACTATTAATAATAAACGGTTGTAATTGTACCCATGAAAAGTAAAAAATATTTTGTTTATAACTCAACTTATTCGTAATTATTTCTTTCAACCTAATTAGTAAAAGAAAAAAACTGTTAATTATCAATATTGAATCAAATAAAAGTATACATTTTTGCCTGCCACATTCCAAATTCAGTAACCAGTGATTAAAAAAATACTTGTTGGAGAACAGGAATTAAATAATCAACTATTCAGGTCAATTTTATAAGATAATGAATTAAACTGTCTGGCGAACACAGAGTTGCATCGCAGCAGACTTATTCTGTCAGTCAACCCGACCTACGCGGTTACAGTTGTCACCAAAAGGCCAGTTTTAATGACACATAATCACACCATTTCAGACAGGGAGATTACATAGCAATGCACGTACTACGGGAAAGCTTAACTTTGAATGAAATTCCTAACACAAAGTTAATGACCGGAATTTTCTGTTGTTTTTTTGCTTTTGGAAAGAAGTATATTCACACTGTTCTAGAAAATAGAAATAAAATATTTCTTTTTTTTTTCCTTGTCATATTTAACCTTTATTCTGCTTCACATACGTAAAGTTCTAGCTTAAATATAGACTGAAATTTTCAGGAATTAAATGTCATATTATAAAGATGCCTTTTTTTCAAGGTTTTTTATTTAAAGTATCTGATGTTGACACTATATTCTTCCTTGTAAACCTATAAAATTTTACACCATTTTGCTGCACTTCATTTAAACTTTGAAAGAGATATGCGAAGCTCGAATTTTTTAATAAAGTGGACCGTCCAACAAATGCTAAAATATTAGTTTTTAAAAACAAAAAATTATACAGTATTAATTAAACAATGAGTTCAAAAGTCCTAAGAACAAAATTATAATATTCTATATCAAATTGAGTTATGGGGGATACATGTATACAAACCTACGTTCGTACAGACGCCACAACTTAACTAATCAAAAAACTTTCAGGGATGGTCAAATAGATATTTAAAGTTTCAAAGTAAAAGTTTTATTTTATGTACGTACAGATGTTCCACTTAAACTAGAAAAAAAATCAACCAATGTCAAAATAGGTATTTCTGTTCAAATCTAAGTTCCGAACTTTCCGAGATATCAATACTTTTTTTACCTCGCTCACAGAGGTTATATTATTAATCCTCTATTATATTTATACAATTAATTTTTTTTCGCCTTTGTATTGTAAAAAAAATTAACAATAGTGTTCTAAACCAAAGTGACATTACGTATTACTTCTAGTCTAAAAAACTAAAACACTTATTTCATAGACAAGCGTGAATACCGCCAGCATGCAACAAAATGCCCAATGAGTAGAAATTTAATGCTTTTATTTATTTCGTTCCCTAAGCATGTGACGCGTCTGACCGTCCCTTACCAGCTTAGTTCGCATTTTTAATTTTGCATCCTAATATTTTTTAGAATTCCCCATCAAGAATTATTTTTTCTTCTAGTAAATTCATTTTCTTTCATCCAGTAAGCAGAGTAATTACTGTGCTTATTTTTTTCAGTTCTCATAGCATGACATTAATATTTTACTTTGGTGTAAATGTCAAGACTGTCCTTTAAATGGTCACCTATCACGTACCTGCATACACCCACTTGACAAATTTTTTGTTCTTGTAACTAGTCTAAAAGCACATTTACTAAAAACTTGACTATATATTAATAAAAACTTCAGACTTTTATGTAGAAAAAATATTGAACATCACTATTCAATATTATTGATAATAATAATAATAAAGTGCAACTTATTTTTTGCTGCCATTCCAAAGTTTTGAATTTTTTTTAGAATTAATTCTTTAATATCAAGAAAAAAATTTCTTCAAGAAGACTGAATTTATTTAATCCAATGAGCAGATTAATTATTGTGCTTATCTATTCAGTTCTCTTATCATAAAACTATCATTTCAATTTTGTGTAGATGTCCAGTCTTTCCTTTAAATGGCCACCTGTCGCTTACCAGCATACAACCACTTATAAATTTTTTCTGGTTATATCACTCGTCTAAAAATATAAATAAAAGTTCCAGATATTTTTTTATTGAAAAAGCGAAATCAAACATGACAATACAGCAATGTTAATAATAATAAATTTCAAAGTATTTTTCCCTGCCTTTCCAAAATTCCAAAATATTTGCAGAATCCTCCATCAAGAATTATTTTTTCTTGTAAAAGACTAATTTCATTTCATCCAGTGAGCAGAGTAATTACTGTGCTTATTTTTTCAGTTCTCTTAGCATGAAACTATTATTTCACTTTTGTGTAAATGTCCAGTCTGTCCTTTAAATGGTCACCTATCACGTACTTGCATACACCCACTTGTCAACTTTTTTTTGTTGGTGTAACTAGTCTATAAATACGCTTAATAAAAACTTGACTATATATTAGTAAGAACTTCAGACTTTTTCATAGAAAAAAAAGAAATTGAACATAACAATACAGTATTATTAATAATAATGAAGTGCAATTTATTTTTACCTACCATTCCAAAAATTCCGATTTTTTTTTGGAGAGTGAATTCTCCAAGAATTAATTTTTCTTAAAGGTGACTAAATTTATTTAATCCAAGGAACAGATTAATTATCAACTTTCTCTGGCTATGTCACTCGTCCAAAAATTATAAATAAAAGTTCCATATATCAAGTTATTGAAAATAATAAATCAAACATGACAATACAGCAATGTTAATAATAATAAATTTCAAAGTACTTTTCCCTGCCTTTCAAAAATTCCAAAATATTTGCAAAATCCACCATCAAGAATTATTTTTTCTTGTAAAAATATAATTTTATTTCATCTAATGAGCAGAGTAATTACTGTGCTTATTTTTACAGTTCGTTTAGCATGAAACAATTATTTCAATTTTGTGTAAATGTCCAGTCTGTCCTTTAAATGGTCACCTATCACGTACTTGCATACACCCACTTGACTTTAAATATCCACTTGTTGCTTACCTAAATGTACCCACTTATCAGCTTTTTTTGTTGCTATATCTAGCTAAAAATACACAAAATCTTCAATCGTTAAAAAAAAAAAAAAGAGAGAGAGAGAGAGGGAGAAATCGTACATGACAATACAATATCATTAATAATTATCACTTATCAACTTTTTCTGGCTATATTACTCGTCTAAAAATATAAATAAAAGTTCCAGATATTTTTCATTGAAAAAGCGAAACCAAATATGACAATACAGTAATGTAAATAATAATACATTTCAAAGTATTTTTCCCTGATTTTTCAAAATTCCGAAATATTTGTAGAATCCCCATCAAGAATTATAATTTTTTTAGAAGACTCATTTTATTTTATCCAGTGAGCAGAGTAATTACTGTGCTTATCTTTGGAGTTAGAAGGAAACTAATTTCAATTTTGTGTAAATGCGGAGTCTTTCCTTTAAATGGCCACCTGTCGATTACCTGCGAACACCACTTATTATCTCTTTTTATTGGTATAACTAGTCTAAAAATACACAAATAAAAACTTTAAAGACTTTTCATAGTAAAATAGAAATTGAACATCACAATGCAATGTTATTAATAACATTAAAGTGAAATTAAATTTTTTTCTGCTATTCCAAAATTCTGAATATTTTGGAGAATTATCCAACATTAAGAGTGAATTTTTCTTGAAAGAGACTAAATCTATTTAATCCAGTGAGCAGATTAATTATTGTGCTTATCTATTCAGTTCTCTTATCATAAAACTGTCATTTCAATTTTGTGTAGATGTCCAATCTTTCCTTTAAATGGCCACTTGTCACTTACCAGCATACAACCACTTATCAACTTTTTCTGGCTATATCACTCGTCTAAAAATATGAATAAAAGTTCGAGATATTTTTTTTATTGAAAAAGCGAAATTAAACATGACAATACAGCAATGTTAATAAATATAAATTTCAAAGTATTTTTCTGTGCCTTTCCAAAATTCCAAAATATTTGCAGAATCCTCCATCAAGAATTATATTTTCTTGTATAAGACTAATTTTATTTCTTCCAGTGAGCATAGTAATTACTGTGCTTATTTTTTTAGTTATCTTAGCATGAAACTAAAATTTCACTTTTGTGTAAATGTCCAGTCTGTCTTTTAAATGGTCACCTATCACGTACCTTCATGCACCCACTTGTCAACATTTTTTTTGGTTGATGTGACTAGTCTAAAAATACACATAAAACACTTGACTATATATTAATGAAAACTTGAGACTTTTTCATGGAAAAAAAATTTAACATGACAACACAGTATTAATAATAATAATAAAGTGCAAAGTATTTTTTTCCTCTTATTCCATAATTCCGAAATTTTTGGACAATTATCTAGCATCAAGAATTTTTTTTTCTTCTAAGAGACTAGATTTATTTCATTCAATGCGCAGAGTAATTATTTTGCTTATCTTCTAACTTCTCTTAACATCAAACTATCATTTCTATTTTGTGTAAATGTCTATTCTTTTCTTTATATGTCCACCTGTTGCTTACCTGAATATACCCACTTATCAGCTTTTTTCTGTGAATATAACTAGTCTAAAAATACACAACTAAAAACTTCTGGGTATTTTTCAATATAAAAAAGAACTCGATCATGACAATACAATATTATTAATAATAATAAAGTGCAATTTATTTTTTCCTGCCATTCCAAAATTCCGAATTTTTGGAGAATTAATTCTCCAACATCAAGAATTAATTTTTCTTAAAGGAGACTACATTATTTAATCCAATGAACAGATTAATTATTGCGCTTATCTATTCAGTTCTTTTATCATAAAACTAACATTTCAATTTTTTGTAGATGGCCAGTCTTTTCTTTGAATGGTCACCTGTCGCTCATCAGCATACAACTCCTTATCAACTTATTCTGGCTATATCAGTGGTCTGAAAATATGAATAAAAGTTCCAGATATTTTTTATTGAAAAAGCGGAAGCAAACATAACAAATTAGCAATGTTAATAATAATGAGTTGCAAAGTATTTTTCCCTGCCTTTCCACAATCCGCTTTTTTGTTTGTATAAATAGCATAAAAATGCACAAAATTATCAGAGTGTTCCCCCCCTCCAAAAAAAAGAGAAATTGGACATGACAATACAATATTATTAATAATTGTAAAGTAAAATTTATTTTTTCTTGCAAAATTCTGAATTTTTTGGAGAATTCTCCGGTATTAAGAATTAATTTTTATTAAAGAGGACTAAATTTATTTAATCCAATGAGCAGAATAATCATAGTGCTTATCTATATTGTTATCTCATCATAAAGCTATCCTTTCAATTTGGTGTAGATGTTCAGTCTTCATTTAAATGGCCACCTGTCGCTTACCAGCATACAACCACTTATCAATTTTTTCTGGCTCTATCAATAGTCTAAAAATATAAATACAAGTTCCAAATACTTTTTATTGAAAAAGTGAAATCAAACATGACAATAACGCAATGTTAATAATAATAAATTTCATAGTATTTTTCCCTGCCTTTCCAAAATTAGGAAATATTTGAAGAATCCTCCATCAAGAATTATTTTTTCTAGTAGAAGACTAATTTCATTTCATCCAGTGATCAGCGCAATTACTGTGTTTATCTTTTTAGTGCTATTAGCAGGAAACTATAATTTCAATTTTGTGTAAATGCTGAGTCTTTCCTTTATATGGCCACCTGTCGATTACCTGCATACACCATTTATTATCTTTTTCTTTTGGTATAACTAGTCTGAAAATACACAAATAAAAACTTCAAAGATATTTCATAGTAAAATAGAAATTAAATATCACAATGCAATATTATTATTATTATTATTATTATTTTGTTATTCCCGAATGCCATATTTGGGGGGGGGATTCTCAGTCATCAAGAACTAATTTTTCTTATCGGAGACTAAATTTACTTTATCCAATGAACAAAATAATTAACATGCTTATCTTATCAGTTCTCTTAGCACGAAACTAGCACTTTCAGTCTTGTGTAAACATCACTTTCCCTATAAATTTCTCCTTGTCGTTGACCAGCATGACATCAACTTAATCAGCTTTTACCATCAATATCATTCGTCTAAAAATACATAAAAAAAACTCCGTAGACACGGACAAATGGGCGAAGATGAGCGCCAGACCGTGGCACGTACGAGTTGGAAATGGAGGGGGGGGTCACCTCATTTTAGAGATCGAGAGCCATCGATTGCTGGCCATCTACCGTTGCAGAGCGACACGGCCGGATAGTCCACCCTCCTGTCATTAGAGAGCTAGCCAATGCCGCGTCCAATCTCAATTCATCTTCCTCACTTTTCAGATATTTTTATCCTATTACTTTCGGCTTATCTCCGATCACCGTTCACCTCTTTAGACTTGCTTCGTTTCTTTTTTACTTTCTCGTACGCGAGTTCGGAAAATGCGTTGCGGAAACTTCAAAACATTCAGCCTAAACATGTGAAAGGACACCATCGCTTCAGATTTTAAGTCCGAAAAGATCCTTTTAAGTATTACAGAATGGTTATTCGCATTTTATGAAAATAACTTTGTACACGTTTTTCTTGTTTGCGACTTGAGAAAACTTAGTACAGAATGAACATCTACTATTATTTTGTTTTGATTAGAATTACAATAAAAAGATTTATCTTGAAAATCGTTTTTTATAAGGATAGAATACTCGAAGGTTAATTTGCTTTCGGGTGGTTGGCTGGGTTTTGAGTGCTACGGTCTACTTTTTGCAACACGAGGGCTAATAAGACCGGGACCTACAGCTTAAAGCCGATTCCGAACTAATTTGCTTTCGGAGGAAAAGTATTTATCAACAAGTATCAACAAGTATTAAAGCTCTGTAAAACTCCCGGTTACTGCATTTAAAAAATAGCTACTTATAATACATGAAATTTGAAAGTAAAAAAATGTCAAACTGAAATTAAGAATGAAAAAATGACCACAAAATTTGATCTTAGGATTGTACAAATTTAAAGTTAAGTCCCTAACCGTTAAAAAATCCTTTGATTGAAAAGTCCATTGTATCAAAACTAGGAACAATTTTCAAAAAATTTTCCATAAACATAACAGTAATATTTAATAGTATTTAATAATAATAGTTTGCTCATAATACGCCCAAATGATGGCCGAATTGTTAGGACGTTTTTCTTCTATATCGGAGTTCGTGGGTTCGAATACACTGTGACATGGATGTACGTAGCCTTTCGGAATCAGTTTTAAATAGTAGGTCCCTGTCTCATTAGCCCTCGTATTGCAAAAAGTAGACCGTAACACTTCGAACCTATCATTACGCATAATGCCACTGTTGGAAGCAATTCCCTAAATAATATTTATTAGGAATAGTAAGCCGAACGATGGACGAATGGTAGAGCTCTGCTATTCGGAACCGTAGTTCGCGGGTTCGAATCCCGCTGCTGGCATGGATGTTTGTAGCCGTTCGCAATCGGCTTTAAACTGTAGGTACCGGTCTCATTAGCCTTCGTGTGCAAAACAGTAGACCGTAGCTCTCCCAACCAAACCATTGGGAGTAGTAAAGTATTGGATGCAATGCCGCTAAAGGGAGCAATTTCCCGCTGCGTCTTTCTTCTAGAGAGGGGATAGTGCAACTAACGAGTCAAAGTTTACAGGACGGCTCAAGGGTTGATGTGCATTCTCAAACAGTCGGTATATCTGCATGTATATATGAACATAATAACTGAAATACGAATGGGAATGATGAATTCAATATAGAGTGCATGTTTTAGTCTAAAATAGTAGATCTGTACATTATTGTAGAACAAGTCAGTGTAATACGATTTAAAATCCCATGTAGCATTGCGTGTGTACATTGTATGCAAATTGTATAATGTACATACACATATATAGATGTATACGTATGTATAGGTGTATATACATCTATATGTC
>CM063506.1:137684699-137687199 GCA_032207245.1 Pardosa pseudoannulata
GCGACACCTCCTTTAGGTCTGCTCAGATTCAAGGTAAGTCGTTAGCTAACAACGTACTATTTTATACTGCATTTAATGATAATTTAAAATGCAGAATCAGTCAAATTGTTTAGCCTCCTGTTTATCCTATCACACAAGTGTTGATAAGAATGTTTCATGGTCTTGTATACCACAAAAAGATTTCTACGTCATCAGTACCATTCCAAGACCACCATAAGGTTAGTAACCTAAACTTATTGTGGAGTCACAACTGTGGAGGAGCTATCCATGGGCTAGAAGCAAGATCGTGAGGTAAAACTAGTAGGAAGACGAAATCAGATTTGAATCAGTTCCGAGTTTGTTTAAATCAGACAAAACCTTCTCCAAATTAAAATCATTTGTATACGTAAAAAGTGATGTGTACTTAGAAAGACAGAATCAAAAGATCGAGACTAACTTGTAAAGCAAACACACTATGGTACTATGGTATTTGCTATTGGTACACAGCAAGTACCAATAGCAAAACGTTTTTACAAGTATCATTCTAACTATAGGATAAATTATTGAGGGGAATTGAGGGGACATTACAAAGTATATTTATAAATTATTAACTCAGGGTTTTGAAACTTTGTACACAAATATGCGAAAATTAATTATATTAATTTTTCTTCTGAAAATAAATTAACATTTTTATATAATTAATTCATTTTTTACGCTATTCGTATTTTACATTGCTCATTTTTTATATTATTTATTTTTTTATAATCCATATTCTAATTTTGTACATGTATGAAATGCAGTTTAAATAAATTAATCACATCAAAATTTTTTAAATAAATTTACATTTTAATATAAATTATTTTTTAGAGGATTTTTGTTAATTTTTAAAATTCTCCTTGCGAATTCATTGTTCATAAATTTCTGCAAAATTGTTTACCAAACATTTTAAATATTTATATTAAAATAAATGTAAATGTCCATTTTATATTTCAACTTACTAGAGCTCAATTTAAGTTTCAAACGTCCGAATTTTTCATGAAAATTCTATGTTTATACGTAAAACTATAGCTTATAAATTAAGCACCTACTCTATGAAAAATAATACCCGAATATATTGCAAAGGTTTTTGAAATTGTAATAAATCAAAAATAAAAGAAAAAAAGGAAAATTAGCTCACAAGAAACTTTTTAATAATTATAAAATATTTCAAACAATTGTAACTCTAAAAAAATTATGTAATATTTAAAATATTTTTAAATGTGATTTATATTTCTCTAAAAGAAAAATATAAAAATTCGCTCGCGAGAAACTTTTTAATAATTATTAAATATTTCATAAATCGTGACTTTAAAAAAATTATCTGATATTTAAAATATTTTTAAATGTGATTTATATTTTTCTAAAAAAATGAAAATTAGCTCGCAAGAAAATTTTTAATAATTATAAAATATTTCAAACAATCGTAACTATAAAAAATTATCTGATATTTAAAATATTTTTAAGTGTGATTTATATTTTTGTAAAAGAAAAAAATGAAAATTAGCTCGCAAAAAACTTTTTAATCATTATAAAATATTTCAAACAATTGTGACTTTAAAAAATTATCTGTTATTTAAAATATTTTTAAATGTGATTTATATTTGTTTATGGTGATAATTACTCTGTTTTTATTATACTATTTTTCATTTACAATTATTTTTAGTTGTTTAAATATTTTTAATTCATTTTATTACATTCTTACAAATTTTACCGACCATCTGCATCCATTTCCTGCATTCATCATTGTTGATTTTTGTTCTCTTGAAAAACGATGGATCGAGGCCCTACTGTACTAATAAAAAAATTTTAAGAAAAAATTTTAAGATTAATATTAATTACAATTTTATCGTAACTGACGGTAAATATTTTATTAATTATAAACTATTATAACCAAAACCATTTTGATTCTGATTCTTAGATTTATTTTCCGATTCTAAAATATAGAAGTGCAAAATTTTTCTGAAATGCACGATGCTTATGTGCATTAAAATCATTAATGGGCGATAACAGTGATAGTGTGCTTGCAGAGATACAAGTGAATGTATACTCAGCCTTTGTAATTTGGCTATCCGCTTGTATAAATGAGATATCAATTACAAAATATTTTTTAATGTTAAATGTCATTCTAAATATAAGGAACAGATTATAAAAGGTTAAATACTTCTAACTGTTGTTGTAAATAATTATTTAATTTTTTTCACACATTTTATAGAATTTACACACACATTCATTGCATCCATCATTTTTCCGCATTCACCGTTTTTCATTTCTGTCCGTTCTAAAACGATGGATCCAGGTTCCACTGCATGTGAATCAGTCATACAATTACATTATATTAGATGAATTAATTCCTTTCAATTAACAGAGATTTTCACTACAAATATATATATATATATATATATATATATATATATATATATATATATATATATATATATATATATATATATATATATATATATATATATATATATATATATAT
>CM063506.1:137694699-137722199 GCA_032207245.1 Pardosa pseudoannulata
TTTCCTTATATGTTCATCAGTTTAAAAAAAAATTTTAAACTAAATAAATACATATTTTATTTTTAATTATATTTATTCGTCATTCTTCTGATTCATTGTCCAAACACCTAGATTTTTATCCGCAAAATAAATATTCTTTCTTAAAAATTTAATTGCCTCAAAGAGGAACTTCGAAAATCCATAATCATCGAAGTGAGTTACGAAGGGACTTTGATGAGGTCATTGTCCTCTACAGAATACATATTTGAAGTTTAACTAGATTTATTTTTCAATTTGTAACAAGATGCCCGAATTCCTTAAATTTAATTGCAGAAAAATAAAAGCTTTATTTTTTTTCTTCCAGTATTTATTCTCTAAACGAATTTTTGAAAAACCATAATCATCGAAGTGAGGCACGAAGGGACTGTGATAAGGTCAATGTCCCCGACAGATACATATTTGGTTTTCAACTACATTTATTCTTTGTTGTTGTTGTTGTTGTCTCTCATGACTCTTGGACAAACCAAGCATGATTGAGACTGCAGGCTGTCGTATTAAGGCTAAAGGCTGAGCCTTTCGTTTTAATGAGATCACCATTAAGGTGAAAGAACGACTTCGCTTAAGTAGGTCCTCGAAATTTTGAAGTTGAGACCCAGCAGAAGACCCATAGACTTGGCTTGCCACTTCCAGAAAGATTGATTGAGAACTTGGAGGACATTGTGACCACGAACATATTTTATGTCCACCAGTCACCATTTACAAACACGGCGGATCTTAAACCGGATCGGTTTCCGAGCCCGCAACCTTTCAGTTACGAGATCTTTGCCTCAGCCGACTGAGCTACCGCGGTTCATATTTATTCGTTATGTTTTGGATATGATGCTCAAATTCCTTAACTTTATGTAAGAACAACAACAGTTTTATTTTCTTTCTTCAAAATTTATTTGTTCTCTAAAAAAATTTTTAAAAAACCATAATCATCGAAGTGAGTCACGAAGTGACTGTGTTATGAGGCCAATGTCCGCGACAGAATCATATCCATTTTCGACTCACGAACTTGACAGACCACCGCGACTTAAAAAAAAACAAAAGGTTGCCGTGCTTCCTGAAAACAATTCCTTGAAAGAAATATTGTCGTACTGACCCTGAACTTACAATATATCTATTAACCGTATTAAGGTCCAAGATTTCTGTCTTATTTAAATATGAACTCATGCGGCTTAGTCATCGAAATAACTGTCACCTTTTTCCGGGTTTGTTTGTAATGAAGTACCCACAATTCATGAAATTGGACATCGTTACTGAACACGATTATCATTTATACAGTAGATTGTTTTTCGAGGAACAAAGAGTATTTTCGAGAACGATTGTTTGGTGCACTGCTATAATAGCAAGTGGAATTATGGTAGTGGAAGTGTGGTATTGGAAATAATAAATCAGGTTTTTCAATATATCGATCGTATATTGGCCAATATATTGAATGTCAAGGATTGTCGGACAACAAATTTTTGACATCTGCCGAAATCAAAAGATACAATGCAAAATTAAAATCTCAAATTAAGTATTTAAAAGAGTTGATTGTATTGCTTATAAGAGAAATATTATTCTAAATATAAAATTTAATAAACTTGCCAGTTTTTACGAAACCTACTTTTTGAATTTTTTTCTTATTTTCGTTAACAATGTCATAATAATTATATTATTTTAATAATAGTTTGAGATATATATCGATATTTGGGAAAATAAATACAGTGGACTCCGCTTAATGTGATCGCGGTTAATGATATCAATCGCTTATTGTTATCGAAATCACTTAATCCCGATTTTCTCTATTCATTTTTATGTTAAAATAATCGCTTTATGTGATCGCTACATCGGTTAATGCTATCAGTTTCCGAACCTCATTTTAAATGGCAAAGGAATATTCACAATATATTCAGAAGGAACCCATTCTTTTCTTTCCATTTGCTGTTGTTTGAATCTCCGAGGATTCTCCTGTTCAACCCAGGGAAATGGAGAATGGGGTTTGGGAAATTGCACGTTCCTGGAATATTTCAGAAATACGCACACCTTTCTGGTGGTCAGTGGTTGTCAGATAAGCAGAAGACAACACATTATTATCGGAACTGAGAAGGAGCGTATTCACATCTTATGCCTTGCTCGCTTACATGCAGCTTGTCGATATGGAGGCCAGAAAGCGAAATGATTTAACGTTAAAACAAAAGATCAAAATTTTAAATAGTTATGACAGGATAATTATGATTACGAACAATTTACCAATGAGCTTCTTAGAAAAAAATTGTAGATAGTCAACAATTAATCTTTTTTTTAATTTTACATACAATTCTTATGTTTTAAAGGATAATATACAGTACATAAATATAAGGTGTGTGTTTCCATTTTGTTTTGAAATTTAGTACGTGTGAATTAAAGGGGGAATTATCTAATTTTGCATATCGTTTATTGTTGTCAAAATCACGGTGTGCCAAACTGATCACATTAAGCGGAGTTCACTGTACAATTTTCTGACAATAAATAATACCTCGCGACCTTCAGCGCAACTCACAATGCTACATTAGCTGATGTGAATCGATTTTGTCCTTTCTCCACTCTGTACGAGACGATACAGCAAGGACTAGGACTAATTGTAATTATTAGAATTATTTGAAGAGCTGGGAGACAAGTAAAGTAAAAAAAGACAGTCGTAGATTTTTGTTTTGGAGAAAAATGGCAAAATTACCACGTGATGATCATTTCTAAATATCAAAAAATAATACTCACGAATATCGGGGAATATTAAACAACAGGGATAAATATCAAAAGATGACATTCAGGTATATCGGAGAATATTAACAAACAGTTTTAAATATCAAGAAATGATATTAAGAGATACCATTAAGGGGGGAGGAGTTCATTTGATGTAGGCCGATATTATTTTGATATTTCCTGATATTGTTTGGTGAAAACAAGCAAAATCATGTGCTCAAACGTATGAATATCAATAACACAAAGATTCTAGAAAATCCTGTAAACACCCATAGTAGATACCTTATCACACGTTATCAGTTTCACATTAATTAATGATTCCTTTTACTGAAGAATGTGCAGATTTCTTGTGTTACAGTGAAAAAAATTTCAACAGATTTATTTTAGTTCAGATCAATTTGCGATAAGACAGTTAATCGATTAAAAATTTTTATATCACACAGAAAGTGTATTCTTTAACGGGAAAAGAATTTACTGCTCTTTCAAAGTGTAAGATTGACGTTTGATAGGACCTTTAGAATGTTTTCTACAGATAGTAATTATACTCGTTTGTGGGAGCAACGGTGGCTCAGTTGGCAAAGGCAACGATTTCATAACTGAGAGGGCCGAACGATGGCCGAATGGTTAGGGTGCTGGCCTTCGGAACCGGAGTTCGTGGGTTCTAATCCCACAGTAGCATAGATGTTCGTAGCCATTCGGAATCGGCTTCAAACAGTAGGTCCTGGTCTCATTAGCCCTCGTGTTGCAAAAAGGAAGACCATAGCGCCCCAAACCAAAACCATAACTGAGAGGTTGCGGGTTCGGAATCCGAGCCGGCCTAAGGTCCGCCATGTTCGTTAAAGGTGACAGGGGCAAGTAAAATATTTTCCTGGTCACAATGTCCTTTAAGTTCTCAATTAAACCTCTGGGGTTGCCAGGTCAAGTCTAGGGGGTCTTCTGCTTGGTTCCTGCTTCTAAATTACTAGGACTTATTTGAGTGAAGTCGTTCTTTCACCTTAATGGTGCCCATTAAAACGAAAGGTGCAACCCTTGGCTTTAATACAATAGCCTGCAGGCTCAATCGTGCTTGGTTTGTCCAAGTGGCATGAGAAACAACAACAACTCTAGTTTGTAAATTACACCATTTATATTTTACAAAATATAAAATCTTATGAAATGATTTAGAAGCACTAAAGATTGTAGGACAGCTATTTACAGCTTTAGCAGTATTTGTAAAATTTTGGAATATAAAACTATTCTCTGCTATATTTTATAAACAAATAGTAATACATCGAGCCTGAACTTACAATATAGCTAGTAACCTTATTAACATCCAATATTTTAGTATTACTTAAATCTTGACCCAAATAAATAGCTGACCTCTTTCTACGGTTTCTTTTTAATGAAGTACCTACAATCTTGAAATTGGACATCGTTGCTGAACATGATTACCATTTATCACGCGAACTGCATATCGCGGAACGGAGAGTATTTTCGAAGAAGATAGTTTAATGAAAAAGTAAATGCAAATGCAAGAAAGAAAACCTGTATCGGTAGTTAACGGTATCAGTAACACAAAGATGCTAGCTAATACTGTAAATGGAGCAGTTTCCGGAGGGTACACAACAAATGTACTGTACCAGGCAGTAAAATTTAGGGGCACCAATTTCAGTCGGTATCGTATAAAGTGAAAATTACCTTTGCTAGGATCAGTGGCGTGCGGTGGGTTTTCTTGCAGAGTGTGCAGAGAACAACACCAACAATAATAATAAAACCATAAAAATGTACATTAAACACTTCTTTAACTTTTTATTATTCATTTGTACGCAAAATCCGTACGTCTATCCGTATTATTAACAAAATCATCAATTGTCTATTCCACGTGCAGAGGATTTCACTGCACGCTGGCACAATAGAACGAACTATTTCTTGTTCGGTCAGTAAATTAAATTATATTTATTGTTTTTAACATTTGGAAATCGTATATTCTGCGAAAAACATCTTGGCAATTTTTAAAAACAAAACCAGGGATATGGTGTTACAGATATAACTTATATACTGTCTGTAAAACAGAATGAATGGTAAAATTTGGACTGTTCTGTTAAAATTCGTTTCTTTTTTTTTTGTCTAACAAAATAAATTTGTTTTTCATCGAATTATTTCTATAAATATAATACATCACCGAAATTACTTTACCACACTAAAATATTTCCCGTTATACTGATGAAATACTTCTTCTAATATTTCCATGAAAACAAAACCTTACAATATATAAATTTAAACATTAACCGTCTGTAAAACCGTATGGCCAGTTAATCAGTTAAGAAACCAAAAGCGCTTCAGCACGTAAGTCCCCGCTCTAATACAACGTTATAGTATAAGTGCTATAGTATGCTGTGCTTCTTCAGTAGCCCATACATATAAAGCGTGATTTTCTATTAGTGCTCAGTGCGTACACATCAAAACTTCCTATGCTCGTTTCCTTTTGAACGCGCTAAGTGGTGCAGCACCTAGTACCGCACGCACTGCGGAATACAAGCAAGCAAATCAACATAATATTTGAATATATATTATAAATAATGTTTATTACGTACCATATAAAGAGAGGTAGACATTGCAGAAAATTATTGTCTCTCACAATTTTGCCAGGGTGTGCAGTGCACACCCTGCACATATGGACCGCACGCCACTGGATAGGATGTATATATTATCCATGATCGTTTCTGTTTATATATCAAACACTATATAAAGGCCAGTTCCTTCCCCCCAGGGTTGTGGATGCAGTGTAGAAGAAAAGCAGATTAATTATTCACGTTCGTGATGATTTACTTTATATGTTTTGTCCTATTACGGCAATATTTTAACCTGTTTATACAAGCTTTTCAGGATAGTGCAATAGCTTTAAAATAACCTTCCACGGTATCATTTGCCCTTTTCAAACAATTTACCTCTTAACCATTTTTCTCCGCGTGAAAGATTAATTAACCAATTGCAACTTAATGGGTATGGAGCAAGAATTTATAAAACACTAAAAGCATATGTCAGAAATTTTAGTCGTGATTCCTATAAAATCTCTTTGCATTTTCCCTTAAAAATGATTTTTCCCATGCACTAAAGTTTCGATGGTCTACAATTTAATATTGGGCTTCTGAAATACGTTCTGAGGTTTTGAGCAGAGAAGACCTCAACCCCTCTCGTGCAAGAAAAATAATTGCCCCTGCACGCCAAGTTGTTGTTCGCTAATATTCTAACGCCAACCCTTAAACTGCATTCGCATTAATACTTAATTTGACGTTTAGATCGTGAAGAAACTGAGCTGCATCGCATTACTTGGAGGAAAAAACTCGGTGAAAAGCAAAAAAATAAAATTCGTGACCCCTATCACGCGAAAGAAACGAAAGGGGGAAATTTTGCGTGATTCGGATCGTGCGTGAATGTGATTACGCAGGGTTTTTTTAAATACCAGAGATCGTGCTCCCCCCTCCTTACCGCACAACGATGGTCAAAGAATCATATGCAATTTAGGGCTTCTGGGTGGATATTAAATTATATTTTCGCAGTTCGAAGCCCAAAGAGTTTATGCTCATTACTTTCAGTCTTTGCTTCTATTCTTACTCGATTCATTAGTAAGAGCAGGTGGTAGAATCAGTTGCAAAAATATTAAAAACTGCACTGCGTTCCGGGATCAAATTCATGAACATGATTTGCTAGTGACTAGAAAATAGATTTCAATTTTTTCGGTTGGTTTAGGGGGTTTTAAACCTCCAAAAGAAAATGGCTGTCTGCTGGTGAAAGTGTGTTTGACCTATCACAAATCTATAAATAATAAAATTATAAAATCATTTGTGAGATATCCAAAACATGTTTCACCTTTTATAAATTTATGAAATCTTTCTACTTATTTGATTAGATTAGGTTAGGTTTGGAGCGCTACTGTCTACTTTTTGCAACACGAGGGCTAATGAGATCGGGATCTACTGCTTAAAGACGATTCCGAACGGCTACGAACATCCCTGCCACTGTGGGATTCGAACCCACGAACTCCGGTTCCGAAGGCCAGCACCCTAACCATTCGTCACTTATTTGATTACAGTAGAAAATTTAGAAAAATTAATAAATTAAAAATTTAATCTATTTTATATTACCGTTAAATTTTAACATTTCTAACAATATATTAGTCAAAATTTCCGTAAGTGTGTATATATTTTTATTAGCTATGAAATGATCTAATATCATTGAGATAATTAAATAGTAGGTTGTTTTTATTGACTTATTAGTTATTTCATTCTACTTGTACTTTTTTGTATCTAACTTTCATTACACTTCTTAAGTCAAAATGATTTATGCATTGTTAATTCATACTGTAGAATGCAGATTTCATATTAGCGTAATTTGTAAGTTATTACCTATATTCTAAATCAGAAATTTCAATTAAAAAAATTTTTTTGGACCACTTCTTTTACAAGAAAAAAAAAGTTTGAACCCTATTCAACAATAGTTAATTATATAATTTTAATATTTTATCAAATATGAAAAATATTGTATATTATCTACATATATTTTATCTGCTTATCTATCTATTAATTATCTCAAAACATAAATTAATTAAAAACAGACAAGTAAAATAAAATTGTCTG
This sequence comes from Pardosa pseudoannulata, assembly GCA_032207245.1. Classification (NCBI taxonomy): domain Eukaryota; kingdom Metazoa; phylum Arthropoda; class Arachnida; order Araneae; family Lycosidae; genus Pardosa; species Pardosa pseudoannulata. Next base: position 137,702,061 of record CM063506.1, read on the forward strand.
TTAAAAACTTAAGCATAAAATCAATATGAAGTAAAAAACACAATGAGAGAGTTGCAACTGGTGGAAGTTTAACAATTTTTTATTGTCGGGTTCTGATTTCGTTAAGATCATTCGTAAATCTCCACGTTCTGTGATGTTTCATTCCTTACTACACAGTCATCTATCTACATGCACTGAACTCACTTTCAGACAAATATGATGAACGAAATGCAATTAAAATTTGTGAAATCTAACTCAACTATGGGCAAACGATGACATGCGCTAAAATTCGTGAAATTTTTAATGTAAATAATATTGCATTTATTATTTTAAATATACAATATTATTTGAATGACATATTAATTATTCTTATACTTATTATATTGTAGTGGAAAAAATGTGTTTACTACTATTAAGCAATGAAAAGTTTTAAAAATAACATTTTAATGATTAAGTTTCATATTTTAAAATAAGTTTAAAATGCCATAATAAAAAGGACATTAAGATATACTCTAGAAAAATTAAGGCTTTTATATGCCAATATTTGGTTAGATAACTGAATTAACCTGAATTTATATATGTTACTTTTCAAACAGACCAAAATTCTTCCAAATCCAACTTTTAACCTTTAAACAATTCTTACAGCTGTCGTGAATAATGACCTAATGACGTGAACGATGACCGAATCTAAAATGCAATCTTACATTCAGAATAAAACTCTTTTTTTTATATAAAACTGTATTCATTGTTGTTAACAATTCCCTCTTTCCTTTATTGAATATACATTAATAAAATACTTTCTCGCGAAAATGCAGCATGGCTTCAATATTTGCGTGCAGTCTTATCACGTGCTTGTTACTCGAATGTCATGTTAGTTGAACTTCCATTTGACATATATTAATCGATTACACAAAGGGAAAATAAGTATAGAAAGCGAGATATAGAAACCTCTTCTATTCTACTTTTCATTTTGAATAAAAGAGATCTAATGCTTGTAAATACTGTCCTTTGTGATGGATCAATTTCTTGAAGCATTAAAACTTCCTCCTTTCATATGTAGTTTTATTCATCTTTTAAATATGTATCAATCAAACAAAAAAAGACTAGGATTTTACCAATATCAGTAGTGTATTGTAGTTTTAAATGGCCAGCGAAAATGGTTGGTTGAATTTTTTTTTTTACTTTAAATATATGCATAAAATATAAGTTGTATCCGTAACCTAAGCGATATCAAATTTAACAGTCGGTCTTTTTTCTGCAAATGGAAATGAATTCAAGAATGTATTTGGAATGTAATAAAAGAAATACAGGCTGCATTTTTTGCAAGGATAATACTTTTATTTCATTTTATTTTGCAGACCAGGGTCAGAAACTTGTTCAGAGCAGAACCAGATAAAAAAAAATTACGTTTGCAGGTAGTAAACTTGAAAACGTATATTTTTAATAGGTATTTTTACTCATAAATCTGAATCAAAAATTCTCTTTCTGATAAGAAAGGGATATGTTTTTATACATAACATTTATACGCTGCCACCTGGTTGGCATAGTTGTTAGAGCGGTCTTCTTTGACCTAGGAGAGTGAAGGTTTAAGGTTGTCATTTGCTTTGTTCCTCTGTAGGGAGCAAAGTTCACCAACTTATACGGTATACCACGATAAATAGCCGAACGATGGCCGATTGGTTAGGGTGCTGGCGTTCGGTACCGAATTTCGTTGGTTCGAATCCCACTAGGGCGGGGATGTTCGTAGCGGTTCAGGAACGACTCTAAGCAGTAGGTCCTGGTCTCATTATCCCTAGTATTTCAAAAAGTAAACCGTAGAGCTCCAAACATAAAAAAAAAACCACGAAAAGATGGTCAGAAAATACCACCGCCTTTGTAAAAAGTAATGCTAATAACAAAGCATCGAAAAAATTATTGCTAGTACTTTTAAACAAATTAAATTCTTTTTAAGGAACTTATATAAAGGCAAAAATTTTTACTAATACAAAGAAGGATATTGTTTTTTCTGAGGCAATATAACATTATACTAGACTTCGAAGTTATTATTTTCTATCAGAAACTTTGCTTATAAATGGTCTATAGTAATAATAACCTGTGTTAGAATACATTACTAACGAATAAGAAAAATTGAATACATGTTCTTCTCTGACCTAACAGCATACAAGTAGCTCTGTTAATACATTGTGTGCGGGTACATTTTGCAGCTGAATTGTACCGGGACCGGGAGTTTCGCGCGTAAATTTAGTTATTCAGTTAAATCTCAAGAGATCGAAAATTATTTAATTTTTTAACCAACTTTTCGTATTTTATATTGAAATATATAAACAAATATATAAATAGACAAATAAACAAATATATATATATATATATATAATGTATATATATACATATACATAATATTTTCGCAAGGATAAATAAAAAGTTAATTTTAAATTTAAATTGATTTTTAATCAACCTTCTCGTTCTGTGGTTTCAGCATCGACTGGTATAAAAACTAGTTTTTATTTATCTAAATTTTTCCAGAATCTATGTAGTAGACAAGAACATTCGGCTTCGTTTTCCTGTATATACCGTTATTTTTGTACCCACAAACAAACCATGTTGTTACACTAACCCGTACTAGTACGTGCCCCGCGCTCAAGTATCAATCTTCAGAAAACGTACTAGTACGTGTCCCGCATACAATGTGTTAATAACGACGCAAGCGTCTTCTTCCGTGTCTGCTCGCCTCGTATTCCGTACCTGCTCACCTACTTTTACAAGAGCAAATACTGTAGATTCTTTCTTAAAAAAAATTTTTTTAACAGTCTTAGCGACAATTAATCTCACTGTAGCGATTACTGTATCTTTACTTGTCTACAACAATATTGTAAAAGTATGAAACGTTATATTAACACATTGTTTGCGGGACACGTACTAGTACGTTTTCTGACGATTGATACTTGAGTGAAGTTCACGTAATAGTACGGGTTAGTATAACAACATGGTTTTTTTGTGGGTACAAAAATAACGTTATATACAGGAAAACGAATGTTCTTGTCTACTACATAGATTCTGGAATGTAAAAATGTTAATATATAACATAACTCGAAAAAATGAAAACTATATACTACTATTTCTATTTGATATTTCAGATTTACGATACTATTATAAGTTATCACGTAATATATTTTTGTTTACAAAAATCGGTTGTTATTTATATATTTCTATTTATATGTTTGCTTACATATTTCAATATAAAATACGAAAAGTTGGTTCAATAATTAAATAATTTTCGATCTATTGAGATTTAAATGATAACTATTTACGCTCAAAACGCTCCCGGTACAATTCTGGAATGTAAAATGTGTTAATAAATTGAGAATCATCGTAGCAAAGAACATCCGAAATAAAATAATTGCTAATGAGGTATCTTTTCCAATAATTATTTTAAAGGAGTGTTAAACTTTAATTTTAAAAAACCTTATTTTATTTTATGTTTCTTAAAGGAAACAAATTAAACTGTTATTAATAGAAATAATAAATTATCATTTACATACATCATCTTACTATATACATAACATACGTCCTATCTTTCTCCATTTATTATATATTTGTTTATATTAAAATACGAAAAATTGGTTCAAGAGTACTAAAATATTAAACTTTTAACTATGAATTTCAAAATATAAAAGGGAAAAATAACTAAATTTCTTTTTAACGCCAGTTCGATTATAGTATTACGAAAACAATGTCAAATAACTTTGGTTTAGAATTATGTGACATCAATGTTTAATGCCAACTGAAGAACTTCAGAGATATAAAAATTCATAAATCTTTATAGTTAACAATTATTCTTTCCGAAAATTATTTTATAGTAAAGGGGAAAAATTAAGTTTAAAAAAACCTTATTTTATTTTATGTTTCTTAAAGGAAACAAATTAAACTGTTATTAATAGAAATAATAAATTATCATTTACATACATCATCTTACTATATACATAACGTACGTCCTATCTTTCTCCATTTAGAAATTAAAATATTTAAAAGCTGTCTAGTACAGGCAGTGCCTGAGAGAGTACTAAAATATTAAACTTTTAACTATGAATTTCAAAATATAAAAGGGAAAAATAAGCTATTTCTTTTTAACCAGCCAGTTCGATTATAGTATTACGAAACTCAATGTCAAAAAAAATTTTGTTTAGAATTATGTGATATGCCTAATTTTTAAGGCCAACTGAAACTTCAGAGATTCTTTATATTCATAAATCTTATATAGGTAACAATTATTCGTTCCGAAAATTATTAATGGTACCCAAAAAAACCAAGTACAAGGGGAAAAATTCCGTAAGTAAAAAAAAAGAATTGGCTCAAGACCAATAAATATAAATGCTAAATTTCGTAGATGAATAATAATGACTTTCATGTCCTCAAATAAAATGAAACTTTACGTTAATGTTATTAAAATATTTTCTTAAATTGTTTTTATTCAACATAATGATATTTTTATGACATTTTTTCCCTACTAAGTCATTGCATGGTACATTGACACTCATATAAAATTAATGTTAAACTTTCAGTTAGTCGCAATATTTTTCCTTTATGAATGGTAGAGTGAATATTCAGTAATAATTCAGCAGGCTTTTCATTTTTTCTTTTATTTTTACTTAAACTGTCTTTATAGAAATTTGCATGAATAATCTACATAGAAAATTGAAATAGTAACGCATTTAGGGAAGGATAAAATAACAGATTGTGAATTACTCTGTAGGTGGTGTCTTTTAGAAAATGCGACTAACGAAAGTTCTAAAGGCATGGTTCTCAAACTTCTCATCTCACAGAACCCTTTTCATACCACGTACATATCAACGGAATCCTTAAATATTTTTTTTCAATGGCAGCTGGCAATACAGATATATGTAATGAGACGGACTTCTCGATGGGTGGTTGCAGTCATGGCCATAAAAATGATACCGTTTCAGCTAAAGACCTTTATTAAGATAACGTTGAAGGACGGGTTCCCACTTCATCATAGGGACAGGACAAACTGAAGGGTCAGCTAGCATGAAATTCTATGTACAAGACACGTAACACCTGGGTCAACATCTGTGGGAAAATATCTCTAGAAAAATCTGTCTCCACTAGCGTGTATCTCCTTTTTATTTGGAAATTTCCTAAATTGTCAGATAGGGCCATGTAAGATTATAATTGGTCAGGCCCTTTCCTTGAGGGCCTTATCTGTATCCCCAGTGGTCAATTTAGGTTAGGGGTTAAAAAGGGGAATTCAAAATGACGAGGGAATTTATTTTTAGCCCTTGATTTAAGTTTTGAAAACCCCTGAGAATTTTCCTTACATATATTTATATCTGTATATCAAATATGGCTGCGAAACTGTTACTCATTTAACACCACACGTAAAGCACGTGTAGCTTAAATCCTTAACGTGCACGCTCGAGTTAACTCGAGTGCGCTACACTGGCCAAACTGTGTACACTCGAGATAATTCGAGCGCGTTGTACTTTATGTTGCTATAATTTTTCACACTCGAATGCAATCGAGAATTGAAAATAACAATGTGAAAGCAAAAAGCCATCGTTTTCTTGATATTTACCATTTCCATGGGATTGTAAGCTATAACACTTACTTATTCAAGTATAATATATATATATATATATATATATATATATATATATATATATATATATATATATATATATTTCTAAATTCTAAATTGTGTTTTTTACACTAAAAAAATTGATTTTTTTTGGCCGGCCTTTTTTAAAAAAATGTGCATTAAGGGGTTAAGGAATACTACGGACGCAGTAACATTCCCCCCGCTGAGTTCACGTAATTTAGAAGCAGGAACCAAGCAGAAGACACCCCTGGCTTGGCCTGTTACCCTCAGTATTGATTGAGACCTTGCAGAACATTGTTACCACGAACCTATTTTACGTGCCGGAGTCACCATTAACGAACACGGCTGATCTTAGACCAGCTCGAGCCCCGAACCAGCAACCTTTCAGTTTCGAGAACATTACCTTTTCTGACTGAGCTACCGCGGATCATCCTTCTATAAGCAGTACTTAAGAAACACAAAAGCCTATTATTTATGACCAATCAGACATAAACATAAAAACTAAATAATATGAGGCAGTATAAAAATATAGATAATGCTTACAAAACGTGACGTAAAAGCAAGAATATTTTTTATGTAATTATACAAATATAATAATTCAAACGAATTTAAACATTTCGTTGACCGCAATTATTTAATAATTTGCTTGTTTCGTTTTAGTTTGCCAAAGAAATCTTAAATTGCATGTAAATATGTATCGGAGCAACTGGGTCAAACTAGTGTCGAGTCCATTTTCAAATTGCCCCACGGTGGGGAGTGGGCCTCACGTTGGGAAACACTACGCTAGAGCATTCATGAGTATTCGAAATTCCTCTTACGACTGTTCTTCTTATGCGTTCGGTGGAAGACCAAAGGGTCGAGTGGGTTGTCCCAATACTTGCAATCTGCTCGACTGTGGCAAATGAATAATATATTTATCCTAGAAAACACCCCTAGTGAGAAAATAGATCTGTAAACTGTAGAGTATAATGATTGTTCAGAAAACTATCCTCTTAAATATATCTCAACTACTTTGGTTTGGTTAGAAACGCTACAGTCTACTGCTTTGCTGCAAGAAGACTAATGAGACCTGTACCTATTGCTTAAAGCCAATACCGAAGGGCAACGAACATTCATGCCATCAACGGGATTCGAACCCACGAAATTCGGTACCGAAGAACAGCCATTCTACCATTCGGCAAACTACTTTGGAATGAATATCTTCCATATTGCAAATGGATAATATATTTATAGTTGAAATCACCCCTAGTGAAAAAAGTAATTTGTAAACTGTGATAGTTGGTTGGTTTGGGTTTATTGGCCTCAAGATCCAAGTTAGGATATGATGCGCCAAACAAAAGAGCACATATTAAAACAAAGTTATAATTTAGATGTAAGAGACAATAATACTAAAAATTTATGAAAAAATACAACAAAAACGAGGTAAAGACTCGCATTAAAACATTAAAAAAATTTAAATGAGGTTTAAAACATTCGTGCGAAAGAGAAATTAAAACAGTTTGGGATGAGGGGTTTCACCCAAAAGTTCATTCAAACTAAGATGGAAAGTTTTAAAATATATATAATAAAAACGTTTAAAAGTAGTACATAAAGTTAAAATATGATGAACAGTGAGATGAGTATGACAAATGGAACATTGCGGAGTAGGCTCAGCACATAGTAAATGTTTATGAGTGAATCGGCTATGGCCAATTAGAAGACGTGTTAAAATGAAGACCATTTTTCGATTTCTGAGAGGTGACCAAAATGTGATGGATGGCCTAATAGAGTGAAGTTTATTTCGAGTTTCTCTGTTCTATTTTCATTTTCCAGCGGTCATATGTGATACGAGAGATTGCTTTTTTATAATCATTATAAGGCAGAGGACTAGAGCGGTAAACTGTGAAGTGTATAGAGATTGTTTCAAGTGTTCAGAAAGCTCTTCTTTTAAACATATCTCAACTACTTTAGGATGAGTATCTCCCATGTGCAAATAGATATTATATACATCGTAAACAAACAGATCTATAAACTGTGAAGTGTATACAAAATAAAAGAAATTTAAATTTTCTTTTTATATATTACGTTTCCATCGAATTATTTTCAGTTATTATATTCGGAGAATATACTACCGAGGCACCGCATAATGAATTCGCGAATAGGCTATTTTAATGTAATTTTAAAAGCATATTATTTGTTTATTACAGAAAAATGATCTAAAATGATAATTTCGATGATTGATAGTGCCACCAAACCAACTTAGAGTGCTATTTCTTTCACTAAAATAGGCTTAAATAAATCATACTTAACGAACTGCTTAACTAACTACTAATGCCGTATGTACTTCTCAAAATAAGCATATTTGTCGTAAAAGAAATTTATTACGCTTCATTTGGGAATTTCCATTCGTTTAAAGAGGCTCTATTATGTGATCACTTAATAGTCAGAAATTATATGCATTTGGGATTCAAGTACATGGAAACTAATAATTTCTTTTTCAGTTCTAGATTCGAAGGATTAGCAGAAATACGTTATTCTTTTCGTCTGGGATTTCTATTTATTCAAATCCTCAGGGAAATTTTCGGAGGTATAATCAGGTTGGCAGACTTACAGAAGTGTTCAATTTGTAATTCAGAGAAAATTCTTGTTTTTATGATTCTGACTTCAGTCTTTTAATCCTTGGAATCGTTTTCTCCCCGCCCATTTAACTTCACTATCTTACTGCAATAAAATATCGAGAAAAAAACCTATTAAAAACATCCCAATGTCTGTTTGAAAAAAGTTAGACTACATAATTATTCCCTATATAATAATAGCCTAAATTATCTCTCCGTCTGTCCTCGAATTTATGAAGAGGTTGTACCTGGAATGGATAGATCGTCCATATTGGATTCTTGATGAGTTAGAGTTAGCAACATTCGAAATTCATCCCTTCCTTTCCTTTTCTAGCACTTAATGTCATTATTTCAAGCCCTGCTTTCCCCGGTTAAGAGAAGGCGATTAAATTTATCAATTTATCACATAATAAATAGGTAAAAATATTTTTATAGCATTATCACGTCATTCCTTTAACCATCTCATTTAATCATCTCTCATTTTAGATCATTTAAATATCGTCTGCATTCTTTTCAGACGTTTTATAACTGAACTTAGATATTACTTAAATAATTTTCTTTTATATTTGGCTTCAGTAATAGATTAGGTACATATGTGATAATTTTAAATGTAATCATCGATTATTTTTTTGTTGCAATGAAATGTTACACAAATATAATATTAAAATTTGATACATCTTACAACAAATACTTACAATGAGTCTATTTCATAATACATTTAGCTTAAGTTATATACTTGATTAAGAAGTTTGTTCGTTTGTGTGTTTGATTTTTATACAAAACCACACCGTTTGCAATCGATTCGCTATATTTTGGACATTATTCATATATATCTCCAAACAATTACTGTCAATATTAAAACCTCTGCTGCCCAGCCTATTACGTAATATGACAGAATAAATTAAAGTTGGCAACTAGCATAAGGTTAGTAAAGTTTTTTTTTAAATGTTAATTTTATATTTTACCATGTCCAAAACTTTTCGAAATAATTTTTAAATTTAAAGATAAATTCGAGAAAGATAAAGTCTCGGACAAATTACCATGTACCTTATTTCAAGCCCTGTTTTACCCGGTTAAGAGCAGGCGATTAAATTTCTCAATTTGTCACATAATAAATAGGTAAAAATAAGAGATTTGAAAAAAAATTTTCAATTTTACAACTCCTCTTCAACCTACTCAAAATACAGTTTCTTTTAAGTCAAAGATTTTTAAATTAATTAATTGTTTGTAAGAGTTTTTTAAATTAATTTTACAATTTACACTAAATCACAAATTTGTGATGAAAATCACGCTCAGTTTATTTAATTTGATTAAGTGAATGTTTCAGTCTATTTAGTATGAATGTTATGTGTTTCCTTTGTGTCTTTGTTAATTCAATTAGATTTTAAATATTCAATTTTTGTAAAATTCCTCAAAATGTTGTTTTTTGTTTATGTATCAATTTGTTGAGCTATTCCCTCGCCAGATTTCAAACGCCACTAAAAGCACGCCAATTTCGCCAAATGTGTTGAAGCACCAACAAGATCCATGATTAGAAAATAAGAAGAGGTTTGAATAACATTTTTTTTCTATCATTATGACGTCATTCCTTTAACCGTCTCATTTTAAATTATTCAAATATCGTCTACATTATTTTCATACGTTTTATCACTGAACTTAGATATTACGTAAATAATTTTCTTTTATATTTGGCTTAAATAATAGATTAGGTACATATGTGAGGATTTTAAATGTAATCATCGATTATTTTTTGTTGCCATGAATATCACCGGTACTACAACAAATTCTGTCTCCCTCCAGGGTGTAGTGGAAATATTGTTTCATTCTACTTCTATTAATTACTGTGTCAAAAAAATTGGGAAGAACTTAACGATAATTTCAACGTACCTGAGAAAACTCTGAATTATCTTTGTAAATGAATTCAACGCGATTCTAAACTGCATTCACAGTATCGGGAGACTTTAGAGGAGTATGAAGATAAATAAATTGTTTAACGTGTACCAGATAGTTCTCTGCCAAAAAACAAATCATATTTTCTCTTGCCTTATAGGATACTTTACAATTCTGGAAAATTAAAAATTTTACTGATCCTGTCATATGACGGGCTATATGCTAGTTAAAGAAATAGGAGATCAAAACGAGTCAATAGCCAAGGTGGAAGACAATGGTTCAAGCCAAGGCCGTAACATAGAGGGGCTTGGATATTTTTATCTCCGCCCCCCCCTCCACTTTTTTTGCAGTTACTTTCGGCTGTTGACTGAATTACCGCTTATAAAACGATGACTTTTTTATTAATTATCAAAGCATGAAGCTGGAGTTTTTGACTATAAGTTGACCTATAGTATTGGCTGCAAAATTCTCAATACCAGTTTTAAATATTCGTAACTTAACATCATACGATGCTTTATGGCGTAATGTTCTGTAACGGCTATCAGGGCTTCACTTTGGAGTTAATGCACGGAGATGTAGGTCAACAGCAAAAAATTCTAGCCGATCTCACCCAAATCGTATCACGTAAAATTATGTCACCCAACTCAAGCAATAATCCATCCGACATACGGCATGATACCATCACAATCTTTCCCATCTCTCTCCGGTCACACAGTCTGGGTGTTCCACGATGAAAAAGCGGCGTCGGTCATTTCAAGGTTGACCACCAGCTCACAGGAAGGATGACCCTGCATCCACACGTGGACAGTACAGGCTGTTCGTTTTGTTGTGTTGGTTTCCGCCCATCAACAATTGTTGCACCGAGAGAAAATGCTGCCCATTGTCTTTCGATGTTTGTAAACAAACATCGGAGTAGGGTGAAGCCGCAGGCTGTTCCAAGGATTTGAACATAATAACGGGGTAAACATAAAATAATAAAAAAAAAACATATCCGAGCGTTGAAATGATATGTGTTTCTGGCATCGCATAATTTCAGGAAACGGTTGCCATTCGATTGTGCTACATTAACCTTTTCATGTTCCCATATCTGTTTCTGGAAATAAAACTATTACGTATTGTGTCAGTACCGAGAGAATGCGAGCAGATTAATGATGTATTCGAAAAGAATTCAGTTTAAAAAGAGGAAAAAAAGTTGTGGCACATAAAAGAGTAATGGAAAGAGAATATTCTGTAAGCATGTGGTACGTTATGTTGGGGTCAGTCAACTAAGTTCTTGAAATTTCAAAGCACGTAAAATAAAATTTTTTATTGTATTATTTGTCAACATGATTTTTTTCACAAGGTACGGGCTGATTTGAATACAGTTCTTCTAAGCTTCCCAACACTAAAAACTTGGTGAAAACTTGGCGTTTAGATAAAATTTTCTTTAAATTCAATCTAAAATATACACATATATTTGAAATTATAAAAAATCACATCTTTTATGAATTTGGAGTGTTTACAAAGGGGAAAGAATGTGTTTTCCCAAATCAGTTTAGGTTTCATTTGTTATATCAACGAAATATAAAAGTTTATGAATGTAAGAAATAATATAATTATATTTTATGTAGTATTCATTTAAGACTTTGTTTCTACAGGATCCTCTCATGTATCCTGGCTGGGCAGGTACACTTGATGCCCGAGACTACAGATCAGTCTGCCCTCAGTGGGATTCCCAGGGAAGAATGAAAGGTTCCGAAGACTGTCTTTTTATCAATGTCTTTACCCCCAGTCTGCCAGTAAGTATATATTTTATACTATGGTAGTTTTAAGAAACTTCTATTTTTCATGCATGAACTAATTTTTTTCTGATAAGGACAACAAGAAATATCTTCTGAAACACCGTAAACCAGAAAGCAATAGAAATTGTTTTCTTTGTGAAGATTTCAGTTTCTGGAAGATTAACAAATAGTACCATATAAAAATATATCTTCTTTTCATTACGTACGGTAGTTTTAAAAAATGTTTTCATACATAAACTAATTTTTTCTGATAAGAACAACAAGAAATACTATAAACAGTAAACCAGAAAGCAATAGAAATTGTTTTCTTGTGAAGATTTCATTTTCAATAACAAATAGTACCATATAAACAATCTTCTTTTCATGGGTAAGGTAGTTTTAAGAAACTTCGGTTTTTTCATACATGAACTAAATCTTTTTATAAGGACAACAAGAAATACCGTCTGAAACACCGTAAACCAGAAAGCAATAGAAATTGTTTTCTTTGTGAAGATTTCAATTTCTGGAAGGTTAACAAATAGTACCATGTAAAAACATATCTTCTTTTCATGGGTACAGTAGTTTTAAGAAACTTCGGTTTTTCATGCATGAACTAATTTTTTTCTGATAAGGACAACAAGAAATACCTTCTGAAACACCGTAATCTTTCTTGGCCGATTGTTAGGGTGCTGGCCTTCTGTACCGGAGTTAATCAATCCCATGTGGCATTGATGTTCGTAGCCTTTCATATCTTTAAGCTGTAGACGGTTTTAGCTTTGTTGCAAAAAAGTAGAACAACAACAAAATACCTTCTGAAACACCGTAAACCAGAAAGCAATAGAAATTGTTTTCTTTGTGAATATTTCAATTTCTGGAAGATTAACAAATAGTACCATATAAAAACATAGCTTCTTTTCATTACTATTTGTTTGGCATGTGAGTTGAGAAAAGAACATATATCCTCGCATAAATTCAATTATTCCGAAGATATTATGTAATCATTTTAATCTTGTAATCTGTAATACAAGGATATGGTTGATGGCTGAATGCCAAGGTCAGAATTCTTTGAAACCAGACACAAGTTTCATTACTGTGAATGGTACAAATCATCGATATTTTTTTCTAATGTAGTAGGCACTTTGACCTTCGATATCAGTCTATTCCATGCCTCGCATTATATTAAGCTATTTTATTATGTTGTGTGTGGGTGACAACATAACTCTATATTAGAAAACAACTGAGACAAATCCAAGTTTTCTTCGGTACACAGAGCAATTCGTGGAAGTTTGTTACACAAAACAGTATAGCCTTTGGTCAGCATCATTGAAGATGTGATAAACTGACGTAAAACTTATCATATTATTAGAAAATTTACATTAACTGAAAAATTACCAATTACAAGACAATTTTTGAATGAAAAAGACTATAATAATTAGTAATTTTATGCTTAAAAGATTGAGTACATGCACAAAATTATGAAAAAGGCTTTAAATGTAATGAATGACAACTAAAACTGAATCCCCAAAGGAAAATATTTGTTTTAAATACTGGTGATTTTTCTCACTTTCAAATATGTTTGTCTTTTCTAAATGGTTACTTATTAAAACACTCATTTTGTTAAACTTTTTCGTAACAATTGGCAGCAGAAATTTTAACAACGAGAGTTATTTTTCTTTTGGACACAATTGGTAAAAAGTTTCACTATTCAATATTTCAGTCAGTGAAGAAATAATAATGTAAATAATTGTATACTTTGATAATAATTATATCCAGTATAAGATAAAAGGTACCAAGAAACCCTTTTTGTTTCTACTTCTTAATTATTATTTCACTACAACAAGATGGACATATTGAATTTTCCATCAAATTTCGACCGGCTGAATGCCAACTGTTGTCTTAAAAGAGTTTTATATTCATTATTCTTTCAATGCATATAAAGCATGGAAACCTAACAAAAATATGGAAAATTGATACATAAAATATGGAAAAACAATTACAGTGTTTCAAAATAATTCGTTTTACATCAGAGCTGTCAAAACTTTAGATTTTTCGTGGATGTATGGATATATTTACAATGTCAGAAACTTGTTTTGCCATCGAAAATTAATAAGGAATTTCTTTTAGACTTCTCAATCAGTAAAGCCTTATTTCCATCTGCGTAGTTCATTTAAAATGTAGTCAATCTATGAATAAGTAATGTCAATCAATAAATTCTAATATGAAAGAAAAAGTACATTTCTTTTAATGATTTTATCATTTTCGCTTGGTATTAGGAGTGGTTTCAGTGAATTCGAATTATCGTAAAAACACGGTCGAAAAGAAAATAGATGTTCTTTATTCATGTCCAGCTAGAAATAATACCATTTATCCTGAATTGAGTTTTCGACCACCTTTCATTTTTTAAATAAATTCTGATCGAAACAAAGAACGTCCTGCTCTTTCTTAAAAACTTTTTACACTTTTACCGTATTCTTTTCTAACTTTCTCTACTTGTTTATAAAAAGTAAATAAAAGACTTTAAATAAAAGCATGTTTTATCTATATTGACTACAGGTTCACAATACTCGTAAAATAAAAATAAATACTGCATATTATAATATCTGTCTACTATAACAGAGCTGACCAAATGGAACCTTGTCCACCTTATTTTTTTTTAATTTACAGCCTGAGGGAAAATTCAAGAAATTTATAATTGAAATAAATATCACATTTATTATAGTAAAAATAATATTACTCGACAGTTTATTATCATCTATGCACATATATGAATATCTATACACATTTATGAATTTTTAATTAATTCACTGTTAATTTATGAATAAAAATAATTAAACCTAAAACCTTAATTTGGTTAAGTCTGGCCGCTACACCGGACATGTATATTTATAACTACTATATAACATAATTGTCAGTGTTCGCCACAGTGGACACTAATTATCTCAAAAATGGAAAATGATATATTTTTTCGTTTATTTTACAGAGATCCTAATGTCTATACAGACATGGAAAAATAACAGAAATTAAAAAATATTTGAAAAAACATCTTGTCAAATTAAGGGTTAATAACAAGGCAGCATTTTTAATTATTTCCCTAATTATACAGACCCTGGCCATGTTAATATGATCACTCGACATTTTCTTTATTTTTATATTTTTTGTAATATTTTAGGGTGAAGAATCATTAGGTATGAGTCTCAATTACTATTTTATTTATCAATTAGTTATCTTTAAGTATTTTAATAGCAAAAACATAATGATTGGAGTACAAATCTTAACTGTTTAAAACATTTCGTAGATACTTCCTTCACTCACTCGCTGCCGGGACTACCAATTTCTTCACTCACTCGCTACTATTAATGCTGTTTGAAGCATTTTTCTTAAGTTTAGTATCGTTATCTCATTTAATTTTTTTTCTGATTAAAGTAATCTTTGTTGGCAACTCTTTCCAGATATATCTTTCTTTTCAATGGACTCCTAATTATTATGAATTGGATTAAGATACAGGGAGTAACTCAGTCAATCTAGAAAGGGTAATCCATTGTCTGAGAGAAATTGCTTCGTATATTTGACAGTGCAAAGACCTATCACGCGTCAATATGCACATGCTGGAAAAGCAACAGATTCAGTTAAGTAATCCTTTACCCGTTGAAAAATACATAGATTTCTGGTGTGCGAGCGAAAATATTTCAGCCGATTAAATTTCAGCTGATTAAATTTCATCCTTATCGCACGTCAACCTGTACATGCTGAAAGCAAAGGATTCAGTTCAGGTTCGGTTTGGTTTGGAGCGCTACAATCTACTGCTTTACTACACGAGACCTAATGAGAGTGGGACCTACAGCTTAAAGGTAATACCGAAAGGCTACGAACACCCATGTCAACAGCGAGATTCGAATCCGAGAACTCAGGTACCAAAAATAAACTCATTACTATCCGGTCATCGTTCGGCGGATTCCGTTTAGAATTTCTTTTCCTGGTGAAGAATGCACGGAATTTTTGTTATAATTACAAATTTTCAACTGATTAATTTTTATTCATGATAACGTGTAATAAGGACTTTAATCGGTTGAAAATTTTTCGCTATCATAAGAGAGATTTGCGTATTCTTCAGTAATAAGAATCGTAAACTAAATCTGTTGCTTTTTCAACACGTACATGTTGGAGTAAAATAGGGCATTAACATGGTACCCTGTATTGTATAGAGTTGGAATTATCATTGGATGACCATTCTTGTAACTATAAACTTTTCTCAAAATAGTCTCTTATTGATTGTCACACTTTATACCTTTTAAGATTTAGAGTGTTTCCATACGTCTTCCATGGATA
The DNA here is from genome assembly GCA_032207245.1 of Pardosa pseudoannulata. Classification (NCBI taxonomy): domain Eukaryota; kingdom Metazoa; phylum Arthropoda; class Arachnida; order Araneae; family Lycosidae; genus Pardosa; species Pardosa pseudoannulata. The sequence goes on from CM063506.1 coordinate 137,718,224, forward strand.
ACGAATCGTAATCTCAAAAGTGGTCATATCACTAAAGCAGAACTGATGGACAAGAAAGATGATGTTATAAGATATACTCAATAATTGCTCAAAATTTTTTTAGGAATAAATTAAACTTGTGTCAAACCTTTCTCCAGTCGTCAAAGATAAATTTTCTACATTTATCTAACCATAATAGTCCTTTAAAAGGACTATAAACCCATTTAAATTGTTGGACAGGCGGACAGAGTATCTTCAAGTCTTCTTCATGTCATGCAGAAGACATGAGGATTGGAATCTGCTATCTAACAAAATACATTCTTATTTAAAACAGGCATCAGGTGCATTCTCTCCAGTAACTTATCCTGTTATGATCTTCATCCACGGAGGCAACTTCGAAGAAGGCTCTGCAAACATATATGGACCTGAAAAACTCATGGACAAAGGCGTCATTTTGGTCACTTTCAACTATAGGATAGGTCTATTCGGTAAGTGGCTCTAACCCAATGATATTCAATCAATAGATCTATGTGCCTCGAAAAATCTTCGGGTGAATATCTCTAAAAACATACCTAGTTATAACAGCTACCTGTATTTAAAAATTACCTACTGCTCGTTTATGGCCAATTATATTATTATTTAACCTTTTGGTTTGGTATGTTACTTCGATGTTCCAAGTAAGACCTTTTTTCCCGATAGCCCGGTGCCTAGGGCTTACTCCTAAAGAAGGCCTATTGTCAATAATGCACTTTTAGCATTCTATGTATACAAACAGTCGATATATAAAACCAAAGTTTCACTTCGGCAAATAAACTTCGGGTGAATTGAGGGTGAATATCTCTAAAAACATACCTACTTATAACACCTTCCTGAATTTAAAAATTACCTACTGCTAGTTTATGAGCAGTTATATTATTATTTAACCTTTCGGGTCGGTATGCTGCTTCGATGACGTAAGACCTTTTTTCCGATAGTCCCGGGGTTAGGGCTTGCTCCTGAAGGGAGTCATTGCTAAATAATGCGCTTTTCCCGCTATATTTATGCGTACAGTTTTTCGGTATTTTTATGTGATATATTCCTTTGTTTGTATTTATTCTTTTATGTTTTTGTTTGTACCAGTCAAAGACGCATTTTGTTGTTATATCTTTATATATAAAATTCTCCTGTCCGTGTGTTTGTAATAGAACTCCTCCTAAATGGCTAGACTGATTTTGATCAAATTTTGTGTACGTAATTAAGTTCATTCGAGAATGGTTTAGATTCACAATTTGATCCGATAGAAAATTTTTTTTTATTAAAAGTCCAGAATTGCGCGGTCATTGTGATTATTATAATGCCGCTTAAAACCCTTCGCTGCAACGTATCTGTAGCAGCGGTCAGAGCGACTTTATTAAGTCCCTGGTCGAATACCGTACAGGTGAAGTGGGAATTTTAATTTAATCTAATTAAGTGTGAGATGACTGTACGTTTAGTGGCGAGTTTTTTTAAAATAATGTTTTTTTACTTTTCATCAAAATTTACTTCGTTCTTTCAAACATTTTACTTTTTCCATGGTCCAATTTATAATTTGTTTAAAACATTCTACTTTTGGATTTACAGCTTTAAATCAGGACAACGTCTGTATGATCTAGTGTATTATAATATCTTTAATAGATGTTAGGCAAAATAAAACTTGTCTATATGTATAAATTTATTTACATTTGAATAAGGCCGGTATAAATTCATATAATTATTAGACAAACTCTTAGCAAACTTAAATAAAAACTAATTATACCTTAAGCAGCGAAGTGTCTGCACCTCGGCTAAAATTGAAAAATATATTTACAGCTCATTACGAACTGCTACGATCCTACAAGTAACAGTGGGAATCCAAATGATCTGCTAATTGAAGAGCAGTGCTCTACCGATTCGTCTATCTTTCGTTATCAAATTAAAATATTTACAGCTCATCACGAACTGCTGCGATCCTACATGTTATAGTGGGAATCTAACCCATGATCTGCTAATTGAAGAGCAATGCTAGCAATTCGTCTATCTTTCGCTATCAAATTAAAAAAAATATTTACAGCTCATTACGAACTGCTACGATCCTACAAGTAATGGTGAGAATCCAGCCATGATCTGCTAACTGAAGAGCAGTGCTACCGATCGTCTATCTTTCGCTATCAAATTTTAAAAAAATATTTACAGCTCATCAAACTGCTACGATCCTACAAGTAACAGTGGAAAAAACCATGATCTGCTAATTGAAGAGAAAATGACCGATTCGTCTATCTTTCGCTATGAAAATTAAAAAAAAATATTTACAGTTCATTACGAACTGCTACGATCCTACAAGTAACAGTGGGAATCCAACCCATGATCTGCTAACTGAAAAGCAGTGCCCTACCGATTCGTCTATCTTTACTAAAAGAAAAGGATAAAGGGGTTAGAATATCGGTGTTTATTAAATTGAATTGAATTAACCATATTATATGTTATTTTACGATGTAATTATGCATTCGAATTGATGCATATATTATCAACGTAGATTCACTAGTAAGCAAAATTTTAGCTCAAGTTTGAAGGGAGATGTAGCCGAAAAACTTATTATAAGATCTAAGCGTAGATAGGCATACAACGGAAATTAAATAAAGCTTTTAAATATAGAATTCCGCTTGAGCATACATATCATTTGAGGTATTTGAGCTCATTTACACTCTATGTTCCGCTTAAATGAAACGAACCACAATAGCATTTCGCTTCAGAGGAAATATGACAGTTATAAAACATGACAGAGGGGGGGGGAATGACTTTGGGGTTCAAAAATACATGACACGTTGAAACAAAAATAACCTTGCGGTACATTGACCTTTTTTGTGTATAGCTCTTAGGGGGTTTGAGAATTGAGATATTGGAATTGCTGTCAAATATAGTGATTCAGCGGTTGAATATGTTTTATATAACTTTTATTTTTCAGTATTTAACTCGAAAATAAACCACTTCCCTCTACAAACAAACTTTCGTTATTTATAATATGCGGTTTAATTTCTCGGTTCCCCTTCTTGCATATTTAAATGCATGCCTTTTCTTGAAATTTGTAAATAAAGTTGAGACAAATTTTGATAATTCTTGCTATTTAAAAGAAAAGATACTATTTATAATGTCTTCTGTTTCTTTCTACAGATAATTATTGAGGTAACCCTTTAATTATTGAGGTACAGTTCTTCCATTAGGTATGAACTCACTCTTCGCTACTGGTGAGGACCTAATTTAATGGAAAATGCAGTGTATCCACTTTACTGTGGATAAACTAAGGTTTATAATCAAGAAACAATCCCATCCCATTTCGCTGTAAAAGCGTCTTAGCAACTTAATTTCAACTTCGAATTACTTTAATCTATTAACCGATCCCTCAAAGAAGAAGAAAAAAATTATTTTCACGTAATTTTGATTTAAATACCTTTGTCTCTTTTTGTCACAGAGGATTGGAACATTTTGTTTTACTTTATTTAGCACGAGTTTCAGTTTTTACTAAATATGATGATAGAGAAAGGGAGAAAGTATAAAAGTTTAGATTTCATATTTTCGCAGGAATGATCTTTTTTAAGTTAAAAATGCCATAAAAAGATTGCTAATCTCATTTGAAACGCATTTTGTACAGAAGCAAGCGTCTACAACCAACGGTTGAGAAGAAAGACTTCATTATGTATCTTGTATATTCATTCTAACGAATTAAAAGTACAATTTTATTATGTATATATATATATATATATATATGTATACACATATATATACATATATATATTTATGTATATATGTATATATATATATATTATACATATAATATATATATAATGTATTTGTATATATATACATATATATATATATATATATATATATATATATTTATATATATACAATATATGTTTATATGTATATATATACATATATATATATATATATATATAATATATATATTTATAAATTATATCATATCATGATAAATGGCTGGACA
>CM063506.1:137724699-137889699 GCA_032207245.1 Pardosa pseudoannulata
TGAGCTATTATTCCAGGCTTATTCAGCCGGGCTATAATGCAGAGTGGTTCCGCCCTGTGTGACTGGGCACTGGAGGGCGATCCGCATGGTTATGCTCGCGAAGTGGCCCAGAGACTGGACTGTCCCACGGATTCTACTGGTGCACTCGTCGACTGCGTACGTCAGAAGAGTACTCTCGACATACTCACCGTCCAGAAAGATAACAAGGTGAGTAGTGCTTCAGCAGTCAGGTGCTGTGCGACTCTTCATTGCTTTGAGAACGATCATAACTGTTCTCGTGTTGTTTCTAATCCCTGTAGTTTAAAAAATTATTAATAAATTATATAAATATTAATTATATTAATAATAAAGGTATAGTTCCAATAGATTATAATAATTTCTAAACATGCTAGATGGATTCCATGAGTCCTTGTAAAGATACGTAATAAATCTAGAGATAAAAGACTAATTGGTAATACCAGTGGGATGGGAACTACAGAGACTGATCGTACATTTTTAGACGATTTTGGTTAGCGGTATTATAAAATCTTTCGTTGAAAAATAAATAACTGTAATTGTACTATATTTTTAAAAGTCAAAATTATGGTCTGCGACTTGAGAGGTTTGTTTTTATTCAAAATGGCATTCTTAACGAAGCAGTGGTTGGAAGGCTATATTCATGCTTTTTCCGAAGAGAAGTAGTCATATTCCGTTATCCAAAAACGATGTGAGAGTCATGATTTTGTGATATCTAAGGAAAAAAATGTCAAATTGGATCCTTAAACGGGACAAAAATTCCAAACAAGTATCCAAGTAAAAAACGAACATCTTCGACTATTGCAAAGGTACATTGTTTAATGTTAAATAAAAATCCCCCTAGTCAAAGAACAGTTGCAAAATCATTAAAATGCTCGTTGTCCACTGTAAACAAAATGATAAATATTGATTTAAATCTTAAGAAAGCGAAAAAACGTAATGTGCATCGTCTTTCTCTAAAGAATATCGCTGAACGCAGGACGATACGCTGCAGAATTCTGTATAAAAAAACATTTATCCAAAGAAAACTGGAAAGAAATTGTCACAATAGATGAATTATGGGTGTATTTAAATGACTGCAACAAAAAAACAATCATTTATTATCATAAAAGGGGAGAAAAAATTAAGTACATGGTTCAAAAACTTGAAAGTTTTTCTAAGGAATTCATGATTGTTGCTGGTTTTTCATATAATGACAAGTTAAAAATAAAAAGAGTTGAAAAAATATCAAGATTAACTCCAAATACTATCAGGAACATATTTTATCGCCAATTTTTCTAAATGAAATACCATCGCTTTACCCGCACATCATCATTCTGTGGAATTCCATCAAGGCAAAGCTAGCAGTCACACATCAAAATCCACTGTAAATTTCCTAAAAGAAATGGAACAAAAAAACAGTATCAAAGCCATACCTTCACTGATATCTCCCGACCTACTAAATCTCCCGATGTATCACCTATGGATTTTTGTGCTTCCGGACTTTTAAAATCTGCATTATCCAAACGTCGTCCCATAACCCTTTACAGGACTCTGGAAAGCTGTTCAGGAGGAATGGGATAGAATACCTCTTCTGACACTTCAAAAGGCAGTATTATCCTGGAAATTACGTTGTCGCAAGATAGTTCAGAATAATAAGGGCTATCAAATAGAACATTTCAAACAGAATAATTTTATGTAATTTAATTTTGTGACTACAATATACATCGTCTAAAAAATGTGTGAACAGCCTCTGTGTCGATTCTACACTTTGCACGAGCGACAAGTCTTTTGGCTGTGTACAAAAGACGGACGCCTAGGATTGTCTCTGAGAAAATAAGAAACGTTATCTGCTGACTCCTAGTATCCACAAAATGGAAAGCTCTTCCAGGACTAGTCTTAAAACACCTAGAGTCAGGAACGTAGAGAGAAATTTTCCATGAGGTGGTTTCTTACCCTTCAACCAGAGATCAGACTCAGTTGGCAGGAGAAAACAAAATCCCTTTATATAAGAGAATTTGTTTACCCAACTCAGCCAATTGACTAGAGAACAAATTCAACTCTTTGATACGATCATCTTTATATCTTCAGCCATAGGTCGTCTGAGACTAAATACTATGATTTCTGTGAATAATCAATGTTTCTGTATTTACGAAAATTAAGATACAAAATTCAAAAATTATTACAAATGGTTAGACAAAGAATAAATACAAAAATTTTTCTTCCTCTGAGTTATAAGTGCTGAGATATGCGTGCTATTTTTATGAATGTCACAGAATAAACATTTCCGAGAACTAACAAGATAAAGAAATTGCATTCAAAAGTAGATTTTATTTTACACTAAATGAAAAAATATTCAAATTGGGAAATATATTCATAAGTAAAGCTGTTTGAATTTAATACATAACAGATGAGTTAACTTTAGTGTTTTGAATCACAGCCTTTTTATAATCCATGTGAATGTAAAAACATCCGTATCCTGGCAATACTTTTAATGAAAAGTTCTATATTTTTTGTTCTATTTCGTGTGTTTTTAAAGTCTATAAGTACTTGCTGCTTAAATTCATTTGAAATTTCTTATGCCACAATAACATCTTGGAATTTGCGAAAAATTCTTATCTTGAAGATGACTAGAAAAGATAATTTGCCCGGTAACTCACGCAGGCAAAATCTATAAAAATTACTTTCAATGTCTCCATATTTTTCTCCATTATGCACGGGATACAAAATAATTTATAATTAGTAGATAAGGAACACGATAAATACAAGCACGAAAAACTGCTAAACAAAAGTCTTTATAAGAACCTTTTATTACGAGCTTTGACTTTCAACTTCACCAAAGAAAGTATGTCATAATACGACCTTCAAATATTTTTAAAAAGAAAAAAACTTATTTAAGTTGACTTGACCATAAAAGTCTCTACTATGAATGACTTATCATCCATCGACCATGTGGCAAGCATTGAAAAAAAATTCATTTTATAAATTGTTTGCCACATGAGCAACTTTTCGTGTTCTTGATAACCTGGGAAGTCCTTGAAAAGAATCTGTTTGCAACTACCTCGCTTTCACAACAGTCGAATATTTTAGCTGGTGTCAATAACACCTTTTCACACATGCAAAAGAAATAGATAAAAGATCTGTACTGAATATTTGTGCATTTACGACCCTTTTTTCCTGTCCGGGGTATTCTACGAGATTGACCTTGTGTAGCGCATTGGACATCAGAAACACGACACGCAACTAATGGTGATGTTACGGTTGCAGTATATTTCTGTCTCGACAAAAGAAGTTGAATCTTGCAATTTTTTCCTGCTGCCAATTTTGTTTGATTCAAGAACTATGTCAAAAAAATTTATACCATTTAATCTGCCCGTTCTTTCTTTTCGTGCATTTTATTTGAGGTTATCAAGTCATGTGATTGTCAGGGTCAATATTGTGACCTTCAAAATGAATAGAAATATAAAAAATTCGCTGATTTGAAGTCAGGAACCCAATGAAATTTATATTTTCTACTAGCTTTGATAAGATGTTGGTATATTACCCTTTTCGATTTCATATAAATTGATGTTAAGTAAATGAATGCATCTTAATAAATAAGAATTTGTATTCCCTTATTACATGTATCAACAAAAATAATTCTATTCTGTCAACTCAAAAGGATACATTTACAGTAAATTCAAATCTGCATGTTTTTGTATTCTTTTCTTTGCTTTCCTCTTTCATGATGTGTTTTCCTTCCATTTTCTTTTGTATGGGTGCTAAAATTTATGAAATTCAGTTGGTTCTTTTGCTTTTTTTCCATTACAACTGTCAATATAAACAAATATCTTTACGCCCAAAGCTGTTACCCATTTAGCTCCACCCGAAAAGCACGTGTAGCTTAAGTAATGCTACGGAGGCGAATAACGTCTCCCCGCTGGGTTCTCGTAATTTAGAAGCAGGGGCTAAATACTGGACTCCTTAGGCTTAGCCTGCCACTTCAAGAAGTATCGTTTGAACTTGGGGGATATTGAAAATACTACATATTTTACGTATTTCAATCGCGGAGAGCAAAGAAGGAGTGTGGAGCTTAATGTCTTCTGCATCAGTTTTTACACTATTTCTTCTTTACACCAAGACGCCATGTCTGGCATATCTCCGACCGAGTGTGATCCTATTGGCATAATGGCCTAATTAGCATTTTTATGTCCTATTTACACCTTTATCCATATTCAAAATAAACAAAATTCAGCAGGAGGGATTCGTGTTTTTTCAATTTTGTATTTTCTTACGAGTACTCCACTTATACCTGCGACTGGCCTACACGCTCTGTCGGCCTCATCTCTACACATCTAATAGATTCTATATTTTACTTTCCTACAGATTTTCGGTGATTATCCTCTACGAGCAGTGCCCGTGGTTGAAAAATTCGGTGACAATCGTTTCCTACCGGACACTCCAATGGAGCTCTTGAATGCTGGAAACTTTAGAAGAGTACCTTTATTGACTGGAATCAACAGAGATGAAGGAGCCTTCTTCTATCCTTGTATGTTTTATTGCTTCTGATAACAAATCTGTAAAAATGCATTTCTTGTTGAATGTAAACTAATAGTATAAAAGAATGCAGTGATTCCTTTTCACACCATCCCAATATTTTTAATTATTGTATTTTGATTGCTTATTTTAAAACTAGAATTAGTCCAACTCTACAAATATACCTATATCCAGGGTTCCCACGGTCCTTAAAAGTCCTTAATTTTAGCTTTCATTTTTAAGAGCTCTTAAAACTACTTAATTTTTGTCAAAGGTCCAAAATGCGATCAATTTCTCCATCAGCATGATCCACCATCGCCACGTTATTCCCTATTAGTTTTCTTATGGAACAGTTTTTTCTTAGTTACTTATTATTTGACTTATAAATAATTTTTCGCTTACTGAAAAGGTTTAAAGTATAAAGTCAGCTGCCCTTTCCTAATAGCTAACAGTCATGCAGATTGTAATTAAATGAAGAATGGAGGATGGGGAGTTTGTAGATATTTCAGTTACTTATGGAAGTTTAATTTCCCTTGCATTGAATGTAATAGAAAAGTCTAAAACTTTCTTCTTTCCCAGGCAACGTCGGGTATAATCAGCTCGTATATACATACATACATATATATATATATATATATATATATATGTGTGTGTGTGTGTGTGTGTGTGTGTGTGTGTGTGTGTGTTGTGTGTGTGTGTGTGTGTGTGTGTGTGTGTGTGTGTCAGAGTCATTTTTAAACCCTCAAAGTACTGTTTCCTAATATTGTATTTTATTCACAATTTATTTCTAGTTTGATCTCTCAAAAAGTTTTAGATGTACATTTTTTTTATAATTAGTTTTTGTCAAATAGATTTATCTTATTACTAATTTTTAGGCATTTTTAAAAACTTAATTCTGAAATATTGCAGGGTATTTATTTTTATTAAACATGCCTTGTCTGTCTCGTAATCATTAAAATATGTTCCTCAGGAAATAGGGTTTATGTCGTTATGCCGTGTATTTAAAGTAGGTCCTTATAAAATGGTACTTTGATACTTAGAAAACCCTTAAAAATTCCTTAGTTTTTTTCTAGAAAAACAGTGGGAACCCTGATATATTTATTGTTATTCTCTAAAAGCCTTCAAGTCCAGCAGTTTTACAATAGAGCGCGCGCATCGTATTTTTAACGACGTAGGTGTTTCATTCACCATCTAATTGCTTAAATCATATTGAACCCAGGGGCTCTATTATCAAGATTTTGGGCACAGGGCAGAGAATATGTTTTGGGCACTTGTAGATTATTATTACATTTTATTAATGTATAGCTGAAAGATTTGCATAATGCAACAAGCATTTTTTTATTTGACCATAGGGTTGAAAAGATATGCTATTATGCAGGTTATATTCCAAACATTTCGCAAATGGAATCCACCAATCAAAAAGCTCAATTTTGGGAGTGAGAACATTTTTGAGAAAAGTTCTCAAAATCAAGCCATCTGATTGGTGGATTTCGTTTGCAAAATGACCTGCATTCTTGCCTTTAGTTTCTAAGTGGAAACCCATGATTGACAAATCTGTGGATATTTATACTTGAGGGTACTCTGTGAAATAATGAAAAAGTTACAAAATTTTAGTTCACATAATTTATATGTAGAATAAAAACATGAAATTTTTAAGTCTACAAAATTTATTTGTTTCAAAATTACCTCTGGATCTAAAAATATTTGGGCCCTTGAAATCAGTAGGCCCTGGGCACGTGCCCTGCCAATAATATGACGCTGATTGAATCCATGGTGAGTAGGCTGTATTCTGATCAATAATTCTTAGTATATCTATCAAGCAACATACTCCATTCATATTTTAATGACTCATAGTTTTTAACATTCTAATTGAATGAAGGCATCCACTAATGCTGATTCTTTCTTTTTGTTAGTGTTGTTGAACATTTACCGAGATGCACTGAGAGAAAATTCAGCTTTCCTGCGTACCGTCCTCATACCGAGGTTCATCCTAACTACCACCAACATCCGAGGCAACGTGGATTCTGTTGCTGAGACTGTTCTTTTCGAATATTTTAACCGCATCAACACCGCAAACATATCACAGATACTTCATCCTTTTATTAACGTAAGATGTGCTTCTTAGTTCTTATAACACTTTTAAATTAAGCTTCCTGTTGTGATGGATTGAAACAGATTTATATGATTCTTCCAGCCCTTATTGATATCTTGAATTAACACATTATATGAGGGCTTGGCGAATGCGGTAATACGTGCGTACCGGGGGAATGAGGCGAAATTTAGGTGAAAAATAGTTGTGATCTTCCTTTCCCGCCGATAACACACATGTGGCACGCCAAGTGGGCAATCGCCTGTTCCCGCAAGTAATCTGTTAAATGAAATGGCCCACTCAATTTCCAATATAATTTTACACAGATAACATCCAAAATATGTGTTGTACGTGAAGTTTCAGTTCTAAAGGTACTAGCCCTGTTAAAATTTTTGTTCGTCCCTATTTTACAGTTATGGAAAAGGCTTGATTGAAAAACAGGGTGCCCCCGTCAACTTGGCGATAAAGCTCAGCATGGTAGCCTAACATTTTATCCTGATTTCGCCTTGTCAAAACAATCTATATCTATATTTTAATTTATACTATATTTATATCCAGTTCTTCTTGTGGAACCCATTTCTTATATTAAATATGCGTAATGCTCAACAATATTAGATATAATGAACCAATAAAAGTTCATTATCCTAAATTTTAATAATTTGGAGCTGTTGGCTTTGTAAACTGTTAAGAGATTAATTACTCATAAATGTATATTCTCACTTTTTTAGTGGTTTTGGTTAATTAAGAAAATGTAAATAATTCTATTACAATGGCTCAATCTACATCAAAGTCGCCCAAATAGCAAGGGATACAATATTATCCGATGAAATACGTTTGTGTTTTAGTAAACATCGCCAATAATTTCACCAAATTTACCAAGGGACACCCTATTCTTCAGTAGTACCATGGAAAATATGAACATTTTTAAAATATGTAGTTCTGAGTTTGTTGTGAGAGCTGAAGCCTTTCTCAAACGAAGTTGGTCTCACTAGTAGAGTAACACAAAATGATAGAACCCAGAAGATACTGGGGAATCCAGCTGAAATAAAGCATGATTATCAGTGTATAAAGTTTGATTCGGAACACATATGTTTAACACTACATTTAAGGACCGAACCAATTTGACTCATTAAAAATTTGATCACTATATATATATATAAAATTTTAATATCACTTTTCAAAAACATACGTTGGCTTTTAGTTAAGTAATAAAATATATGTAAACTTCAATTCCTCTTCCCCGCAGACCCCTACATTTCGCATTATCAAATGGGGTATACCTATTTTCACGGTTGTGAGCCACTTTGACTCATAGAATGGTTTAACAGTTAATCGCATAACATTAAAATTATTGGTCCTATCAGGCCTTGGATATTTTCCAATTGGCTGAAGAGCTAAAAAGTAAATATAAAGAAGAAGTCGAGAACACTCCCATTTCAGTCACTGAAATTCATGCTACTGACGCACAGAATTGTCAAGTTCAACAATCATGTAAAAGAAACAGATATAGAAACCATTGTGCTAAATGTAATAGAAATTTTTGCAGAAAATGTGTTTCAAAAATAGATTTTATATGTAAAAAATGTTTCCCATGATTTTTTTATAATAAACATTTCATTTAAATTAATTTGGAACTATGTTCTTTGCAAAAAACTTCAATTTTCTTGTATGAGTCAAATTGGTTCACTTCAGTAAAAATAGGTATATGAACAAAATCCGTAAATCTAGTGTTAAAGGATAAACTTACTCTCCACTCTTAAACATTTGGTTGCTAGTAGTGAGATGCTGAGTGGAAATTTCGCGCCCTGCTATACACATTCTAAACATGTTGATACAGTAAGGTTGTTTTATCTCTGAGATGTATATAGTCTTCATGAGAAGAATTGTTGGAACATCTTATAAACAGCATTTTAACAACACTTGAATCGATTTTAATGCAATTTTAAAGTAAGTTTTAATGATAATTGTTAAAGGGACTTAGTACCTTTTGTACCTGGATGACAGATGACCGAATGGGTAGTGAGTTACTCTTCTGTACCAGATTTCGCAGGTTCGAATCTTCTGATGGCATAGATATTCGTAGCCATTTGGAATCGGTTTAAGAAGTAAATCCTGGTTTCAATAACCCTCATGTAGCAATTCAGTAGATTGTACCTTTCAAAACCTTATTTTATAAATAATATAGACCAATGTCCTGTATCATATAATTTCTCAACTCATGCAGAATTTGGTTTTAATTTGAAGCCGAGGGGAACAAAATCAGTTGGACGGTGCCCGTTTGTGTGAAACTGTGAATAACTATACACAATAAAAATTTCACTAAAGTAAGTTATATAAATTTTCATTAAACCTCGACAACTATCTTGTTTTTGTCGAACGTTTTTACTCTTGCTACTTCTGTAATACAAATTCCTTACCCGTGATAAACTGTCCTACAATTCTATAAAAAAAATTGCATATTCCCTCTAACTGACTATAGTGAAATTAATCTTGTAAATGATAATGAATCTAAAGTTATGTAAATCGTATAATTTAAATCTTCTACTTTATATCTATAGATGTCCACCGACGCTATGTACATCGCCTGTAACGATTTTACAGTACAATCATATTCTGCCACTGGGGCACAAGTCTATATGTACACGTTTGAGTACAGAGGTGAAAACAGCATGGTGGAGCTGAGACACGGGACACCAATGTCCTATTTCGATCCAGGTGAGTTACTAAGCATTTCTTGTTTGGACTTCTTTTCGGCAAGAACACACTGTAGTAGATGTATTAACGAAGTGGAAGAAATGAATCTTTGTGTTTGAAAAAAGATTGGTAAAAAAGTTTCCACTTCAACGTCTCTTTCCATTTTTAAATTGGTGCATGTTTTCAACCAATTATACCTATTGATTACTTTTCATAATTATTGTTTCTACTTTCTAATATTCCTAATTCCGTTTGTTTTTTGGCCTCATTTGTGTGGGGGAACACTTATATAAAATTAAACCTCAACTGTTTCTGCTTGCAAATCTTTTCAATTTTTGCATTCTATTCTTTTAGCAATTTCAGTTATTTTATGTCTTAGATGGGACAATGCGAAAATTCGTGCATTTGATCAGACTTATCACATGTCAACATGTATACGTTGATTAAGCAACAGATTCAGTTTAAGATTCTTTTCTGCGATGAAAATCCATCGTATAGGGTTAATTGAATATCGAAAACAAACGTTTGGAATTACCAGATGTCTGCTCTAATGCTATTTCTTGCATGAGATTTTCATTGCAGTTTAATTTATTTATTTTTTGTACCCACTTTCTCAATCAAACAGGTCGCTTCAATCAAGTTTGAGTTGGTTTCTGTCTCTTAAGTCCATTATTTCTTAAATGATAAAACATGCACATATTTTGATTTTTCTACTTCCTTTGTGTACAATAAATATGCTTAATCCACGTGCATTAAACGTCATCCCATATTATTTTCACCTTCAAGTACGCAGACGTGATTAAGCGCTAACTATAAATGTTTTTTTCAAAATTCTAAACAGGATGAAAATTACAAAAAAAAAAAGGTCCGAAAAAAACATCTATTTAACATTTTTTTATTTGTCCCAATTCTGTAAAATTATTTCTCTGGGAAATTTTATAAAAAAGTATATACTTGTAATTTGGAAAGGAAACGCCTGCTAATAGTTATTCTGAGCTTTAAGAGATGGAATATTTCTCAGTACAACACATACTTTACAAAGAAATCTCTAATTGTATGCATGTTTTTTTTCTGTCTGAAAGTAGAATATAGAAAGGGCTATTTAGAGGTGACAGGGAAATATAATTAATATGTTATTTAGAGAGGAAAAGGAAATATAATCATAAAACACATTTCTTTGTCCTCCTTTTAATAACAGATAGTAGTGACTACAGAATTTTTGCTGACTAATTACGGATTTGTGCCACTGCACACAAGAAAAGGAGTTCCAACCCTGGCGTTACAATTTCCTCTATGTAAAAAACTGATGCACACAGCTTTACAAAGATTCACTTCCCAACTGGTCCTTTCCAAAAGATCACTCTTTCCGGTGTTCTGAAACTGGGATAAGTACTTTTGTTAGTTTGTTTTAACTTGTATATTGTTTTAACTCCTTCTCTGTCGGATTTTTTTTAATTCCCGAGCCAAAAATAGGCATTTTTTATTGGTGAAAATTTATATATGTTCTATCATAATTTTAAAAGAGCAAAATATTGTTGTCAGCAAGAAGTTTTTTTCTTTTCGTACTGGAGTTTCGATGGGGGATATCGTCATCAGCCATATAATGCTGAAAATACTGGTTCTTGTCCGATCACCGAAGTCAAGCAGCATCGGGAGCGATTAGTACTTGGATAGGTGACCACTTGGAAACCGTATTTTTTATAACTACTTTTTACACTTAAGAGCACTTCCCTGATGATATAATTTGTCCTTTCATCACTTGTGATTCAATCTTTGATCCAGGTTCCCTGTATTAACTTGTCAATGTGGAAATGTATGTATGATATCCCGTTCATCGATTTCTCTACAATGAACCCAAGTTTTAAATTAAAATAATACTTTCTGATACTACATTTATCAAATACATTGCCTTGGGGTACTCAAGGTAAATTGCTGAATAAAAATATTTATTAAAAATAGATAAAATATTTGTGAAAAGAATTCTATAACCGTACCGGGGGGAAAAAGCTTGATAATTTTATTATCAATGGAACGTAAAAATCACTTTGGAACAATTTAATGCTTATTTGCTTTCTATCTTAATCATCTTAATCAAGTAAAAAGATTTTAGACATAAATATAGGAAATAAATTGAATTGTTTCTTTAGTATAACTTCTAACATTTATTACAATGTATGAAAAATCCATAAATATAGGCCCACGCAAAGTTTCACATCACACTGTTTACACATTAACATTATTCCTTTAGAGAAGTAACATTATTACTGTTTTGCAGGGGTAGCCCACGGTGATGAGCTTCTCTACTTATTCAGCTTAGATATCGAAGGACTCAGGCAACCATCTCTTTTAGACAATCTGGTTAGTGGTCGAATGGTATCACTATGGACAGATTTTGCTAAATTTGGGTAAGTATAATTATTTAAAGAACAGTGTTCATCAATAAATTAGTGAATTTTTGAAATACAAAGCATGTATCATCTCTCTTTCTCACTCTCTGTATATATATATATATATATATATATATATATATATATATATATATATATATATATATATATATATATCAAAATTATTTAACTTTAATATTTCCTTAAAAACCTTCTCTCTTCCATTCTAATTCTCCTCTAAATGTCTTAATCAAAAGAATGTCCTCGACTTAAAATTCTATCGATACATTTCCCAAAGCTTTTTGCCCTATAAATGTAAATTTTCTGTCTATTCAACACGTTTTCTTAGTACGCAAATGGCTCCACATTTTTCCTGATTTTAACACTTAAATGCGGTGAGTAAATTTCTTGCCCCTTGGGAAAATTCTTTCTGTCTTCACTCTTGGGTGCGCCTTTGTTCGAGCAGAGTGATTTTTGTGTTTTTCTTTTGTCAATCGTTGACTAGTAAAGATGTCCGTTTTAGCAGCTCTAAAATAAAGTTTTAATTAGACTTGTGCCATGTTCTTCGAAGCAGCCCGGCTGTATCTTTATTACTGCTGGCTTTTTAGGCTTCTCCTTGCCCAGTAGCTCGAGCAAGTAAAAAAAATAGGGGCTATAATGTCCAGCAGTTACATAATTATTGTGACTCGAGAAAATAATTTTTACACACACACACACACACACACATATATATATATATATATATATATATGTGTGTGTGTGTGTGTGTGTGTATAATGATAGTTTTAAAAAATTAACCAGCTTAATTATGCCTATCTTAAACTAATTTTTTGGAGATTCTATCCTTTTCTGGGAACCTTGGTGAATAATTTTGTTTTCCATATTAATTTAGAGACTTCGAAACGCCAAATTTCCTTTTGAATAAGTGTTTTAAAATAACTCGTGACGCTTAAACTACGTTATTGGTGTCCCCTTGTAACTGGCATTTAAAACTTCTGATTCGTTGGGCTGTACAACTATATAACCGAGACGTACATGTTTTGAGGGCAGACGTTCGTGAGAGAAGTTGCCTCACTAAACTCTGTTCATTTTGATCCTAGATTTTCTTTGTTAAACAATGTTTAACCCTGGCTGCCCGACTGCATGAAATTCAAGATGGATTCTCTTCGCTTTGTACTGAGACAAAAATCTCATCATATATATATATATATATATATATATATTATATATATATATATGTATACGTATAGCGATCTTAACTTTAATTTATGCTTCCCTCCTATTTTTCTTGTTGTCTTATGCCACTTGGTCAAACCAAGCACGACTGAACCGGATGCTACTAGTATTAAGGTAAAAAGGTGCTCCTTTCGTTTTAGCGAGCACCTCAAGAGTGAAAGTACGACTTATGCTAAAGTGGGTCGTCGTGATTTTGAAGCAGGAGAGCCTTAGTCTTAGCCTGCCACCCCCAGAGGTATCGATTGAGACTTAGGACATTGTGGTCACGACATATTTTACGTGCCCCAGTCACCTTTAACGAACACTGTGGGTCTTAGGCCAGCTCGGGCTCCGAACCCGCAACCCTCCAGTTACGAGAGCTTTGCCTTTGCTGACTGAGCTACAGCGGCTCCCCCCCAATTTTTTAAATTGTTTTTACTTTGGCATAGAAATGTTCGTGGTATGTTTGTGTGTTTTTAATGCATACAACAATATATATATATATAATATATATATATATTTATTATATATATATTATATATATATATATATATATATATAGCTTGTTATAAGTCAATAAATAAATCTTTAAAAAACTTTGTACCCTCCTCCCCGTTGATATTTTTTCGATATCCACCACTGTAAATAACTATACCTTTACTTTTATTTTGCCAGAGAAGCGCCTCAATTCATCAACTACGAATATCCACGCTGGGAGCCGTACAAGCCAGAATCACAAGCTTACTACCGCATCGAACGTGACCTTCGATCAGAATCCTTCTACAAGCAGCGAGCAGTAGACATGTGGACAAGACACCTTCCCGCTCTGGCTGGAATGACTTCTCCAACCAACAGCCCTCTGATACAAGACCGAAGAACAGAGAGCCTTTACAGAACACTAGCTTGGGCCATGGTGTCTGTCTCAATAGCTTTGTTGGTGGTTGTCGTGGTGCTACTAATAGTATTATATAACCAAAAGAGAAGCCAAAGCTTCAAAGCCAACACTGAGAACCAATCAAGACTCTCAGGCTCAACTCTCTACTAAAAATGAGTCTAACCTTACAGTGAACTGCCATACAAATCACGAGACATGAACCGATTCACTTGAGACTTTTTGAAGTGTTCATATCGCTCATTCCGACCGAACTACAACGAATCATTGGACAAGACTGCTGAAAATTAGAATTTCTTTAAGAACGGTAAAAATACAGGATTTTACAACTGAATACCATTAGCGTGACACAGAGAATTCTTTCTAAATCGTTGAAAAACTAGCACTTGGTAAGCGTAAAAAATTGAATTGTACAAACATGTACATGGTGAAGAAATCGTAGATTGTTAATAGAATATATTTTTGATTTAACAGTCAATTTCAATTTATCTCATTCTGCATCAAGTTTCTACCGCATGTGAATATTTTGTTTGCATTTATGAATGCATTCTATAATTAGAAAGGATGTTAGATACAGATAAGACATAAAAACATTAACATCAATTTCAAGTTCATATGTATTTCTTTTCATGCGAAACGATTTCCAAGATTCAAGTGGTGAAAATCATTAATATCTAAACAGACAAATTTTGATTTTCTATATCATATGAGAATAAAGATTTTTATTTCATTTGTGGCAAGTGGTCTTAATCTTGAAACAATACAAATGAGTATATATACACATCACTTAACCATTGATGTCAATAACATTATTATCCTCTTTCAAATTGCAGAAGAATTATTGGACTAAACTTTGATAAAAATTCATCGTAACTGAAAGAGAATATTTACTACAAAGCTTTATACTTTATCAATTCAGGGAGTAAAAATTACAAATGTTAATAAATACTTTAAGATATATTTTGTACATTAATATATTACTTGTTAAGACTAATTATTAAAACGTCTTTAAATATATTTGTTAAGAGAACTGAGATGTGAAAAAATTGCAGTGGGAAAATATGGGCTGTCCCTTTAATATCTGAATGTTGTTTTTAATAACAAAATTTAAAATAATTACGAAAATTTTAGTATGAAATTTTCCAATGTGATAAAAATCCCTTTGCTTTATATAATGCATTTATTTTAATTATAATCATTTATACATATAGATATATGTATGTATGTATATATATATATATATGTATATATATATATATATATATATATATATATATATATATATATATATATATATATATATATATATAAAGAGCTCAGTAGACAAAGGAACAAGAGTAATACTTGTACACTTTTGCACAAAGTATATCAATATTCAGAAAAATTCAATTTAAAAAATTTTAAGCACATTTAATTTAAATATTTTTATACTTTTAAACTGATATTCATTGTTGATTACGTTAAAATGTATATAAATTATGTATAT
This sequence comes from Pardosa pseudoannulata, assembly GCA_032207245.1. Classification (NCBI taxonomy): domain Eukaryota; kingdom Metazoa; phylum Arthropoda; class Arachnida; order Araneae; family Lycosidae; genus Pardosa; species Pardosa pseudoannulata. The sequence goes on from CM063506.1 coordinate 137,739,972, forward strand.
GAAAGGAAAAGTAAACTAAATCTGCATCCGATAGAGTGCATCTCCTTTTTTATTTTGGGACTTTCCTAAATTAGCTAATAAGGCAACATAGAGTTAGTCCCAAACAAAACGGAGGTGAAAGCTCTCAGATGCAGATTTTTCACAGAAATTTTGACTGAGATGTTGTCCCAGGTGTTAAGAGCCTTTTACTATTAACCTCATATTAGCTGACCCCTCAGTTTGTCCTGTCTCTATAAAGAAGTAAAAACCCGTCCTCCAATGTTCTGCTAATAACGGTCTTTGACTAAGTCGGTATCATTTTTACAGGTCATGACTGCAACCACCCATCGTGAAGTCCATCTTATCATCCTTGTAATCTGCAATATCTGTACAATGTTTTAAGCTGCAAAAGAAAAAAATGAATGGAGACATAAGTCTCCATTCTCTTACTTGCGAATTTTATTGCAACAGAAAATATTTACTATATTTTTCTCTATTTTAAGAGTATTGGTGAATTTATTAATTGTCTCTACAAATATTTTTAAGAAATAAAAAATGTATTCAAATTATTGCTAACTCATCAGTTGGGGTTTTTTTTTCAGAAAAAAGGTAACAAAATTATAAAGAGATAATCATAAATTATAATTCAATATTTTGGTTTTAAATACCTGAATAGTATAAATTTCTGTAAACTACAGTAAATAACCATTTATTAACAGTCAATTAGTATCAGTAGCGTACGCAGAATATTTTCAAAGGGGGGGGGGGGGTCATAATTCTAAAAAATAATAGCCCGCATAATTTCTACTAAAATTTTAATTTTTGCCATTTTGTCTAATCGCAAGGGGGGGGTTAAACCCCTCCCTTGCGTACTCCCCTGGTTAGTATCATCTAGTCCATTTATATGGCATATTCTTAATTCAAATAAAAAGAATATCCCTTGTTTTAACAAACAAATCTATCAATTTCAAAGACAAGTGAATAATATGAAGAATGTGAAAACTTAACATAATCAGCATGTCTACTAAATTGTTAATAGCCCATTTCCTGAGATTTGGGGGAAGGATTCGAAGATTTTTTTAACTCTAAGCCGAAGCCTAATCACTGGAGAATCCTCAATCAACCTTATATTGATAAGGAAGGCGAGGAGCCTGTTTGACTAGCTAAATCAAGGCGCCCATAAAGAACTTAGCTTAAAACCGCACCTATGCCCTGTGTTGATATTACTTACCACTCTGACAGCTGATAGTCAAAATATTGTTCCTTCTCTACTTTCATGTCAGAAAGTTGCAACGTATGTCCATGCAGTATACCGGGTCAACCGGACTTTTAACCTAAGCAGGACTCCTGCGGAGTATTTCCCGCGCTTCGGAAATTGTATTGGATATATTGTCTAGTTTGTATGTAGTTCTTTTTCTGTTTTGTGTATTTTATTATTTTAATTATATGGTCGGCATACACCCGGCCTTCGGGTGCTTGGTTGGTTACAGGTAATACACTATAAAGCACCAAGCATTTTGTAAATTCTATCTATGGTAATAAAAATTTCTTGGAAATTTTGTGAATGACTGGGAAAGAAATTAGGTCAGTTTATTTTTAGAAAATGACAAAACTGAATACGAAAAGATGTTAAGTAGTGATATTTGGATTTTGGGTTGGTGAAAAATTTGAGATCTGTAAGTTTTAACATAAAAGTGTAGTTTTTTTTTATGTGTAGTTTTAAAATAATATTTCTTCACCATAAAACATAAAATGTTGCAGATTAATAAGCGGTTTTTAAATATGACTCTTTGATGCCAATTAGTTTTTATTTAATCTGAAAGCTCTTATTTTTTTTTAAATCATTCTATTTAACTAATTAAATAATTGTATATTAAAAGATTGGCGTTTTTTATTGTGACCATTCTACTAAGAGAGCAGAGGGATATATCACCGATTCAGTTTCTTATTTATCAATGACAAATTAAATTCAGAACTTATGACTGAAAAACCTATAACTGATTAAAATATTCAGATTATAGTTAGGTTGGTCAGTGGATGGATAAGATAGGGGGAGCTTTTTTTTTTTTTTTTTTTTTTTTTTTGCAAAATGAGACCTAATGAGGATGAGACCAAGTGTTTAAAGTTGAATGTTTATAATTAACAAACCCCTGAAGTGCGAAATCGCAGTTTGTGCCCTACCTACTCGGCCATCGTTGATTCAGGCTTTCGAGTAATACTTTAAATTTCGGTACCATTTTCTTAAACTACAGTTGCTACAATAACAATACCACTTACCACAGGAAAAATCTCACAAAAAGTGTCAAATAGTTATAAAACTTTCAGTGATGTTCGGCGTTAGATAACCAAGCTTTAAGAAGCGTTCTCTTTAGATTCTCAAAACATTAATAAAGAATGTCCTAACTCTAGCTATTAATGTCACGCAGATAAATCATAAAGATTCCAAACGAACTAGCTACATCTAATTTTAAAATTTCCCATTTATGCAGTTAATTTACATGCAGACATAAAAGAAACCACTAATGATCTCCAATTATCAAAACAAGTCGAACGTCCTACAGAATGGTCCACTACGACAATTATAGTTTAGCACTAAATGGTAACTATTTAAAACCCAATGACTTTTTTATTATTATTCCAGCTCATATGTCAATATATACATGAAGAGGAAAAGGGGAGATTTTAGTAAGAAACAATGCATTACTAACGCCAATATATTGTTAAAAAATCTACTAACGTTTGCTAATCGTTAAACACTGAGATCTGATACATCACTGCTGCATGATGAAAGGTATATTCGCTAAGTTTGACTTACCTTTTATTACATGTTATAATAATACCATGATACAGCAAAACCAGAATCTCCCTCTACATATATATAATGTGCTTATGTCTAACCATAATACATTTACTTCATGTTTGAGACCGATATAATGAGGAAATCTATTTTTATTTACTACACATCAGTTAATCATATCGAATAATGGTTAGGACATTTTAGACAACTACGATCATTTACTATAGCAGTGTACTTTCAATCCACGAACTCCTTACACGGTGGTATAGCATCCTAATCATTAGATGAATTTATTACTACTTGTATCAATTTGTTAAATCTATTGAGAATTCGTCCATATCTGTAATAAACGTATTATGTTGCAAGGAATTTTGGACCCAAGACCCGTTTTGCAGTTGCGCAACCTTTTCTATATCAGGGGATAGCAAAAGCCGCCTTAGGGTAGCCCACTTGGCTCCTTAACCCCGTGTTCTTTAACCAGTTGCGGAACTCGTAAAGTCTCCGGTCATGTTTTTTTTTTCCAGAACGGTATGATGCAAGTGATTTTCCGAAATACTCCGAGAAAGGGGGAGATTTCTATGGGGAGGATCATTTTTTTCGGAGAGGATTGGAATACCAGCAGCTGACTGCTAAAGAAATGGGATAAAAGAGTCTAACGTTAGATCTGTGAAGGAGAGACGGTGGAAATCTGGAACAAGGCAACACCTCTCGTTAAGGGTCGATTTTTGTTTACGGTGCTTCAAAGTAATGCCTAACTTTTCTGTATAAAGGCCACTCATGTACTTGATAATGGTTGTAGATAAATGAGGCTCCAGAACAACAGATTAGGATTTGTCATGCATTTAATTATATATAATTTGTAAATAAATTTTCTTTTCTTGTCCAGTTAACTGTGATGCATACCAAAGACAACAAAAAACATAACGGTACCTGCCCCAGTTTAGTAGACGGGCCGTCACACACATAATCATTATTTACATGTGTGTTTCAAATATAATTTACATTGTCTATAGATGTTATACATAGTGCCACTGTTGCGGTTTTACGGTGTTGAGGTAAATAAAAAAATTTAAAGATAGTATCTTTTTTTTTAACTAGTTAAAATTAATATTTTTTTCTATAGCTATCGCCCAAATACTTATAAATATACATTTCCACAGCATCGAGAAATTTAACCTTAGATTTTTCACACGATCGTGGCAATGTTTAATTAATAGTTCAGTTATTTGTCCGAACATAATTTTATCATGGTTTGTTGTTAATTTGTTTTGTATAATCCTACACCGAGTCAAAAAGAGCCTAGCCTAAAATTATTGCAAATTTTATTTTTAACAATGTATTATAACTAGTGCCCGTCTTGTAGAATTTGTTATGCTAACCAAGACCATGGTTAAACGGTATGTTTTATTAAGAGCGAAAACTATATTAGACCTGATACGCAGTGGCTACCCATAATTTTGTGGGATGCATTTTAGCATTGCCAACAAGGGCACGCATATGTGAAGCACATGCCCCCCCCCCTCTTTTGTAAAGTCAGTTTTTTAACCTAAATTTAATACTTAAAGATGCAAATACAACACATATATGCACACATGTTTAGCTCAGCCCCGCCTCCTAAATTTATCATATAGGCTCCAATTGCTATACTACTTTATTTAGATAGTAACTAAAATATTATTGGACAATTTCTAATTTTTACTTTTCATAGAACTGGTTAGGTCTAATCTTATTTCTTTTCCTGTGAAAAAACAAAATCTTTTCACAAAACCGAAATATTTCAAGATTGTTTTTTTGTATATTATGGTATTTCTGGAAACTAAAAAAAAAAAGATTAAAAAAAAAGGAAGACTAAATTTTCTTTTCCCTCCTTTTTTTTCTTCGAGAAAAATCTTTGGAGATGTCCCCCACCCCTCGCCTCTGAGATACTAATATTAGGATATTCCTTTATAGCAATTTTTTTCTTCAATAAATTACATCGAGAATTATCCAGGTTTATCCTTTTACTAGTAGCCTGAGAAATTTTAATTTAATAATCTCTCAATTACGTTGAATAGCCTAGACGTTAGAACTCAAATACAAATATACACCCGTGAAAAAGATTTTGGAGTTATGATTGTAAATTAATTGCGAGAGTTGGCAATTAATTTACAAGTTGTTATGTGTAAATAAAGACAAACACAAAAGAATATATATTTTTGCTACAAAAATCGAAGAAAATAAAAAGCAATCAGGATGACTATACAGAAAATTGGATTCATGCATAATTTCTTCAATATTGGTTTTAAATCCTCAGTCTATATCGAAATTCAGAATCCATCATACGTTAAAAATTGAAAAGACATTTTGTGACAGTAATTTATGTACTGTCTTTGCAGAAATTCTCCTATCAAAAAAATGATAGTTTTGAAGTTTGATCTAAACAATCAGTTTCAGATCGTCGAGCATAGATTTTACATTTCATATTTTAGATCAGGTTATGGTAATCATTTTATACTATAACAAGATTAAATTTCTTTCTATTTTGATTTCTTTCAAGATTGATGGGACAGAGGTATATTCTAGGATTCTCATCGTTCAGATAAGTAGTTGTCCATCTGTTGTTGTCAACAAATTTTTAAAGATTTTAAAAAGTGAGATTGCAACTATTCACTTGTTTCATTTCAAAAATGATGATATTTATATGGTAATGTCCGTGGTTATTGTAATGTCCATAGTAAAGAGAGAACATATCTTTCCACGGAATTTTCAGTTCCGTTACAGGCGTGTTTTGTCCTTGTCAAAAATAGATAGACATAGAAGCATATAACTGTTTAGCCGCTATGTCCGAACTGTATTATAAATCACAAGAGGTCGATGGTTGAAATAGGACTAAGAGAGTGCACAAAATAAATTTTTTAGGGATAATATTAGGAAACAAATAAACAACCGCTTAACCTCTGAGAAAATACATATACAACTGAATATATACAACAAAACCAACAAAGTGTAGCTCTAGGGTAACATTTAACTGTAATGAAAAAAACCAGTTACTTTTGTACTATAATATATAATTTTGTACTGTTATATGTTTTTCAGCTAACGCAGGAAAATTTTCACCCTGATAAGTAAAAAAAAAACTGACCGATTTTAATGAAAAAATAATTCAGAGCAATAAACTTTCGGTCGCTGGAGGAATCAGAAGCGTTACCTAAAATTAAATTCTAAAAATGCGTGTTACTGAAAAAGAAGTTTAAAGACACACAACGAATGAAGTTCGAATGAAGAACGAAGGTATCGCAAGAGACACGAAAGACAGAATAAATTTAAAGAAAAAGATAAAGCAAAAATTAGAAAGAAACAGCGAAAAGCACAAGGCTACCTGTCAGTTCTCTTTAATAATAAATAATTACATCAGGTATTCTAAGAGATTAAGTAGAAGAGAGAATTCCAGGATTATAAAGAAAAATGTAATGTATCACATGATTATCAATTTGGAAAAATCTCTAGAAAACACCCAAAAGTTTTTTTTTTTTAATTTCTGTAAGGAATAGCCCAATATTCTGATAAATTTGAGTTTTCCCGATTTGGGATGAATGCCGCCTACCCCAGACACAAGCCGTATGCAATCACCGGTCCAATATAAACCTTACATAATAATAGCTTTACCCTTACAGTCAAGCAAATTGAACGTTAAAGTACACAAGGAAGGGAGCTTTTAGCAACCTTTGATTTAAGCATTAAAGAGGGGAGACAGATAATCAATATCTCCATAAGACACTCGAAGAAGTTTTAAGGAAGAATAAGGGTTGGGAAACTGCCTGCTTAAAGCGGTGGAAAAATTCATAGTAAAATAACCAACAATAGTAAAAAATACAAAAGCGGGGGAAAATATTCAAAATGATTTCTAAATCTTAGTAATTCTGAGTTAGATCAGGATTAGCTAACAGCACAATTAACTAATGAAATAATTCCTAAAACAAAAATGGTGGAAGAGAAAGACACTTTCAAAATTTAAAAGCAGCGGAAATTTCAAACTAATGATTACATTACTATGATTAATAGCGTTTAAGAGCATGAGTGAGACTCAAAACAAATTATGCAAATAGGAGACAAAATAACCCTGAAATTAAACTTTTTGATAAATATTAATCTGCTGATTTATTTTGGAAAAAAGGGAAGGCCAATTTTCCAAAAAAAAAAACAAACAAAGGACAAACAATTTCCCAAAAAATAGCATCAATTGATATTGAAAGAGAATCGATAGTCCACTGCAACAGCTCTCAGATGATTGCATGCAGTGCTAAGTCAATTATTCAAAGTTGAACGAACAAAGAGTTTGAAAATGAACAAACTAGGATAAAGAGACTGAAGCCTGTTTCAAGAGCCCTCTATCAGAATATTCGGTTTAAAATGTCTACATTTGAACGGCGAACATTTATCTCTCTCATTCAGTTTCTAATTTTAGAAAAGATCTCATTTTCTTTTCCTTTGAGCTCCTTCCAAAAATAATTCAACTACCAACAAGAAAATATATAATATTCTTTACCATGTGAATATTCTTTGTACTAGTTCCTCGTTAATAGAAACTATTGTTGACATTTCTAGTGTCTCGTTAAACAGCTCTGATGTCAATTCTATGAAGAACTACCATGGTTAAAGTTCAGATTTTAAAGCTGATCTAAGTAAAGCAAAAGTAGAACACATTTGATATCTTGTGACCAAGAATTTCAAAAAACAGAAAATCTCGATTAGGATGTTCAGATGAAATCTTACGAAGAGGAAACACTTCAAATAGTTTTGGGAAAGACGGTAGCAGTCTGAAAAATATCAAATATGAGTAAGAACACTCAAAAAAGGAATACGATTGTAGTATTAATTTTCAAAAGCAAACTAATTGAAGAATCGATATACACTGAAAGGCTACCGATTTAGGGATAGTAACAGCTATGCAATTATGTAGCGCTGCGCATAACGTATGGGCAAGTGAGGGCGCTGCGGTACCTGAATATATAGCAAGCACTCTGGTTGTTCTGAATTAGTTGTTGGAATTGCCAGTATGGGTAAATTGCCTGATTTAAACGCCTTCGATCGCGGACAAATTGTAGGTGCGCGACGCATGGGCAATTCAATTTCCGAAATCGTCAGACAGCTGCATTTTCTAGGTCGACAGTGTCCAGAGTATACCAAGAATACATGGATGGTGGGAAAGAAACTAGCGATCGGGCAAACTGCAAAGGACAGTTAGCCTTGACAGTGCGGGATGAGAGACGGCTCAGGCGTATTGTATGTATCCAACGAAGCCAAACATTAGCTCTCACAATTCCCAGTTGGCTACTGGCTGGTTCGATGAGCATTCCTCCGACTTCCCTGTCATAAATTGGCGACCTAGAAGGCCAGATTTAAATCCTATTGAGCATCTTTGGTATGTTTTAGAACAAGGCGTGAAAGGTCATCCCACAGCACCAACGAAACTTACTGAATTACGGACAGCTTTAGCCAATATTTGGCAAGCCATTCTAGTGGAACTTTCCAGAAACTTGTTCAATCTATGCTTCGTCGTGTGATAGCCATTATCAAGGCCAGAGGAGGCCCAACTCGTTACTAGATAGGTATCCCTAATTCAGTGCAATTCATGATAGAAGAAATGATTGGCATAAACTATTGTGGACCAACAAGATAAAACAGTCCTCCATAAAACTATTATATAAATGTCACTCATAGTACTCCGAGGATTACCTATAGCAATATATTTAGTATTCGATGGAAACGAATATTATAAACATAAGCTATCTGGTTTAGACAAATTGTTCAGTTCGAAATATTCCCGTAGGCTCTTGGCAAACCAATCTAATACACTCTTAACTGGCACATAGCTAAATAAAGACTTTACGTCAAAAGAAATTACTGTAATACCTATGCGGCTCGAACTTAAAAAAAAGTTTTAAAAGTTTTAACAGAATCAAACTGAACGAGTAAAAGTATTGTTACACAAGAGGTGAGAAAGCAGAAATCAGATGCTTCACAACATTGTAAGAAGCAGTATTGGTAATAAGGGATCTAAGTTAAATGTCTTGGGAAAAGCATAAAACCGGGCACAGTAAGAGACAAAGGTATCAAATACTAATTATTGTAAGAGATAATAAATGAAAGTTGGATGGCAAATTTAATTAAACTTAAGTTCATTAAAGCTGGAGTATATACGAATTTATCCTCAATAGTCTTGTAAATTTGAGATAAATGGATAAGTCAATCTGAGCCTTACTGACTTTACCAATTATGGTACTAGCTAAATTTGAGTTAGAATGTAAATTATTGACGTGCATTCAAGAAGAAATAATGAGATTACGTTTCGAAATTAACAATTAATGTTAAAAGGAGATTCTAATAGGATGTTTAATTAGCCCAAGCACAAAGTTATATATAAAGATCGTTCAATCAGAACAATTAACTTATGGAGAAAAGTCTAAAAGCAAAAGTATAATAAAATTTCATATCATAAAGCTGATTTTAATTTACTGTAACGAAATAAAAGTGGACAGCAAGATTCCTATTGAAGACAGGTAAAGGACTATAATTAAGAGTATAGAATGATCACGAAGATCAGAAAAATTGCTGAGAAAGGATTTACTCTTTGAAAAAATAGAAAAAACACTCGCAATTTTTTTTCATAAGAAAATTATGTACGGGTTCAAAAAACAATTCTCCCACGAATATTCCTAATAGCTAGAAATAGTTTATCAAATTTTGTTTGTTGTTTTATTTCTTTAACTTTAGATTTTAATTTTTTTCCCACTTTCCCGCTTATGGAGGTAGTTACGTGTTCGACCTTAATACGTGTGTTTATTTGTATGTGAAATTGCGCCAGTGCATGATACTAAGAGACTGATTTTCTCTCTTCGCTTAGTCGAAATTTTCAGCCACCGAGTTCTTCGCAATGTTATTAACTCCTTGTAGCTGCAAAACAGTGATCTGACTAGTCTTTCTGTTTGGGCCTTAATAATCTTGGCATATTTTCTCTATTACTTTAACTTCTAGACCTGTCTTAAAAATATTTTAAGTGGTAATAGTCTGGAACTCATTGTTGGACTATCGTCATTCACAAAACTTGGCAAACGATGCGATATTGCTTGTGTTCTAGTTGCTAAGGAGAATATTTATAGTCAGATATCCTCCTTGGGCTGCACTACTCTACCCATTATATGGTCTTAGTCATATAAATCCCCCTCACTCTCATGTTTGTCTTCATAGGACTTTTAATTCGACTATTGATGAAATTCATTTATCTCCAAAAAGTTCCAATTGTATTAGCCGATGTTTGACGTAAAGTAAAAATATTTTCAATTTGCTCTTCCAAGGAGTAACACCTGCAAAAGAGAAAAAAATTATGTTACAAAAATTTCCTCGATCTAACAGTACGTAGGAATAAATAAAAGTTTAGTTTCTTACTATGAATAAAAGTACCGATTAATACATTAAGCTATCACCCTAGAGGCAATTTATATAATATAGAGTACGTTCCTCAAATGTATCCACAGTTCTCTATCAAATTTTGAACACTGGACCTGGATAACATCAGGAAGGTCAATATTTTCTTGCATTCTTCTAACTATTAAAGAAGATATTACAACTTTGAGAGGTCCAATTTCTCCAATCTTTAAAGTGAATTTTTTAGTGACGCTCGCCAAAATGGCAGGTGCAAATTAGTTTGCATAGTGTTTTGGACCTTTATAAAATTCCCAACTATTCGTTCGAGAAGTAATTAGTATAAAATCATAAACTGTAAACTATATACCTATAATTTACCTGTTATAAATTTTTTTAATGCAAGAATAATATATTTATCGCAAATCTTGAAAGTACACAATGTTCTACGTTTGTCTGTTCGGAGAGTAAACAAACAAAATATGAAAATAACGGAAAATAACGATTTTTACTTGTTTTACAAAACTATTTCGATAGGTCGATTATAAAACATTTTTAAGTAACAGACTTATAAGTGGCCCTGTACACTTTCGCAATTCTTCTATTCGGTACAATCTGTAATCATAATAGTTCAGAATTTAATTTCTCGAAATGTGTAATATAAATTCCCATATCTTGAGATAAAAATTCAAAATTAGACTTAAAATTTAATAAATTCACGACTTTTTATACAGATAACATGAATTTTTTTTCGAGCATGAGTATGCAATAAGCGGTTTTAACTCTGTTTCAAAACATTTTCCTAACAATGATTCTACAAATATTTATCTGTTTTTCCTTTAAACATTCAATAGTGCTAAAATTTCTCATTTGATAACTTCCTGAGAAAAAAAATAACTTAGCACCCTACCAAACAATTACAGCGCTTTTCTTCGGCAAGTTGGATGCTTTATTTCAGCAATTCTCGTACCGACAAGCGTACAATATTGTTTATTCTCAAGCTTTGAGTTAAAATATTTCTTATGTATGTAAAAAAAATAGTTTTGTTAGACCTTCGTAAAAGTTTGTACCATTTACCTATATTTCCAAGCATAAGGCGACCTTCAGATAAGGAAAAGTATAAATTTTCAGCCAATTTTTATAATTTTAGCATATATCCGCCATATAAGGCGACCCCAAAATTCTCAATAATATTGTAATGCGTAGATATACGGAAACTAACAAATTTTATTTTTTAGCACCTTGAATCACCACATTGGGATTGACATCGAATCATGGGAAAAAGTAAACGTGGAAACAGTGATAAAATCGTTTAAAAAGTGTGGTATTTTTAATACTATGGATGGCACTGAGGACGATATGTTATGGGATTCTGATGACGATGCAGAATTCGACTCATTAGGTACAGAATGGGACCCATATGATGAACTCAATGAAAATGAGAACATTTTTTTATACCTGTCGTACAAGACGACTTCGAATTTTGGGGGGGGGGCATTTTCAGGTTTTAAGTATCGTCTTATACGCGGAAATATACGGTATTTACAATCACAATAATCAACTCTAATTAAAATATGCAACCTAATCTTTATCCGGGAGACACCAGGTACGTCACCTAGTGCTTAATAAATGTAACCCAGACTTCCAATCGTAAATTATTTCCTTTCGGTTCAACTCAAGCCGAACGCTGGCCGATTGGTTAGGGTGCTGGCCTTCGGTACCGGGGTTCGTGGGTTCGAATCCCACTGTGGCAGGGATGTTCGTAGCCGTTCGGAATCGGCTTTAAGCTGTAGGTCCCGGTCTCATTAGCCCTCGTATTGCAAAAGAGTAGACCGTAGCACTCCAAACCAAACCAAACCAAACCCAAATCGGTTCAACTCAAATATATATATCGATTCAGTTCCGGTTTTCATTCCGACAAGAATAACGGTTTTCAATTCGGTTTCGAATGAATAATTTTATGTATATTCTTATTTGTACTAATTATATTTCATCATAAACAAAAGAAAATGCAATTTATCAAAATTTATATTTTTTATTGGTACACCATATAAATTGATACAATTAACTAGCATGTACGAAACGAGCAGAGAATGACGAGCATTCCGTTATCAAAATCGCATTTGACATTTAACTCAATGGCAATATGAACATTTAACTGAATAAAATCTGCCTTCGGCAAGTAGTTTCATGCGAAACTGTAACAAAAAATTACTAGAGAGCATCAAAACAGGAAATCGAGAAGCAATGGGCAAGACGATAAATATATGGTTGACGTTAAATTAAAAAATATTGATATATTGGTTACAGTAACAAAATGACTGAAGATATATCGAACCGAAATTAACCTATATTTTTTTTTCAGTTCAGTTCGTTTTCGTTCGATCAAAATAACTGTTTTTTCCTGTTTTCGGTTCGGAGCTCTGATTACAACAATCAAATTTAACACATTCATTAGCGGGAGAAAACATACATTAGCCACTTCAAAATCTTATGATTGTTTTATACCCATAGTAATTATTGACAAATCGAAGCGAAAAACTTTCGAAAAAATTAAGTCTTTAAAACTCCTTTGATTCCTCTAATACCGCAATGTTTACTACTCTAGGACTTTGTGTCTGGGTTATTTTCCTCTCAAAAATTAATTCGTATTTAAGGCATATAAATTCAAATAATGTGAGTGGTGTGAACTTTTAACAAGAAACTCAGAAAAGCATTTGAGAATTTCACATGATAAAAGGAAAATTAATTTAATGGACTAATTGAGAGTCTTAGCTGTAACTGTAGCCATTTTCAATTACCATGATTTTTACAATGATGTTTTACATATGTAACTCAAACATTCTTTTTACTCAGACAACAGATTCTAGCGTGATTCAAGAGAAAATATACACAAACGCCATGCCTATTCTGACAAATTGATTTAAAAAAAAAACGTTGAAACCAGATCCCCGATAAAGTAGTAAGCTTGAAAAAAAAATCACGTTTTCACGCTTTCTAGAATTAAAATTTTGTATGAATGCTGTAAGAGTTATCAGAAAAAGTCTGTTTTGCTCATCTAATACATCTAATTATATGCTACATTTAAAAGAATACTATGCAAAAATTAAGTTCTGTGTAAAAATATTAAGAGTTAATTATTATTTAAGTAAAACATGTGTCGGAATTTTCACATTTAAAACTTATTTTTCTAACGCAGCTGGCAATTCTGATAATATATGTCTTTATGCCAATACAAGACTGCGAAGCTGTTACCCATCAAGCACCACTCGGAGGCACGTATAGCTTAAGTATGCTACAGACGTGAGTGACATTAACCTTGCTGGATCCTCAGAATTTAGATGCTTGGACCAAGCAGAAGACCTATAGGCTTGGACTGCCTCCCCTAGAGGTATCGATTGAGAACTTGGAGAACATTGTGACTACGAACATTTTATGTGCCCCAGTCACTTTTAACGGACAACGGATCTTAGGCCGGCTCCAGCCCCGAGTTCTCAACCTTTCAATTACAAAAATGCTGCCTTTGCCGACTGAGCTACCGCTATTGTAAAACATCAAATTGAATATATAAACTTTACGTACGAGTTTGACAGTAGGTTGTTTAGGGCTGGATTGTTTATCAATATCTAATCCTTTATCAATCTTCTAATGTTGATATAATTTAAGTATAGCGATAACAATATTAAAATTCTGCTCTGCCGATATATCCCATCGACGATAGTGCTTTTCCCTCTCGAGCGATAACGTAGATCGGCAAAAGACATACTAAATATTCCGCATAAAGTAATATTTTTTGCAAGTTCGTTGGACTTCCGCTTCGCGTACTTACCAGCGTACTTGATACAAACACTTAGCCTGAAAAATTGTTACTGAAGATTCACGTGTCAAGGTCTACGATAATATATCCCAGTAATAACTCGATGACGAAGCACTCAGGTTAAAACCAGAAATTCCACAGCTCGCAATTGGCTGAGATAACTTGGTTTCCCCGGGCCTGCTCACTTGTTTATTGAAACAATATTAGGATATATCAAAGGTGTTGATATTGAGAGCTTGATCACAACAGTCAGCTATCGATAAGGAAGCACTCGAGTCAAGACCGGAAGAGCCACTGCTCGCTGTTGGTGCTGGTTTATTGGAATAATAGCCGAATATATCAACGACTGCTTGATTGCAACCGTCAATGATGTGAGCGTGTGTTGATATGTGGTGATAGCTTATTTCTTGCTCATTCATATCTTTTACTAATATCGTTCGCCGCGGTAGCCTGGTTGATCGAGTTTCAGTCTCGTAACCGAAAGGTGGCAAGTTCTTACCTTGTCTCGACCAAAGACCGCCGTGTTGTTAATGGGAGTTGGGGCACGTTAAATACAGCGTGACTGCAAAGTCCTCCAAGTTCCTATACCAAATTATAGCTTTGGGGGTACTGAATCAGGGATGAGTCGGCGTCTGGTTTGGATCTAAATTCTGACTTGCGGATGGATGAATGAATGAAGGTATGAATGAGTTCGACCGTCCCTTAAAAAAAAGTTGTGACGTATGTGTTCGAGCAAAGTCGTACTTTCACCTTAACGGTGCTCGTTAACGAAAGGCGCACGCTTCTGCCTTAATTCGAAAGAGCAGCGCTCATTCGGGCTTGGTATGACGAAGTGGCATTAGACCTACAACTACCCACTAATATCGGAGGTGTATGGCGTTTTCTGTGAATATCGGGATAAAAAATTATTGCTCGGAATCGTGTTGATTACCCAAATTATCAAAATTATATAAAATAATGTAACAAAAAGTAATATTTAGCAGTTTTTTGGTTTAGCTGGGAGAAAAAGGGCAAAATAATCAGTGAAAATATATTGATTTGCAATTTAGAGCTGTGTGAAGTTTTTTCGAAGGCTACGTTTAATTTAAGGAGCCATTTGAAATATAACCGTGCTCTAAAATAAGAATAAAAACTTTATTTTTAAAAAATATTTTTAAGTTTATTTTTAATAATTTATTAAGTAAATTATTAATTTAAAATTTTGTTTTACCACATTTCAATTGATCGTCGAAATTTTATTTTTATCAAATAAAAAAACTAAAGATATCTGCATCAAATTTAAGAAAGTAAATTTTTCAGACTGAATAGTCCGAGTTCGCAGTCTGAGAAAAAAAAACTTAAATTGTCAAAATTAATCCTTTACTATTGAAGTTCAAATTTTTGAGACATAACAATTATTTCGTTTCTCCCTGGTAAAGACTAGAATTACAAAAAAAAACTTAAAATGTAATGTTGCGATGTTGTTAAATAGTTTCGTCTGCGGTCTTATCTGTTTAAAAGCACAATAGCTTTTTGAAATATTTCGAACATGGTGATCACAAAAGTTAAAATGACCAGTTCATTAATGCATATGACTTTTAGATTATCCGAGTCTTATGTTTAGTTTATTACTTATACATTCTGTGCGCTGAAGGTTATAAGTTAAATTGTACTTCCACCTACCGGATATTGAACCAATGAAACGTTTTGGTTTGGATTGCTATTGACTAAAGTCTGCTATTTTTGCTCTAAGAACGCTAATGACCGACCCCTACTACTTAAAGTTGATTCCGAACGGCTACGAACATCCATGCCGCGAACGATATTCTAACCCTCGGAATCCGATACTGAAGATCAGTTTTATTAATCTAAGGAATTTAATTTCGATTTGGGAGAAATATAATTTAGCATAAATAGGCAATATAAATTAACAGTAGCGTTTTCCAATTTTAATAAACAGTTCTGTTTAGTATGTGAACAAATATATATTTCTTCTAAGTGTTAAAATGAATTACTCCTAAAAAGCTGTCTTTAACTTTCAGAAATCCTTACTTTCAGAATCAAATTGTAACTTTAAAAGTTTTAATTACCAGGAAAAAAAAAGTTCGGAATGAAATAAACCTCAGGTTGTTCAAAAATAGTAACATACTCTCCTTTAAAGTTTTATTTCGATATATCAATGATATCAATATAAATTTGGAGATATATCACGATAGTAAATTTCTGATATCGTCCAGCCCTAATGTTGTTTAATCTCCATATCCCATCATTTTAATTTTTAAACAGCTCACAGACTAGTGCAACAAAATATAAAATCAACAAATAATGACTGGATTCATATGAGGTATCACTAAGAGGATTTTAAGAGGAGTTCAAAAAATTGGTCAAGAAATAAATCGCCAGGTTTGGGGTTCAAAAACCGAAAATTTGGGTTTGTCCTTCCTTTTAATGGCAAGAAGTTTAATTTGAAGCCTTGCTACCTACTGTGATAGTCGAAAGACACCAGGTTCTACGGCTCAATTATTAAAACCCAGACCCGGAAGTTCCCAATGTCCTCTGATAACCAGCCTGATTGCTGAAATTTTGCACGATTCATACCAAATTTTTTGTTCACCTATCAATTTAGGAAAACAAGTTTCTTGATAGGGAACTAACCACTGAATTATTCTTCACACTTTTTCTTAGTTGGTTGGTCACACCCCTTTGTCCATCAGTGCTCTGAGGCATTAAAATTAGAAATGAAACAAGCATACGCTTATCTCGAATTTTGATAATAAATTACCATTTTATAGGAAGGACGATAAACATGCGTTTTACGAATATCACGTTAGACAGCAAAGAACATTTTCTCGCCGTGTTGTAAGCAATGAACAGAAAAAAACGGCTGATGCTTTTCCCCCCAGGTGTCCACAGTACAATCCTCTATACACCGTTATCAGCGTAACTCTCGGATATCAGCAGTCACGCTTCTAAAGTAGGATGGCAGTTTTTTCTGGTGGCTTTGACTATTCTGGGATTCGGAAGTATCGGCTATCGAGGGCTAATGTGGGATCCAAAGGATTACAGATGATTCAAAATTGCTACGAACATCCATACCATTAGTGGAATTCAAACCGACGAATCGCAGTACAGAAGAGCCGTATCTTTTCAAGTCAATTTAATAAAACGAAATATTGTCTTATTTTTCGAGTTTAAAGATCGTTTGGAGTTTGGTTTGGAGTGCTAAGGTCTACTTTTTGCAACACGAGGGCTAATGAGATCGGGACCTCCAGTTTAAAGCAGATTCCGAACGGCTACGAACATTCATGCCACAGTGAAATTCGAACCCACGAACTCCAATACCGAGTTTAAAGTTCGTATCGGCACCAAAAAATGCAAATAGTGATTGGGCTCATTTCGTCAGAGATGCCAAATTCCCGACATTATCTATTTTTAACCCCCCCCCCCAAAAAAAAATGCTAAGTTTCTTGAATTTAATACCGTTCTAGTACCATTTTTCTCGGCAATTTCATAAAACAGCAATTTGGTCTCATTTCCAAGTTTAAAACCCTATTCATTAGGCCAGTGATTCTCAAACACTGTACCATTGCATTTTTGTGTGCCGCCAAATTTTAGAAATGTATATTTTTTTATTTTTATTTTACACTTGAAAGTTTCGACTAGAGGAAAATTTTTATTTCAAGAAATATCTTAGTGGTGTATAGACATAAGCGTAGAAAATTACAAGTTTTCTTATGGTATAATCAGAAATGTTGTAGCTTATTCAGTTATTTGATAATAACAATTTAAAGTTGATATCGCACAACATAATGATTACTATGCGTACTTATTACTACTGTGCAAGATCGTGTTTAGAGGAAGGTATCCCATAATAGCCAAAAAAGCTTCAAAATTATTGCAACTTTCTATATTTTGTTTGTGTGAATTCGTATTTTCAGTATTAACCAACATAAAAACGAAAAAAAATGATCGAGACAAATGTAGAAGACGATATGAGTGTAGCATTCTCCTTTTTATGTCCAAATATAAATGAAATTATCAAAAAACAAGTCCGAATTTGTTATTAAAAGTATTCTTATTATAAACTTGTAATTAATCCCTTAATAAACTTACTGCTGTTTTTGTAGTACACATTTCATTTTACATTCAAATCTATCCTAAACTATCTCGTATAGTGTATTATAAGTAAGTACACTTTTAAACTTATAGTTTTGTGTGCCGCGACAGATAAAAAAAAAGGTTGCGAATCATTGCACTAGGCCATGGTTCGGCGAAAGGGAAAGAATAAAGTTACAAAGAACTCCAAATCATACGAGATTTATGTAGTTTATAAAAGGTATTATTGGGGGACAACGTCTCTCGCGTCCTCGGCCATGTGGTTCAAGCCGTACGTGTCCTCTGGGTAGTGCTAAATGAGAGACGACCTCAGGGGTATACCTTCTTTAGGCATATACGGGTGTCACGAGCCCGGGGTTCACCTGAATGATCTTTCTCTAGTGTCTTTTCTGGTAGACCAGACCTTGGCTCTGTAGCGCTTGTTCCTTACCAGAGTTGACCAAATTAATTCTCGAACCATGACGGACCTTGCGTAAGTCAGCTAAAGCTCTATAGCTGTCGTGGTGACTGGTCATCTGTGCTGCTGTATATCTTCGGATGGGTTGGCGTAGGAATTATAAAAGTATTACTGGACCATTTTGTCCCTCACATAACATGCTACTTTGCCTTACATAGACTTACTTCTAGAATTATTAAATGAAAGTTGTGCTATGACATCCAAATGAATTTTTCAAGAGATTACATTCAAAAGATAATTTTAAAATGTAGGTCTTTGCTCAAGACATTGGGCACACAGAATTTCTTTCCAGTGGATTCCTGTTTATTGGTGAATTTTGGGCAATGAAAAGGTTGATACACTGGCTGAAAAGGGAGCCTATCATGGTTCAACGCATGAACCGCCCTCTTTCATTTCATACAACTACATTGTTAATCTGACTCATATAAAAACTTTTAAACAGAATATGGTTCAACATGAGACGAATAACAGATGGAAGATTTGGGGGAAAGAGAGCTGTTCCCAGCGTTCCAAGAAAGACTACAGTGGTCCTTTTTAGGGTCTGACTGGACAGGACTGTTTACAAGACCATATCTACAGAATTGAAGTAGTGGATTCACCGGACTGTGAATTGTGCGACTCTAGTCACCCAATGAATTTTGAATAATTAAATAGTTATTTTGTACTTTCTCAGTATGAAGGCATTGTAAAAAAGTATTCGAGAGCCCGTGAACTAATGGCTTATACACTAATTATTAGGCATTTGTAAAATAAAACATTCAAAAGAGGAAGTACAGAACTAAGTGTTCTAACAGTCCTAAGCCGAACGATGGTCGAATGGTTAGGGTGCTGGCCTTCGGAACCGGAGTACGTGGGTTCGAATCCCACTGTGGCATGGATGTTCGTAGCCGTTCGGAATCGGCTTTAAACTGTAGGTCCCGGTCTCATTAGCCCTCGTGTTGCAAATAGTAGACCGTAGCGCTCCAAACCAAACCTAACAGTCCTAAATACAATATTTCAGCATTTTATTGATTAACATTTATATTTAAAATTATCGATTCATTAGCTGAATTCTATTCATAAGGAGAGGTACACAACTAGATGCTATAACAGTCATAAGTACAAAATGCCAACTTTCTACGTCTTTATTTTTAAGTCATTATTCGGTACAATTGCGTACACACAAACATCTCCACGAAACTAATAAAAATGAATATTTAAAACTTTAAACTTGCATGATAATACCAAGAAATGCATAAACACAGAAAGTTGCAGGGTTTGTTTTCTGTATCCTAACATAAGTGTGTTATACTCTGCCCCGGCCGAAGCCATCCAGAAACTGTATGACTGATCGCCACGACGGTAACCACCACACCACAAGGTGTTGCTGGCCTACGAGAGTTCCGTCATGGTTCGAGAATAATGTTGACGACCCCAGTAAGGAACAATACTACACATAATATGAACCGGACGATCGCTTTATAAGGTTACTTTGTCGTTTCTAGAATCTTTGAGCTCTAATTCCTCTATTAACAAAAATGTTCGTAGTCGATTGGAAATAGTTTAAAGAAAATGCTCTATATTGCATATCTGTATATAGAGCCGGTTAACTAGTTTAAACGGTTGGTTTATGCGGTTAACAGTAGTAAACGAAATAAACCTATTATAACACGCAGAAGTACACAATTTGAATCAAAGGATTTATAAATTGTTTAAGATTTTCTAAAAATTAATGGACATATGTAAAGATACTGTAAAGGAGATTCTTAAAGTTCCTGAATTTTAATTACTCCGATTTGTCCTACGATTTTTGAAAAATACTTCTTCGGAGACCAGTTACCGTTGAATAATTAGACTGAGTACTACCATATTGCAGTCGAGATATGTTACGGGCGACATCCGAGTCATAATGGCATCAAAGGTCAACAGCAATGAGATTTTTGTATTACTAATTCTCCTCGCTAGCGACATCTGATGTCATTATGACGACTTCTGACGTCGTTACAACGTAGAAGTCGCTTGTAACATATCTCAACGGCAATATGCACATGGTAGCTCACAAAATCAAGTGGCTTTTAAGCTCTGCAGCTTTGTAAGGAAAAAAGCATGCACACAACAAAAGAACTTTTCCCTTGCACCACGTTTTTTACCTCCTTGTACGAAGTAAATATAGAATAATCGCGAGAAACTTCAGTGTTCAGATTTCTACAAAATTACTCAATTTGACAATGGCTGTATCAATTTTAACATATTTAAGTGTTGCATCGTGATGTTAAGTGAAAGTAACGTGAGGAAACTGAATTTGAAACTATAAACATAAGGCGATTTCACGCAGCAGGTCACATTTCAACTTACGACAATTTTGGCTTTTGTTTCAAACGAAAGGGCAATTTATTGTTCACCTATTGGCTGTTGTAAACATGAAAATGAATGAGAAGGGCATTATGGTAGTTTGTGACGTTGCTCGAAAATGCTCTCTTACTTTTGACCAACTTCAGTAGGCTAAGTCAACGCTCTCGTAACTGGAAGGTTGAGGGTTAGGAGCCAGAGCTGGCTTAAGATCCGTTCGTTAAAGGTGACTGCGGCAAGTAAAATATGCTCGTGGTCAATGTCCTCCAAGTTCTCAATACCTCTGGTGTAAGCAGGCCAAGCCTATGGGTCTTCTTGGTCCCTGCTTCAAAATTACGAGGACCCACTTGAGCATTAAGTGGTACTTTCACCCTTGAGGTATTCGTTAAAACGAAAGGCGTGCCCCTTTGTATTAATATGAGTTGCATATAGCTCAATCGTGCTTGATTTAACCAAGTGGCATCAAAAACTAGAACAAAAAGGTAGAAATATATCGGCGTATATCCATATAGTTAAAATACTGCGTCCAATAAGTCAATTTTTAAACAAGCAGATTAACACGGAAATAAAACTATTTGGAGACTTATTTTTAAAAAATAACGTAGAATTTTCAGGGGTTTTTTTTTTACCTCCTAGTACGGATTAAAGGAATCATTGCCATTGTTAAAAATTTTGGTTTATAATGGAATATCTCTCCTAAACTCCACGGCGCAACAACTCGTATAATCAAAGTAAATGGATAAATGTGTTTAAATTCGCTTAAAATACAAGAAGCTTTAACTTTTCTTGCACTTAAGAGTATCTATTAAAGCAGACTTATAAATTTTTCTTCTAGATTCAACAATGTGGTCTCATTTAAGCAGAAAAGTAGGAAGCTAATGATATAAAAGATCTGAGAGAAAATAAGTTTGTATAATTTTTGTATAAAATTTTTATACATTTTCTACAATATTTTCACAAATATTATGAGAAACTCTTAAACCCACACTGTCATAATGACCCACACATTAGTATAAAAAGTAACTTTTTTTTTAATATTTATGTAAGGAAGAATCAAAAGTTCTAAAGCAAAATCAAATTAACTGCTTCAAAATTCAAAAAATAAATTGCACTACAGTTAAGGTATGTGCAAACTGTGTCATGTTCTCGTATACAACAGACATGCCAACATTCAGGCACTTGTGTCCGGAGCAACAGCGTGGTTTGAAATTTTAACATGCTAATTACAGATTATACATAAGTACATATCTTATTGGTTTCTAAATTAAAATTAAATTTAAAATATTTACACAGTAGTAAATTGTAAAAAGTAAATTAAAACTTATACATTTAAAAATTTATGATTAGCTTTTTTTAGCTTTAACAATTTATTTTTCAGAACAGTGTTTCTTATGGCAACATTGATCCTGATTCAAATATTTCTATTTCTTCTATCATCAGGGATTCTAGAGTTTGTCTACTAAAATTTGATCTAAATTCAGTTTGGTTTTTCCCCACAGTACTGAAAACTTTTAACATGCTGTGTGAAAAGAGTAATATTTAGTATTATTATTTGAAAAACTTTGTATTTAATTGCTGAATTGTAATCTTTTAGCTGTTCAAAAGTTTTGTTGTTTTCAGAAGATTTCTGAGAAGTTTCCGGAGTCACCAAATTTTCTCATTTCTCCAGAGCTGCTCAGGCTGCTTAAATTAAAATTAAATTTATGCATTTAAAAACATACAGATAGAGAGAGAATACAGAGTAGTTGGCAAGTCTGATACAAATAAATCCCAGTTACTTAAAAACTACCATTTAAGAAACTGACCGATTATTTTTAAATAGTATTTTTTTATTTTTAATCTGGTTGAAACCACGATAAAAGAACTTGACAACTAACCTTTTGATTTTCGAAACGAGACAACTCAACTTTTGGCACTGCTTTTATTTTTCGTTTGAATTGTAAGCCATGTCCAAGAAAATCAGCTTCATTAAGCCTGTATTCTAATAATTTACACATTAAAGATGTAGGGGATATGCTCAGCGTGAATTAACCAAGGGTAAAACCTAATCCTTTCCCTCTTTTGTTAGTTTTGAGCTAATTTAAGATACATTTAATTCTGTTTTAACTAGGATTAATGCTGATCTAAAATTAAAAACAAAAGTATCACAAACTAATATTTAGTCACCTGGGAATAAAATACTATTCTAAAGGAAATCTTGATCTAAAAGAAAAATTTAGCCTTAACTCCTTGCACTAAGCTGAAATTCGGTACAAACCATGCCTAACCATGCTCCTGAATGCTCGCGAAAAGATCCGATGAGGTGGAGCCCGAGTGCAGAACTTTAAATACGATTTCTTACGACTAAGTGCAAGATAGCCACACTGGTATTTTCATCTTCATTACTGTCATAATTGAACTTCTTGCACGATTCCTAACTGACACAATGACACTGCTGTTACTAGAATTTTCATTACTGCTTATAACTCTCAATATCTATCGATTAATTGCTTAAAACATTGGAAGCGTTTCCACGCGAACTACTTGCTTTTTTTAATAATTTTGCTTTTTTTTATACATGCTGGAGGGTTTGACAAAATATGTCCAAGAATATTACTTTTTATGAAGATGACTGTACGAAACGTGTGCGCCTCGTATGATGGAATATTAAGAACTAAAGAACAGCTGAATCTTTCATGGTCACGCAAAATGCATATGTTTGCTTAGTTTTCAAAACTTTTCTGGACTACAACAATGTATCCGAAGTAACACGTAAACTGTTTTAGAGTACAAGATATAAAATACCTATCCATATAAAGAAGAAAAAAGGAAGAGATAAGAGCCCATTCAGACATTCTTGTTTGGCCCGAGATTAAGACCACGAGTACGGCTCGTGATATTCATGTTTGACCCGAAATGTCGATTACGAGCCTGACTCGTAATATTCAAGTTTGGCCTAAAATTTTCATCACGAGTCAGACTGGTAAAAATAGTGCAAGGGGTTAAACTAATTTTTCTGAAAAAAAAGTTTTAGTTAAAATATCCAAAATGAAAAATAATTAACATGTGGATGATTGTCATCACATTTGATGTAATTACAATAAACAGGCCAAAGAAGGTGACCACTCTTCCAACAGATAAATTGATAACACAGGGTGGTTATTTACCAGAAGACCCAATCTTGCACAATAAGGCAATTTGTCGCAACGTCACGAACTACTATAATGCCCTTTCCATTCATTTTCATGTTTACAACAGCCAACAGACAAACAATAAACTGCCCTTTCGTTTGAAACTAAAGCCATAATTGTCATAATTTGAGAATTTGCCCTACTGCGTGAAATCGCCTTATTGCATGTTTGCGAATTAACCTTGCAGTAAGTCAACAAATAAAAAGGGTTTTGATGTATCTGAAAAATACTATTTAGTTCTTTGATACTATTTAGTTGTAGCGTAACAGAACAATTCGATGAGAAAACGGACGTTTTATTTCGAAATTTGCATTGCTATGTAACATTTAGGGCCTGTCTAACAAAGTCGTTTAACGGCTAACCACTATTACTCTGTTAAAATGGAGAATTACGTTCCTCCATTGGTTGGCACCTTGGGTTAATCGAGGTTAGCCGTTAAACGACTTTGGTGAGACCGGTTCTTAATGACGTTTATATATAATGTTAATCGACAATTAAATAATAGTATAAAAATATTTCTACAATGAATAAAACATTTCAAATCATTTTCGAACAGGTAGAAGAACTGATAGTTTTTTTACACTTCAAAGGATTTGTCTCACTAAAGCCGTTTAACGGCTAACCGCGATTAACTCAAGGTGCCAACCAATGGTAGAGCTCAATTCGCCTTTTAAACATAGATTAATCACGATTAGCCATTAAATACTTCGGTTAGACCGGCTCTCAGTTGATCCGCTTCCCACATTAGTTTTAAGAACGCATGAATCTTTAACACTAATCAAAACAGAATAGAAGCACGAATTAAATTTAGAGCCGGTTTCACCAAAGTCGTTTAATAGCTAACCACGATTAATCTGTTTAAACGGAGAACTGCGTTCCACTACTGGTTGACGAAATGGGTTAATTGCCGTTATCCGTTAAACAACTTTGGTGATCCCAGCCCTTAATATTATACTGCACGATGTCTGTCGCAGACAGCTATTGAAGTCAAAGTGTACTTTGGCACATGAAAAGAATGACATCTCTCAGACTTCATTGGAATTTAACCTTTGACATATGAATAAAATAAACGTTGACGCGTCCGTAGAATACCATTTAATTTGCCTCAATAGTGAACGTACTTGTACAAGCTGAGAAACAGAGTTTTATTTTCGGATTTACATTGTTGTATAACATTCAATAAGGTTGATATAGTGTTAATGTACAATAATTTATTAAATAATACCATAAAATATACTGTCCGCAGAAGAGAACTCTTAACGTCTTGGAGCCAAGGCATATTTAAACCCATTTTAAAGTGAAGTTAAATAATAAAGGTCTTAAGAGGCAACACGTTCGCAAATGTGACCTTAGCAGGTGGCGAAAGTAGAAAGCAACTGAATTTACAGACTCCGCGGGATACCTATTTTAATTAGCAGCGCATTAAGATAAGTGTAGAGGGGCCACCCCTGTACACTCATCTTAATGCGCCGCTTATCGACTTGCCCATTTCATTTAATCAAATAGCCGAAATTATGTAAGGCCAGAAGATTAGGAACTATGGTCACCTACAACTTGACGTTCCCCTGGAAAATTAATGCAAGACCCTGAGATACAGTAACGAGGGGATTCTAAATGCTCGTAGAAAGTAAATAACCTTACAAATATGAGATTTAAAGAACTTTGAATACGACGGTCTTTTACCAGTGATCAGCTGTCATTTTAAACACACCACTGCATGTACTTCATAAAAAAGAATATTCATAATAACATGTCTGGTATCACCTGTAAGCACAGTACTTTTAAGTAAAGTTTTATAACAGATTCATCTATTCGCCATGATTATAGTCTATGTACCTGTAAAAAAAGTAAATTTATGTTCACGGTTGAAAATTTGGAAAACTTCGCAGTGGAAAAAGTTAAAATAATGAATAATAAATTTGGTATATTGTGCATAAAATAGATTTTCCTCTTCAGTGATGTTAAATGTAAATCTTAAGAAAAAAAACCCAACAAACTATTTTTACTGTCCATATAAAAGAGACGCTGGGCCTCAATGGTTTAAGTTTTTTCAGACCATTAAGAAAGTTAAATTTCTAATATGCTGACAATTGAAAATTCAATATAAATTTTTCTATTTAATTCATGGATGTGACGACCTAGCTGCCATTCCTGTCTGAAGATCGGAGGTGACGTCTGTCCAAAGTCCCCGCTATTGATGCCGCAGCTGATGCTGGAGCCGTCCCTCGTCCCGTAGAGGTGCGGACCATGTTCCTCTCAACTTCGTCCAAGTCAAACAACTGAAGTCACCACCTCTCATATTTAGATAAATTAATCGTTAATTTTGCTGCCTTAATACTATCCTGATTGTATAAATATAAAATCGTAAATTATGGATATAACAATTTAATACTTTATTTTGAAAATTTAAGTGTTAATCATTTTAAACAAGCACATTAATCTGGGTTAGAGCTATAGGTAGCTCAGTGTTATGAGTTTGTGTAGTAAACGATACGTACATTGAAACAATAACTTTTTCTCTTTCATTCTCGGTATATAAAAAAAAAAAAAAAATCCGCATTCAAAAATTCCTTGATGTACGCTAATTATAGTATATTATTTGTGTCATTTATGGGTTGTACACTTCATGGGCTTTTCTCTCATCTATTTTGTTACTGCTAACCGTACGGTCTAAACCTATATGTACAAGTGCATTTTTTAATTAAAAATAATCTATACCATTTATAAAAAACTTCGCTGTAAGGCTTGATGTGATGCTACATGCAAACACAATACTGTAAAGTGCAGCTTTATAATAAAGTTATTTCTCATTATATCAATAGATGTTCCTGCCGTAAGAATAAATTTATGAATAAATTTAGAAAAATCATGAAGTTTTAATCCAAATTGCAAATTTTAAACAACATATGTTCGAAAATAGGGTAGATTACTTGTAGGACTGCCCTCTACCTTTGCAAAAAATAAACCCGATTCCGAAAAAAAAGCAAAATTTGTATATACCGGAGTTTTTTTAGCCGTCGCTGAAAAGGTATGCGGTGTATTGATGGGTTAACAATATGCATCTCAGCTCTTTTGTTACTTAATAATAATTGCTAATCATCACCACGTACACGTAGCTTTGAGATGAGACTGAGGTAAAATACTCAAACTCAACAGGCTTTAGAAGAAAACCATTATTACCATTTCAATCTTCATAATTAGTGAAGTGTGGTTTTAGGGCTGTAAATGATTTGCTACTGCAGAGAATTCATTAGATATCACCAAACGAGGGGATTTGAGACTGATTTGGTTTGGAACGCTAAGGTGTACCGTTTTGCTGCACGCCGGCTAATGAGACCTGGGACGTACTGCTTAAAGCTCATTCCGAATGGCTAAGAACAGCAATGCAATCAGCAAGATTCGATCTCGCGAACTCTACCGAGCATCAGCGCTCTACCATTGGGCGATCCTTTAGTTTGGATTTGAGACGGAAACTAACTAAATTTATGCCTAATATCAAATCTAATCACTCCTAAAAACCTCGTTATCTTTCTTAAGATTCATTCCGTTAGCCTTCATTCTATACCTGTCTTCAGTTTACTGTACTTGAAAAAAACATTCCTGGATTTATTATTTCAGAATTTTAATTTATCATATTTAAAACTTTATTTTTTGTTTAAATTTATATCATTATTTTCCCCGGTTAAACGCAAACGATTAAGTTTTTAATTTATCGCATCATATCTAAGTGAAAGAAGCAATATTTCTAGCAATGTGACGTCATCCCAAGTAATTGTTTTAAACGCAGTTTTCCACGGTTAAAAGCAGGAGATTAAAATGTTCAATTCATCACATAATAAATAGGCGAAAATGATATTTTCTATCATTATGACGTCATTCATTTAAATATTTCATTTATTCATTTCTTATTTTATATTATTTAAAATCGTCTGCTTAGTATCTATTCGATTTGAACTGAAATTTGAGATATAAAGTGATTCACTTTCATTTCTATGTGACGCAATTATTGCATTTTTATATGAGAACTAATAAATTTAATTCTTGGTATTTTATGTTACAATGAAATGCATATCAACAATATTCTAAGTACAAAAAGTACAAATTTCAGTGACTCTCATGGCCAAATAAAACCTGTCATTTTATATAGTTTTTCATTTTCATATGGTTGTCGATATGAATATGTGTTTCTGTTTCATACAAAACTATGTGGTTTGTCATAAATTTCCTTAATTTTGGAAAACATTTATTACTACCACAAAATTAGCACTGTTGCTGTCAAAACCTGTGCTTCCTATTCTAGCACGTAATATGGCAAGATCTGTTAACTTTGCTAATCAACGTACAGTAGTAATACAGTAATGCAATTTAGGGTTAAGCTTAGATTTTACAATAAAAAAGTTTGAGCAAATTTAATATAAGACAAATTCGATTATAAAAACTGAATAATGTTATAATACGCTTATGATAGAAATATATAAACATGCCAATTACTAGAACTGAACTGTGACGAATTTAGAGAGTTATTCACGAATAAATCTTTGTTTAAAAGTAATATATTAAGTTCACCGTGCGAAGACGGGCAAACTTGTGTATAAAAAATATAATCAATCGCAAGAACTTCGTTATGTTTCTTATTCATTCCGTTAGCCTTCATTCAATACCTGCCTTCAGTTTACTGTAATTGAAAAATAAAATTTTCTGGATTTATTACCTCAGAATTTTAATTTATCTGTATATCATATTTAAAACTTAACTTTTTAATATTTTTTTGAAAATTTATATTAACAGCTTATCTTATCAAAGCAATATCGGTATAAGTGTATGTATGTTGTGCTCAATTACTGGAAACTCCAGTTATTAAATATGTTCACGAAGTGAGGTGTCGAATATTTAAAAGAGACTCAGTGGGAGCATGTTCCAAAAAAAGCTGAGAAGCACTGAACTAGACTGAAGGACATTTATCTATACAGCCAGTGGTATTAACCCTTTCGGAGACCGTGAAAAGATTACTCTCCCCACCTACATGATTTTACAAAATACACCTGTGAGAAGCGCAAATCCATTATTATATATTAGTCTTGCTATTATAATGATGGAAAGACCGATTCCTTTGACCAAAAACTCATTAGACCAAAAACTATTGTGTTTAATTTTCTCAAAAAATTAACGAATTTAATTAAATTTTTTTGATTTTTCCTAATTTTATACCCATAGGAATCTGTAAGTATATAATATTCAAGAATCTATGCCTGTGCAAAAAATGGTTCATTACTAAGATTCCGAGTGTGAAAACAAAACTATAGATATTTGTTCTAACTGTAAATTGTTTATATGATGAAAATGTACTGTATATATCTTTATGTATAAAATTCTTCTGTCGGTGCCTTTGTAACAGAACTCCCTCCTAAACAGCTGGACTGATTTTGATGAAATTGTGTGTACGTAATTAAGTTGAATCCAGAATAGTTTAGATTTACAATTTGATCCGATAGAAAATGTGTTTATTAAAAATCCAGAATTGCAAACTTATTAAGATTTCTATAATGCCGCTTGAAACCCTTTACTGCCCACGTATCTGTAGCGCAGTGGTCAGAGCAACGGGCTTCAGTACGAGAAGCCCTACGATCGAATCACCGAACAGGGGATGTGGGAATTTTAATTTAATATAATTACGTTTGTGATGACTGTACGCGTAGTGGCTTCAAGTATTTTCAAAATAATTTTTTCCTTGCTTTCCCATCAAAACGGTCCAATTTATAATTTAAAAACATTTTACAATTATTGGATTTACAGCATTAAATCAGGACAACGTCTGTCGGGTCGTCTAGTAATGTGAATATATGACACGGACGAGTGGTTAAGGCATGGAAGACATTTGATTTCATATATAGAAACTATTTTATTGTAATCCTCCTTTCCATAGCTATGCCCTTTAGATATCCTTTGTTTTCATATTTTGCCACGACAAGTGTGGAGGATGTTATCAGTCCGAATTCCCGCGCAGAATCGTCTTTTTTGACGTTGCTACCTAAGCAAATTCATATGTCTACTTCCGCGTCAGCTTTTTTACTCTATATAGTTCCACTAGAGGCTGTGTCTTTCTCTTATTACGCTACCGCTAATAAGTTCGAACTATTTTTAATTATAACTCGCTTAATTCTTAACCCCATTTTTAAACCTGCCCAAACAAATAAACTGACCAAACTTCACCTGAACTGGATAACAAACCTCGACTAGTAAAAAACTAAATTCCATTCAAGTTTTCTATAAATTTTTTTAACTATATGTACTTTTCGATATTATAATATCGAATTTTTTTATCAATTAGTATAACAATTTAATGTCTGAAAATGAATAAATGTCACTTCGTATAAATACAGTATGCTTTCTGAATAACACAGATTCATATTAATCAGGTAAGTTAGACCCAAACCACTGTTGTAAGTAGACCGAAACTCTCATGGTTCTGAAGTGGTGAAGTTTCGCCTTTTATTTCCTGCGTCCATGACATTTCTTGGGTTACAGTTTTCAAACGCAGCACACCAAAATTACTAAACCAATCTATTTCTCTTATGCCCAGAATCATGTTTATTTCACAAACTATATACCCGATGGCAGTACTAGACTCTTTGTAAAACTATCAAGCGATTTCACGCAGCAGGGCACATCAACTAATGGCGATTCTGGCTTTTGTTTCAAGCGAAAGGGCAGTTTGTTTGCCTATTGACTGCTTTAAACATGAAAATGAATGCGAAGGATAAAATGAATGATCTTTAGGAAATTGCGCACTAATAAATATTTGCATTAAAAAAATACATCGAAGTTTTTGCAGAAAATGAACATTAGACATTTATTTTTCTCCTTTTTTAAAAGTTTAGTAAAGTATTATAGTGGAGGATTTTTTGCTCTATCACAGTGAAAATCAGATTAAAGACACCTTTAAATATAACAAGTAGAACAATTTATGCTACAGTTTAACAGACCTAGAGAAATACAATATGGCGAGTGACCAATCATCTTAACCCTTTTTATGTTGACGGTACTTCATCAAGTACCGCTTCAGTAAATCACCTATATATTCCTAATAAAGCCGCTTTTAATGACGGTACTTACAAGGACATGAACGATGCAGTTCCTACAGCAGAAAAGAAATGACAGCACCAATCAGGAATCCTTTTTATTCGCATAGCAGGGATTTTATAACTGGCGTACTGTATACGAAGGTCATTTTGTGGTAGAGTTGATACACGTGCTGTTCAATTGAGTAAATTTAGTGGTTTATTACCAGTTATTTGGTACTATTACTTTTTAGACACTTCTATACTTTGCAGGTAAGAATTTCATTTGTTTTCTTCCGAATTTCAGTCTGTTTGGGGCACCTGGGCTTGAGCCGAATCCCCAATGGTGAAGGTAAGAAATTACTCTTCAAGGTGTGCATCATGAAGTACAGAGATATATAAAAATGGGTACAATTTAACTGAGAAAAATCATTAAATTAGAGTGAAAATTATGGTAGGCCCTAAATAGCAAAATTTAAAATAAAAATGAAAGTAAAGAGGAAAGAAAAATCAGTACAGTTTTAGGAACTGATACTAAAAATTTAAAAATAAACTAATATTTTTGGCGGATGCAAGCATCACATATTTTTATAAGTTTTATATATATATATATATATATATATATATATTTTTTTTTAATTTTAAAATAATTAAGATGATAAAAAGGTAGGAAGTTTAACAGGTAGGAGAAAAGAGGAAAACTTAAGGATAAAATTTAAGGACAGGTGATGGGAATTCTGAGGGGGAGCAAGAGTCATAGTGGCGCCATCTAGTATCGGTGCGATTGTTAGTTATTAAATTTAAGAGAATTTGGAAGAAAATTACAAGAAAATGATTTAAGGGATCATCGCGGCACACGGCCGCTTGCGATTTCTCGCATCCCTAAAATCATAATCGGAGAGTTAAGCAATTATTTCATTATTAACATTATATTATTATAAAATTTAATGGAGTGTTAATACATTTGTTTTCTTCATAATTTAATGTTTTATTTTCTATCAGAGTCAAAAATATATGTTGGTACTAGAAAGTACCAGCTGCAAAATTAACTACTAAAATATGGTAAATATTAATTTTCTTTTTTCTATGATTTTTCTCCATTAAAACTTATCTAATGATGAAAAAATGCAGTAAGAAAATTGATGGTAAATTAATTCATGATATAAAGGGTTAAAGTCTATTTAGAATATGCCTTGAACAGCAAGTTTTGACCTTAAAGTTTAAATATGTTAAAAACTCAATGAAGAAGTATTTGAACGTATTCTACATGAAATATTAGTTTTATTTATACAAAGGTGTGAAAAGTAGCGGTGTAAACTACATTCACATCAATCAAATAGTAATTTTAATAATGATTCGATAATAAAGTTAATTAGCACTTCAAAATTAGAGCATCTATAAACTGATTTACAGCTTAACCCCTTGATATACAATGACGTCTGGGAGACGTCAGTCCTCTCATGTACCAAAGTAGACTGACGTCTCGGACAGACGTCGTGTAGCATTATATTAAGTCATAATTTACTACTGTTAATTATTGTACATTAACATCCTATATAAACCTCCTCAAATGTTCCATAGCAACGCCAATTTCAAAGTAAAACGTTCTCTTTCTCAACTTGCACAAAATTGTTCGAATGACCAAGAACTAAATAGTAGTTTGAAAACACATCAGATTCCGTTTTGCTTGTATGTCAAAGGATTAATATGGAGAGATCTCTAAGCGGAAATGTACATTGTACGAAATTGATACATTTCTACTCCGGATCTTTAGAAACTAATCCAAAACTAAGCAAAAAAAAAATGATTTCATGATCTTTTTTATAAAAAAATAACTCTTTAAAACATTCAATCCTAAATCTGAATTTACTTACCTAAAGAGGAATCAAACTTCAGGAACGACAATAACCAGAACGATGAATGTACCACATCTTTGCACTTGTAAATCTCCAACATAATATTCAACATGGAAAACAGAAAAAAAAATTAAGAGTATCAAATATAAGTTGTTTAAAATATTTATATTTTAATAAAAATTACTATAAATGTAATATCTATACTTTTAAATAGGATGGAAGAATACTTTTTTGGAGACAACTGAAAATACTGAACTAAACTTAAACACATTTTTACAGAATTTTATTAGAATATACCAGAGTGCTAAAACACAAGCTTAAAATAAAAGTTTCTATTAAAAATATTGAAAATAAAATTAATTTGAGTCACGATGTAAAAACTTATTGCCCCAATTCATTAAATGTTTCCATCCATAGCGATATTTTTGGTTTGGAGCGCATTACTTTTTTGCAACACGAGGGCTAATGAGACCGGGACCTACTTAGCCGATTCCGAACATACGAACCCATACAGCATTCGAACACGAATCCGTGAAGGTCAGAACCCTAATTCGGCCAGTTCTGCATAGCGATACCTAAGCAATATATTAATCCAAGTACCATACTGAGTGACTATCTTTTTTTCCATTTTCATTTGATGTTTGTTAATAAGAGTTACACTATTAGTATTACCTACGTTTTATTAGAAAATATTATTTCGCATTTGGGATACGACATTTTAATGAACACTATTAACATAATTCATCAAATGCTTGCATGCATGATGGTGAATGTGCGATAAAGCAGTCATGTAGACAGTATTAACAGGTCAGGACAATAAACATGAATACACATACTTTCAGAATATGGCACCGCAGCTGTATTCTATAATTAAATGGCAGAAAATGAATTCTACGTGGAAATTAGAAAAGGAAAAAATATTTTAAATACTGCAGTTAAAAAATATTAATCCCTACATAATAGCTACAAGAAATTAATTTTAGCTTATAAATTCAGCTTAATTTTGCGGAAAAACTAGTTGCACTGCATAGGTGAAGACAACTGACTTATTGTTAAATATGTTGGTGCACTTAACGTGAAAACACCTATATTTATATTAATGCCTTCAATTGCATCTCTCTTCTAGTAACACAAGTGACACAAATATAAAAAAGACGATTTCTGCATTGTAAAAATACAAATATACAAAAAAAAATTACTATATTACCTCCATTTAGTCACCATCTTTCCAGGAAGAGTATTTGATAATATCCAAAATAGTTTCAGGACAATGTTTATTATTAATGAATGTACATTTAACATAAAAATAGTATTTTTCATTGAGAAATTCATGCACTTAAATTCCCTTGATGTGAATATATTTTGATCAACAATCATCACCTTTCTTTTTAATAGCTTTATTCTCTTAAATATTTAAAAAACAAATATAATCAGTACAATTCAGATTTCCTAGGTCGTAATAAATATTTAAAACAAACATCACCGGCACAAGTGCTTTTGGAAATTACAAAATTTCAAGTATATATTTACTTGAATTTATTGGGAAAACAAGGTGAAATGCAGGAATGTCAATGCGACAGACTTCACATTTAATGTGGGTGCACTGACTAGGAGCACACTTAATTTTAGAATAATCTGGCATTGCAACTGTCTTCTAGTAATACAGGGTAATATAAAAATTGACAGTAACTGGAGTATAAAAATATTTAAATATACCGGCACAAGTGCTGTAGGATAATATTCGAATGTACTCGTAATTTGCTTGAATTGGGGAAAACAAGCTGCACCGCAGGAATGTCTCTACAACAGCCCTAACATTTAATATGGGTGCACAGTCTATGAGCACTTTTTTTAGAATAATCTGGCATTGCAACTGTCTGTAATACAGTGACATAAAAATGACTTTACTGTTGTAAAATATTTAAATACACCGGCACAAGTGCGGTAGGAAATTACGACATTTTGAGTACAGATTTGCTTGAATTTTTGGGAAAACAAGCTGCAACGCAGGAATGTCAATACGACAGCCCTAACATTTAATGTGGGTGCACTGACTATGAGCACACTTTTTTTAGAATAATCTGGCATTGCAACTGTCTTCTAGTAATACAGGGTAATATAAAAATTGACAGTAACTGGAGTATAAAAATATTTAAATATACCGGCACAAGTGCTGTAAGAAGTTGCGACTTTTGGAATAGAGATTTGCTTGAATTAGCAGGGAAAACAAGCTGCAACGCAGGAATGTCTCTGACAGCCCTAACATTTAATGTGGTGCACTGTATGAGTACACATATTTTTAGAATAATCTGGCATTGCAACTGCCTTCTAGTAATAAAAGGTGACGAAAATAACAGTCACTGGTGTAAAATTTTTTAAATACACCGGCACAAGTGCGATAGGAAATTATGACATTTTGAGTATAGATTTGCTTCAATTTTTCAGAAAGACAAGTTGCACTGCAGGAATGTCCATACGACTGCCCTAACATTTAATGTGGGTGCACTGACTATGAGCACACTATTTTTAGAATAATCTGGCATTGCAACTGTCTTCTAGTAATACAGGGCGACATAAAAATTGACAGTAACTGGAGTGTAAAAATATTTAAATACACCGGCACAAGTGCTGTAGGAAATTACGACATTTCAAATATAGATTTGCTTGAATTTGCCGGGAAAACAAGTTGCAATGCAGGAATGCCAATACAACTGCCCTAACATTTAATGTGGGTGCACTGTCTATGAGCACACTTTTTTTAGAATAATCTGGCATTGCAACTGTCTTCTAGTAATACAGGGTGGCAAAAATTGACAGTAACTGGAGTGTAAAAATATTTAAATACATCGGCACAAGTGCTGTAGGAAATTACGACATTTCAAATATAGATTTGCTTGAATTTGCCGGGAAAACAAGCTGCAACGCAGGAATGTGCATACGACAGCCCTAACATTTAATGTGGGTGCACTGACTATGAGCACACTATTTTTAGAATAATCTGGCATTGCAACTGTCTTCTAGTAATACAGGGTGACATAAAAATGAGTTATTGTGGTGTAAAATTTTTTAAATACACCGGCACAAGTTCTGTAGGAAATTGCGACTTTTCGATTACAAATTTGCTTGAATTTGCCGGGAAAACAAGCTGCAACGCAGGAATGTCTCTACGACAGCCCTAACATTTAATATGGGTGCACTGTCTATGAGCACACTTTTTTTAGAATAATCTGGCATTGCAACTGTCTTCTAGTAATACAGGGCGACATAAAAATTGACTGTTACTGGAGTGTAAAAATATTTAAATATACCGGCACAAGTGCTGTAGGAAAACGCGACTTCAGGAGTACAAATTTGCTTGAATTTGCCGGAAAAACAAGCTGCAACGCAGGAATGTGCATACGACAGCCCTAACATTTAATGTGGGTGCACTGTATGAGTACACATATTTTTAGAATAATCTGGCATTGCAACTGCCTTCTAGTAATACAGGGTGACATAAAAATGACGGTTATTGTGGTGTAAATTTTTTTAAATACACCGGCACAAGTGCGATAGGAAATTACGACATTTTGAGTACAGATTTGCTTGAATTTTTCAGAAAGACAAGTTGCACTGCAGGAATGTCCATACGACTGCCCTAACATTTAATGTGGGTGCACTGACTATGAGCACACTTTTTTTAGAATAATCTGGCATTGCAACTGTCTTGTAGTAATACAGAGTGACATAAAAATTGACAATAACTGGAGTGTAAAAGTATTTAAATACACCGGCACAAGTTCTGTAGGAAATTGCGACTTTTCAATTACAGATTTGCTTGAATTTGCCGGGAAAACAAGCTGCAACGCAGGAATGTCTCTACGACAGCCCTAACATTTAATATGGGTGCACTGTCTATGTGCACACGTTTTTTAGAATAATCTGGCATTGCAACTGTCTTCTAGTAATACAGGGCGACATAAAAATTGACAGTAACTGGAGTGTAAAAATATTTAAATATACCGGCACAGGTGCGATTGGAAATTACGACATTCTGAGTATAGATTTGCTCCAATTTTTCAGAGAGACAAGTTGCACTGCATGAATGTCCATACGACTGCCCTAACATTTAATGTGGGTGCACTGACTATGAGCACACTATTTTTAGAATAATCTGGCATTGCAACTGTCTTCTAGTAATACAGGGCGACATAAAAATTGACAGTAACTGGAGTGTAAAAATATTTAAATACACCGGCACAAGTGCTGTAGGAAATTCCGACATTTCAAGTATAGATTTGCTTGAATTTGCCGGGAAAACAAGTTGCAATGCAGGAATGCCAATACGACTGCCCTAACATTTAATGTGGGTGCACTGTCTATGAGCACACTTTTTTAGAATAATCTGGCATTGCAACTGTCTTCTAGTAATACAGGGTAACATAAAAATTGACTGTTACTGGAGTGTAAAAATATTTAAATATACCGGCACAAGTGCTGTAGAAAATTGCGACTTTTGTAATATAGATTTGCTTGAATTTGTCGGGAAAACAAGCTGCAACGCAGGAATGTCTCTACGACAGCCCTAACATTTAATGTGGGTGCACTGGCTATGAGTACACATATTTTTAGAATAATCTGACCTTGCAACTGTCTTCTAGTAATACAGGGTGACATAAAAATTGACTGTTACTGGAATGTAAAAATATTTAAATACACCGGCACAAGCGCTATAGGAAATTGCGACATTTTGAGTATAGATTTGCTTGAATTTTTCAGAAAGGCAAGTTGCACTGCAGGAATGTCCATACGACTGCCCTAACATTTAAAGTGGGTGCACTGACTATGAGCACACTTATTTTTAGAATAATCTGGCATTGCAATTGCCTTCCATTAATACAGGGTGACAAAGAATGAAAATTACTGCAGTGATATACAAGAGGATATTAACTGAATATCCTCTTGCATTTACAGGGAGAACTGATTGCCTTGCAGAGATGTTCATAAAACTAACCTAACATTTAATGTGGGTGCACTGACTATGAGCACACTTATTT
Organism: Pardosa pseudoannulata; assembly: GCA_032207245.1. NCBI lineage: Eukaryota > Metazoa > Arthropoda > Arachnida > Araneae > Lycosidae > Pardosa > Pardosa pseudoannulata. The sequence continues at coordinate 137,777,966 of CM063506.1, forward strand.
TTAAAATAATCTGGCTTTGCAACTGTGTTCTAGTAAGACAGGGTGACAAAAAAAAACAGTTTCTGCACTCTAAAAAAATAATTTACATCGACCTAATTGCTGTAAGATGATATAATTGCTATAAATGGTTATCAAATATTTAAAAGAATAAAGCTATTTAAAAAAATAAAGGTGTTTTAACCTGATGAATGTTTGTTAAGATATAGTCACATCAAGGGAATTTAAGTGTATGAAATTTCTCTATGAAAAATACCATTTTAATGTTAAAGCTATTTTTAATAATTAGTGAAAAATTTCTTAAACTATTTTGGGCATTATCAAATACACTTACTGGGAAGAAACCGACTACATGAGGATATTTGGTTTCGAGGGCTATGATTTATTCTTTTCAACGCAAGGTTGGGACCTACTACTTTGTCAAATCCAAAAGACTAGCATCCATTCCAGCAGTAATATTCGAATCCGATTCCTGAATTCGTCACGAGATTTTAACTTTTTATTTTGGTCTAATAAAGAGCATTTGCATTTTTTTTTTCAACATTCGTCGATTCACCATTTTATTTTGAGAACAGAACATAGGCTGTCAGTATTACACGGGTACGGCACAAATCCATCCAAGTTCTTCTTTGGAATCGAACCCAAGGCTGATTAGAAGCGTAACGTAACCACAATTACAGACAAATCAAATTTAGATGTCTAGATCAATCCCCCCCCCCGGAAAGGTACAAAAGAGAACGTTACAATTTCTAACAAGGGAATTTTAGTGAAATATTTTAAATTTGAAATTCTTACAAAGAATAATATGTATAAAAATAAAATGATTCTCTTACCTTGAATTTTCAAAAAGAAGTGGTCTAAAATAAAATATCTTCGTTTCCTGAAAAAATATTCTCTTTCTTTGATCAGTCGCCACAATATTAACATATAAAAATAAGAAGGTATCAAACTTTATTAATTTTAAACAGTTTGTATAAAACATTACAGCTTTTAAAATATTTTAGCACTTTTTTCATAGATGTTTCTCAGTATTACATACACACTGTGTCTCTTAAAAGAACTTAAATAATAATAAAGTAATATTCCAAATTTATGGATAAGAATCTGGTAAACAGTATCCAAAACATTAGGTAAGATTTCGATAAAAAAACACACTCGGGAAGTCTAGTTACAAATAAGTTACCATACATCAAAATGAGAAAGAAAATGTTTTGTACCCTTCATAACAAGGAAGTATAAATTTTAATGATTTAATTTTAAAGATTTCACTTTATAGCAGAAGTTTAACAGTTTAAGATAGGTGTAAACACAAAATATCTACTATTTATTTTGTCTTATTCTGGGTACCTTATCCCCGAGCAATAGCAAATATTAAAAACCAGTTAAGTTTTGATGAGTAAACGTGGTGCTCCATCCTAAAAATTAACTTTTACATTCTGTGAGTTATTGAATAACTATCAATTTAATACCTTATAATCATCAATTGATAAGTGGATAAAACATAATTACCAATCACTGCATGTGCAAAAACAAGAAAAATAAGCGGAAATAAATGAAACAAAAATGTAACTTGACTGGTGAAGAATCAATAAAATTTTAACAATTTGAAGGGAAAAGAGTTAAAATTATATTCTGTTAATATAAATTGAATAAAAATAAATTAAGACTTTTATACACAAGTTCAAAATGACAAACACATTCATCAAGATCAGGCCTGGAGAGCTCAGAAAATTCCACGGGCCACATTGGAAGAGCATCTTATGTCGGTAGGCCTAACAGTATGTTCTACGTAAGTGGTCGCACGTATTTAGAGGTGAAACTTAATACAATTTTTTTAATATTTCCTAGATTAGAAATGGAACAGTTAATTTGCAAGTGTGTATAATAGTTATAATAATAAGTAAGTCAATCTAAAAATACATTTATCAATTAAAAGTTTTGTGAATCTGTAAAAATTCCGAAATTTTACTACAGGGATGCTATAAAACCACGTCTGATCAAGACAATAAAAAATTTTGGCTATTAATGTCCATAAAGTAATTAAAGCTAATTATATAAGTAAGACAATAAAAATTGAAAATTATCTATATCAATGCTACATGTTACTAAAACAAATTTACTATAAATTTCATAGATACTAGTGAGTAATTGTTAGCTGAATTTTCTTTCCTATTTAAGCATATATCATTTGCAATTAAATATCACTATATTTAATAGATCAAGACGCCTTTAATATCCTTTTTAAAATATTCAACATCTCAACTTATAAGCATAAATGTTGCATAAAACAAAGGCTACTAAAATCTACAAGATATCTAGATTTAGATACAAAATTTTTGCTTAAAAATAAATTGAGACGCCTAATACAGACAGATCAAAATTCACTAAATATTTCTACTGTATTACACATTAATTTTCATTTTTTCACTGTATGTTAAGTTTCTATTATTATACTAAAAACCTGGGTATCAATGCTCACCTGCGTCTCGTACAGTTTACATAAACAATTATTTTAAAGTATATTATATTTTAGCAGCTTTGTTTTTATGTGCTTCGCGTTATTTAAACCTTGTAACTTGACAAAACCATGTGAATAAAAAAACACATTCCCAGCTTTCATTTCAAACACTTTAATAGAAGAAAAATTTCAGTGAAATATAAAAGTAATGCGCATTAAACATTACGAAGTCTGAGAAAATAAATCATTCTAGATATCATATTAAGTAAAAAGTAAAGTTGGTCAAAAAATAAGTGTTATTTAAATAAGTAATCAGTTAACTGCAAATTTCGTTTCAATAACAAAACTTATGCCTTTATTACCTTTTACAGGATTATAAAAGTTTAGTAGAATTGCGTCAAGACCCTTTGTCCGCTTAAAGTTGTTTATAAAACTCTAAAGATTAACAGATATTAAATCTTACTTGCTGTTTACATAATTTAATATAACACCAGACCTATGTGTAGATAGATTTGTTTCGGTATGACTTTATATAGTTTTTAAATACCGAAAACGTCATGAGTACAAAAAATTATTGGTGTTATTCGAAATACATAAGGAATGTATGTAATACAGTTATTCAATAAAAATGAAAACATTAGCATTGTATATAAAAAAGAAGAGCTCTATCCTGTGATTAATAACTATATTCCGACATTAAGGCAAGAAAAAAAATGAAATTCATTAAAAAAATTATAGGATTTTTTTTTATAAACATACTATATTAGTCTATTTTATTTGCTTTTAAACTGGACAAAAAAAATCATTAAATAATATATTTGTTCTTGCATAGGTAAATTCCATTTTGTACGATTCTGACCGAATTTGGCACCCTTTAATTCTTACCACCTACGGAGATTTACCGCATACCCACCACGAATGCGTTCATATAACACTGTTAAAATTCCCTAAAAAATAAAAATCTGCTGAAACTAACGTGACACATAAGAATATTTAAAAGAAGTAGCGTATGCTTACCTTAAGAGTTCCATTTAGAAGTTACTTATAGTTGAGCTCAAAATTGGTGTAAAAGACTTAAGAATACAAAAATATCTATCACGTTTCACTCACAGTCTAGAAGCCTGTGTTTACTCTACGGTTTCACTTTTTCCTTCTGTTTGAATAGCTAATTAGCTATTCAAACATAAGCGTGTGATGTCATGTAGTTACAGCCAATCGCATTACATGCCCGGTTAAGTACGTATCAAAATTATAAACATCTGCATAAATACGCTGTATTTTGAAATGGAAATATCAATGGTTATAGCTAGAGAATATTTTTTCTTGCATTTTATTTTTTCAATATTTCGAGTAGATTTTACAAACTGCGATATGTGTATATAAATGAATTATTTGTAACATACACATACATAAATATTCAGTCAAAGTAAAACTCGTACATTTCCCTTCAAAAGGGTAAATTTTCATAAATGTCAGATTTTTATTAAAATCTAGAAATTCTTTTAATAACAAGGTATTCATAACTATACAAAAACTACCAATTTCTACACAATGCGTCATCAATATGTGTAATGAAAGTCATATTTACTTTTAACAATTTATTTGATACTATAAAGTAGTTTAAAAACTCCGTCAGTTCAGATTCCAATGTTACATTCCTAAATAAAATTAAGACTGCAATAAATTGTAGATAGTAATGCAAATTCATCATTAAGAATACTTCGGCTCATCATTGTCGGTTAAAAATAGCCAGTAATTGCTTACAATTTAATGTTTGTCGTTTAATCTGTGGTTAGCTCACAGTTTGTCTTGACTAAAGTGAAATGGTAGGCAGTGATGTTTAAAATGAGTTTTACTACTTCTATAGAAAGTAAGTTCATACTTCGAAATATTTGTTAAAGATTAGTGTGGACAAACTTGAAAGTATATGAGAGAAATAGACCAGGATTTACTGCTTACAGCCGATTCTGAAGAGCTATGAACATCCATGCCAGAAATGGGATTTTAACACTTGAACTCCTGTGCCAAAGAGCAGTGCCCTTCCCATTCAGACATCGTTTAGCCAGATATATGATGGAAATCACAAGCTGGAAATCCTCCTGGGTCTAACCGAGCTCGATATTTTGTCTAACAGCTTGCTACTAATTTTCAAATACTACCCTCACATAAGTAGGATGATACAAATTAAATCAAAATATTCTTGCTTTTTTAACTCGACTTGCTTGATTCATTTTTAAAATTTTCTTTTTAAAATAGATATGCTTGTGTCTAATAGATAACTCAGGTTTCCGGCAAGTCAGAGACTTTAAACTGTTTTGAATTTGCGCAAATGTTTTACCACTATTTAGAAGTCATACTCGAGTTGTTTGATTTGGTTTTGGAGCGCTACGGTCTACTGTTTTGCACACGAGGGCTAATGAGACCGGGACCTACTACTTAAAGCCGATTCCGAACGGCTACGAACATCTATGCCAAAGTGGGATTCGAACCCACAAACTCCGGTCCCGACGATCAGCGCCCTAACCAATCGGAAATATCAAACTTAACGCGTGAATCAAGTAGAAAACAATAATATCAGATTTAAATATGAAATTGTTTAACTGAACACTCCTTGTGAATGTTAAAAATCTTCCAGAATTCTCTTTAAAGGGCTTTATTATTTCTTTGAATTTGACAACCCCCAAAAATTTGTTTATGACCCAACCAGGGTTGTGACCCTCCAGTCCATGCTCTATTGTTCTAATCAGGTAATGAAAATTATGTATTTAATGTCTTTTGTTTGTTTGTGTGCATGTATGGCTGTTATGCATCCCAAAAAGGCTGGGCAAATTATGATGAAATTTTGCAGGGTGATTTAGATAAACCTGTGGGAGGTTTTAGACAGCCTACATTGATCAGGGATTATGGGAAAAGGGGAAATAAAAAGTTTTACTGAATTCTTTTTGGTTTAGTGGATCTATATTTTGAGGTCATTTGATATATTTTTCTATTCATAACTTACTAAAATGGTTAAAATGAATGAAGTTAGTTAATTCATTTTAAGTGTTTAAAATTAATTTTAAAATAAGCTTTGTTTCTTTTTGGTTGGATTGGTTTGGAGGACTACAGTTTAATTTTTTGTAACACAAGGGGGGCTAATGAGGCCGGGACCTATTACTTAAAGCATTCAAAATCTTACTATTTATTTTCTTTAGCACAAAGCAGAGAAGAGAATATAGGAGTTGTAATCTGTATAAGAATACATATAAGTATATTTGCATTAATTTTGAGGACTAAGTACAAAAAGTGAATCCATTTTCCCTAATTTCTCGCTGAGATATAGCCTAAAAGAAATGCAAATAAACCAGTCCAATCTAATCTGGAATGTGAAATATTACTGCAGCAGAATTTTATGTCAATCAGACACTTTTGTCTTGTTACAAAATGAAAACAAACACCTGCTACTGTTATCATAAGGCTGTCCTAGTGCTGGCGACATTTTGAAGGCCCCTCCACACTGGTCCACTGTAGGCTATTACCACCATCTAGAGGGGGTATGGCTTATTGAGGTCGATGATGGCAGATGATAAAATGGCCTTGGTAGAGGATGGCTTTGGAAGCGTTTTTTTTTTTTTTTCCCAACAATCAAAGACAACAGCATGCGCTACCAAAGTGTGCAGTAAATTCTATGGATACATACACACACTCTGTTCATTTAGAGCCCCATTGAGGCCAACTCGTGAACCATCATTCAAGGTTGCCACAGGACCAGTACTGGAGTGGTGAACAGTTGGACATAGTGTGGAGTAAAGCATATATAGAATAATGTTGAAACAGATGTCATGTAGTCTCCACACTATGGCCAATTGTTAATCTATCTCAGTAAAAAAAATTATTCTAGGAAAAAAAAAAACTAGAAATAAAACAAATTAAGGCTGAAAATGAAAAACACATGCATTTTAAGTTTATATCTAAATTTATTGAAATATGCACAAACATATGAAAGTAATAAATGTTTCTGAGAGCAAGACAATAATAAAAACAAACATCACTTTTTGTAGGAAAAGTACAATGGGGATGTTAACTACATTTTTACATTAACAAACATTCACTTTCCCAGAAAGTTTCTTAAAAGGAACAATAACCTTAAAATCAAGGTAAGAGAAAAATCACAGTGACATTCATTTATGACATAAAGCACATCTTTTTTTTTTTTTTGGCACTTATTGATTAATAATACAAATTATGCTCTAAACTTTATAAACTGGCTATTTGATGTCCATTAAAAAAAAAAAGATTGTAAGATGTAACCATAAATTATAGGGACTCATAAAAAGAGACATGTGCAAAAATGCACAAACATCTATATCTCCAGTTATAAGTTATCAATATAACTCTAAGAGTGTTTGCATGGCTCAACATAACTCACAGCTACAAAACTAGTAATAGAAGCTATAAAAATTTAATTTTTTAAAGTGACCAAATAGGGATTAAACTTACAACAATATACATATTAATTCCAAGTTATATTTAATTAACGTATTATATCATGTATATTATTTGGTATATAAAAAAACCCCTCAATTAATGAAGATTTTTTTTTTCTTCTAGAGACTTTGGAATTTCATTCCCCCTCCTTTTTCTTCTTCTTCCACCTCATTTTATTTCTTTTACATTTGAAATTATACCACACATATGTATAACTTTCATTAATGAACTACTTTAATGTATGTGCTTAATAAAATAATAATTATTATTAATTGATGAATAGATGTTTTCCCTAATGTCAGTAATAAGTTTTACAGTAAATGTTGGTATTATCTCAAATTTTCAAAATCTAGCAAGAAAGTATACATTCTATGTATGCTTGACCTAGACAAAAATAAATAAATAAAAAGCAAAAAAATAAAGTACAGTCCAGTCACAGGAGTGTGGCATTCAAGTGGATGTACTTACCACTGTAAGAGAAAATATTGTGCAGTTTTATTTATTTATTTATCTTTTAATGTAAGAAGACCTGAACTAAAATATTTTCCTTATCACAAGAAAAGAATGCTAAAAAACATAATTTAAAAGACAAAGAAGAACCTCTCCTTAAAAAAGGTTATTTTATTGATCATTTAGACTTAACTGTGAAATGTTGTGCAACAATCCAAATATAAATTTGTTAAAATAAGTCATTCTGAAATTTTATACTAAAAAATTGTTTTTCTTTTCTATTCCCCCCCCCAAAAAAAAATATATGCTCAATAATTCTATTTACTGTTTTAACCAAAAAAAAAAAAAAAAAAAAAGAGTAAGTAACGTTTAAAAAAAATCTGAAAAATGATTAAAGGTCAAAATTAGTAACTAAAAGTGAACCAGTACTATAAATGGTGACAAGCTAAAAATGTGATTCATGCTGAGCCCCGTGATTGTCAAAATTTTAAAATACCAAATTCAAAATTATACTATTATAAGCACTGTGGCTCAGAAAAGAAAATGGGTTAAGTAGTAAAAGGTTAATTCCTTTTTTGTGCCTTTTAGATGTATTGCAAATAAATAAACAAATGACATGAAACATGGTATTATGCACATAAAAAAAAAAAACAGGAACAATATTATATATTGCCCTTATTTTTACAATTCCAATACCTCACTATATACACAAAGAATTTTAGAGCAAGGATAAAGCTGTGAAAAATGCCCTGGAAAAAAAAAAACACTGACTTTCTATCTACATGCACAGATAGTATCTATCAGCATGAATTACTGGCATTAAAAACCTACTGTCTGTTATATTAAAATAATAATAAACTATCTCTTCTTGGAGACATGTAAATAAAGTTTAAAAAAAAAAATAAAATAAAATAAGAAAACTTTCTGTCAGAAAATAGTTTTATTTTTTATATTCTTTACACAGTTTAAAAGATGATTATGATTACAAGGCACTTATGATGATTCTAATGAATAAGTGATAGTAATCAAAACATGTTGTATTAAATAGAGTAGTGGATGGCTTCTCAAAAACTTTTTTAAGTAAAATTTTAAAATAACAGTAAACAGATCTATAAACTAACAGATGAGACGATATAATTATATAATTTTGCTAATTACTTTTGTAAGTGTAATTTCAATAGAGATGAAATGTAGTAAAGCTGAAATATAATTATATATATTAAATAGCTTAATTAAAGGAAAGACCCTTCTTACTGCATTTATGCATTATAGATTGTATAACATGCACCTGCTTTTAACAAGAAAGAAAAGGGAATTTCTTATTTTGTACACATGCAAATGGCTTTCTAGATATTAAATATTTATCTAAAAATGCTAAAAAATCAATAAAATATTTTTTAGTTAAAATAACATCTACATCATCCATTGTAACAATATTTTTTTAAATACAGTTACTTTTGTCTTCTATAATTAAAAAAAATAAAATTGTTTCAAAACAAAATACATAAACAGAAATAAAACTGACAGATAAGGAATATAATTAGTTGATCTAAATTCATTTATCAAATAATTAAAGCAATAACTTCTTTTTCCCATGAACTATAAAAATATAATTAATATCTTTTACTTCCTCAGCTTCTGGAGATGTTTTTAGAAATACTGACATGACACTGTATTAAAACTTTGGTTTATTTCCTACTTTGGTATCATTAGCCTCAAAAGGCTAACAAGTAAAAATTGAATTCAGGTTTATATTTTACAGGCAGTGAAGTGAATAATACAGTAAAACCTTGATTATTCGAGCCAATTTTTTGTAAACATCTGATAACATATATATATATATACATATATAATTATGCATAATATATATAGCATTATTAAATATGGAGATCAAAATTTTTGTAAGAGCTTTATATGGATTACAGTATAACTGTAAGGAAAAAATTATGTAAATATAGAGGTAAATTAAAATAATTTGATTTCTTAAAAAAAAAAAAAAATTACATACTAATTTAAGCTAATATGTGAGAATATGGGTATATTTTATATTTTAAATATAAAATTAAAGTACAAAATAACAATGTCTATTTTTTTTCTGGAAGAGTCATAAAAAAAACATATTTTTTTAGTTCATTGTCTGAGCTACTGGGTTTTTTTTTTTTTTTTTTCAAAAAGCACTCAATTTCCAAGAAACATCACACCCTGAGAAGTCCATATACTGAAGGTGCTCAAGCACTTACAACTGCTCTAAAATATTAGGAGCAAATAAACGATATTACACAGATAGATCTTCTATTGATCAAAAATTGGCAAGATTGGAGAGCCACTGGTAGAAATTCTGGACTTTTGCATTGAAAGGTAACAGCCTTTTTTAAAATAATAATGTACATTTGACAAATTAACACCCATTAAATTTAAATATATTTTCTTGAAATCTGAGTTATTTCTGAAAATGCATCTTTCATATTTAACTTAGTAGGTATAGTTAAAAAAATTTCACTAAAAAAAAATAATAAATACACAGCTTTTAATAACCAAGATTTCCGATATCCAATGTACTAGTGGTCTCAATTAGCTTGGATAAACAAGGTTCTAATGTACATAAAAATAGTTCATCACTTAAAACCTTTCTCATGAAACAATATAATACATTAGGCTATATGATAGCCATCTGAGGCATTATTCAAATGATTCTCTCTCATCCTCATCTGTCAGAGTCACATTTTCTGTTTCACATTTTTTTAAAGCATCAGTTGATATTGCATGTATATGGGGAATCTCTGCATAAGAGAATGAAGTCCTATTAAGAACAGCCGACCGTTTACTTCTCCTCAACCCTTCTACAGGTTGTTCTTGTATTTTTCTTTTCACAGCTTTTTTTCTTTTTGGTTTTGATTTCTGCAGAGGATTTTCTAAAAGATGTAAAAATGCAAAATTACTGAAATATCAAAATGAAAAGGACAATAATCAAGTCATACATCAGTCAGAATAAAAACAGACATAGGTATGAAAATGGTGATATAATCAGATGTCATATCACAAGGATTCTGTCAGTTAGCAGACAACTGGAGAAAATAACCGAGATATATAAACTTTTAAAAAATGTATACATGAATGTAAGTCTTGATTTATTAAATTAGTTTTTAACCCTTAATCTAAATTGACCATTGGGGCTACAGTTTATGCCCTCAGAGAAGGGGCCTGACCAATTATAATCCTACATGGCCCTAGCAGATAATTTTAAAAATTTCAAAATAAAAAGAAGATACACGCTGTCAGAGGCAGATATTTTCCCACAGATGTTGACCCAGGTGTTACAGGTCTTGTATATGCTAGCTGATTCTTCAGTTTGTTCTGTTCCTATGATGAATTGGGAACCCATCCTCCAATGTAATTCTAATAAAGGTCTTTAGTTAAAACGGTATCAGTTTTATGGCCATGACTGCAACCACCCATCGAGAAGTCTGTCTCATTACAAATATATATATATATATATATATATATATATAGTTGGAAAATAGGTGCATTATATATATATACACAAACCTTCTAACATTGGCCATTAACCAGTCCATACACTTAACAGTGCCACATCATTGTACATGGCCTAAATATTGTCAACATAGTAGCAATATACGTAACATAGTAGCAACAATGTAACATTCATTCATTATTATATTAATTTATAACTATAAACTACTATCTTTAACATAAATGAAACAAACACACATTAATAAAAGCATTGTGATAATTGCAATCCATAACCAATATCTATATGACCTTTCAATGTTCGCTAAAATTTTAGAAACTCTTCTTTAAAAACATTAATGATGTGGTAGAAGGTATCTTAGAAAATAGAAATGAATAGTTTAATTATAGAGTAACAGTGACATGTATGTAATATAAACTGTGAGAAAATAAGAATCCCTAAACATTTGGCAACCCATAGAGTAAGCAAATAATATCTATAATATAACGTAAACAATATCTATATAAACAGAAGTAAGTAATTATTGATACAGCTTTAAAAAAACAACTTGCCCAATTTTAATTTCTTAATTAGCCAAAATATCCATAATTAAATTGTATAATAAAATAAAAATAGAGATAGAGAGAAAGTTATTTGTACTACACTAATATGCCACCAAAATCATGAAATTCATATTTTTAGCACTAATTTGTAACTCAGCAATTACTTCATATTTTCCATTGTGCCTACAGTTAATTCATAGTAACTGGAAGGTAAGTCTTATGTGTGCATACGTATATATATATATATATATATATATATATATATATATATATATATATATATATGCATGTGTATGTAGATATATACATACACACACATATATACACTTCTCAAAACAAAAGATATTTAGGTTCTGGGTGGATTCAGCTGATGGGGAAATGGTTTAAGGATTGATGCATGATCCACAGACATGGTAGGCTATATGAAAAAAAATTACATGTTTGCCAAAAATAAATTACTTGTTTCAAAAATTATTTTTGTAAGCAGTATGGTTTCCCTGAATGACCAGCAACATTGAGTAGCTTGGAGGCATGGAGTCAAAGAAGCTATTAATGAGGAGTTAGGGTATTCTGTATCTCTCTTCCAGAAAAGCTTTTACCATTTTTTGGAGAGTTTAAAGGGGTGGTAAGCATCTAACAACTTGTCTGCCTAGCACGTCCCAAACATGCTACATTGGGTTTAAGTCCAGAAAACACACTGACCATTCCACTCCTCTGATTCTTTTTTCAAAAAGGAAATCATTCATCAAGTTAGACTGATGGGGTCGGCAAATGTTGTCCATTAACTTAAGTCATGTCCAATTGCTGCAGCACGATATAGGACTGCAATAGATCTGAGGATCTTATCCATATATTAGTGATCAGTTAAAGCTCTATTTCAAATGATGTGGAGATCGGTGCACCTATCAATAGAGAAACCAGCATATACCCCCCCCCCTGCTGAATCTGAAACTTCTATGCATGAATACAGGATTGCTTCTAATGCCATGTTCATGTTCCCTTCAAATGAAAATGTGCCTATTATCAGTGGGAGCAGAAAAACTAAACTTGTTAGGCAAATATATGTAGTACATATATATATACATAAAGAGAGAGAGAGAGAGTTGTGTACATATATATGCAGTATGTATATATATATATATATATATATATATATATATATATATATATATATATCTTGCACAATGTCAGTTACTTCAAGACAGTCAACTATAAAGGAAAAAGAAAATTAATTGAACTTAAACAAAAATTATATTTACCTGCAACGTTGTTTAACTGTAAATCTCCATCAAAATTTGTGCTAGTTGAAGGCTTTGGTTCATTTTGATCTTCTTGAATGCTTGAATTTCTACTTGTTCCTCTTTTTTTCCCTCCCTTCTTGTTAGGATAATTCAACTTTACATTCCTCTTTTTCAGTGGTGATTTAGTGTTTGTTCTCCAGAAATAACTAAAGAATTTCTTATTAGTGTTTTTTCTAACAGATATAAAATACACAGAAAGAAAAATATTTTGCAAAAGGCAAAGTACACAAACTTAGAACAATTAATAATTTAAGAAGAGTTCTCAAAGAAAATTTGTATAATATAGATATAATAGTGTTAACAGGATTAGTTTTATTTTCCTACTTTCAGTTTGCATTTTTATGTATATTAAATAAATTAAAAGAATAAATTAATGGTAACTTAAAAGAATAAATTAAAGATAAATTAAAAGACTAAATTTATATACATGCTTTAAAAAATGTATACAACTGATATACTTGTTGATATACAAACACATATAACTGAGTAATTAAAAAAACCATGAATGTTGTATGATTTATAGATATAATGTATATATATATATATATATATATATGCATGTCTGTTTATAATGTATTCTGAAATGGCTAGATCAATCTTAGAGAAATTTTGCATGGTGATTCAAGTAAACCATAGGAAGGTTTTAGACAGGTCAAACGGATTGGAGCTCTGGGTCACTGATAGACAGAGAACACTTTTCTACCCTCCAATGAGTTTGGCAACAGTAAAGTATGGTACCACTGGCTATATATTTTTCTTTAAACAACAGGTTAAAATTAAAACTTTTAAATAACTTAATTCATACCATAATGTTCATGAAGTGCTTTACAATAATACAAATTTGATGAATTTTTGGCTACATTAACTTCAGGTTTCTGAGTTAAATTTTATTTGGTATTATTTCTCCCTTTTTAATTTGAATTTTGCTATTTTTCCCATGCCAATTTATTTGCTATCATTAGGAGTAAAAGTAAAATTTTTATCAGTACCTTCTTGGTTCTCTTTAAAATGTAGGTAATTTTCTGTTGGCTGAGTGCAGGGATAAATCACCTATACTTATATTTCTAAAGTTTATGAAAGAAATTAAATTAAAATGTTATTCATTCTATGAAAAGGAAATTTTTGTTTTCAAAATTATTTGGTAGATACATAATATAATTTAAAAACTAATTTAAATTTTTAAATAAACAGATTCTTTATTTCAGGGTTGAAAAAAATCATGATTTTTTTAAGAAAAATCAAAAAATCATATTTATTTGATTTAAATCAGATTTCTTTGATTTTTTTCTGAATACTAATTTTAATTGTTGTTTTTATGTTTTTTGCAATATACATAGAATAGTTTGTTATATGAAGTAACATCTTATCTATCTAGTATATTCTACACACTGATTACCTAAAATTAAATATATAAATTTTAATCGAAATACATTCCATTATTTTGTAATTAGATAGTGCAAACTAAAGGCTAGAATGAACAATACCAAAAGAAGAAAACTGTCTTTCCATTCCAGCAGATGAAGCCACGGCTGTTGTTATTTGGTAGACAAACTGGATTTCGAGTTCTGTAATACTCTCTTTACCTCTCATTACATAAAATGAATTTTACCAGTCATAATCAATCATTGTACTACCCCTACTACATACTTTCTGATAACAACTCCTAAATTCTTGGAAAGCACATGCTGTCTATTTGTATTTATTTACTTATTGGTATTACTGTGCTGACCGATTCCCAATTCTCATGTCTTTCGAATATAGGTTTTAAAAGAAGTGAAAAAAAAATGATTTAAATCAATGATTTTTTTCAAAAAAAATCAACTGACTTAAATCATGCCCACCCTGCTTTATATGGAAATTTTACTACTAGTCCTAAGGATAGGCATGAAGTAATTGGCATTGAATATCAAACCTAAAAAAAAAATACATAAATAAAACTAAAAAATCCATATATATGTTTTTATTTTGTAAAATATAATTCCTAATGAAAGTTTTAAAATATTCAGATAATTTAGTAATAAACTAATATTTTCTCCATGACATTTAGTACCTCATTGAATTTATTTTTCTATTTTAGAGGAAAGGTAAAAGTGTAGAAAAAAAAGACATGTTTTTATTTTGTAAAATGCAAGTCCTAATGATAGTTTTAAAATATTCAGATAATTTAGTTATAAACTAATATTTGCTCCATGACATTTAGCACCTCATTGAATTTATTTTTCTATTTAAGAGGAAAGGTAAAAGTGTAGAAAAAAAAGACACATAACTAACAATGTACTTACTTTTTATCCGAATGTGATCTAGGGGCAGAAAGAATGTCTTCTTGTTCTTTGTTTAAATCTGTAGCAGAAAGCAAAGCTGGCCATAAAAATGCTGCCATGAATCTTTGTCTCAAAAGCTGAACAGATTTCTTCGATTCTTCAAGCTCAGTACAAGAGCATGTATCAAAAGATGTACGCAACACAGCAGATTCAACATCTATATCATCTTGCATAGTCTTCTCAACAATAAAAAGGTCCTTTTTCTAAAATAAAATATTTTCTTTTATTGAAATGAATGTCAAATGGAAATCCAGAAGTAGAAGACATGAGACTACAAATACAGTCTATGTTGGTTATATGGTCAGCTCAGCGGTCCAGAAAAATCAGACCATATAAGCAGGGTGACAATATATGTGGAACAATACAACCCTATTGTGCATATACAATACATTTTTAATCTATAACAGAACAAGCCTTACCCCCATTCCCATAAGATGACAAGCTCTGACAAGGGACAGTCTGCAAGTTTTCAAGCTCGGAAAAAGTTTGACAGAAAAATTTGTTAGATTTTGGAATCTGAATATAGCAGCATTTAAAAAATTAAAATTTATTTCGTGAAATGATCCAAAATTCAAATTTTCCATAATTCAAAAAAATTTTTTTTTCTCCAAATGCATTACTGTTACTATAACCAATAAGGAGAGATTACTTTAAAAATCAGAGAGATGCTTTACTCCTTTCTACAGCCAAGAACTCCTTGGCATAAAGAAAGGAAAGGTATTTTGAATAGGTCCTCTTTAAATTAGCATAACCTTTAACAAAAGAAAAAAACTGAAAACCAAGAACAAGCCTTAAATAAGAAAAAGAACTTCTTATCACATTTAACTCTTGAGCAAAGTTTAGCTAAAATGAAAATGTCATCCAAATAATTTGTGGCAGGCAGCTACTGGATTAGATTGATAAAATTGCACAATCATTTTTGCAGAAAATGATAATCTTTATAAATAATTAAAAAATGAACTTCTTATTCGTGACATATGATCAAATGAAAAATTTTCCTTTACTTGTTTTTTTCTCAATTTCCTGCAATAATTACTTCAATAAACAGACAGATTTCTTGTCAAGGGCAAGAGAACTGAAATAAAAAAATGAAAAGTCTACATTAACAAAAGGGGGAAAGAGATAATAAATTAATTCAGGTCCTTTTTGATTTAGCACTAATTCTTTAAAAAACACAAAAAGAAAAAAAACAGAAACTCATAAACATTAAAACAGACCATATAACCAGTACAGAAAAAGAAAATGACTGTATAAAGTGCGCTTTAACACATGTTCCCTATTAAGTTACACGGCTTAGAAAATTGACAATATAAGCGAGAAATAGCCGGTACTGACTGTATTATGGAGGTGATAAAACTTGCAAATCTTTCACTGAAAGATAACTGAATTTAATTTATATTTGATAGGCTAAAAGAAAGTTCAAATGAAAGTCTCTGTTCATTATTATGAGATTTGTAAATATTTTAAGAAATCAGCTCAATTTCTTGCTTCTATACTGTACTGCAATACAAAAAAATTTTTTATATGAAATTAAATGAAAAAGGTATGCTAAGTTTCTATTTAATGAATTTTGAGATAATTAAATTAATTGCTTTTCCTTTTCATAATTTTATAAACTGAATGTCTTTCCATGACCATAATTCTGACAGAATATAATATAATAAGGACAGTATTGTTATGCATGATCTTAACTGATGGTTTGGTTTGGTGTGGAGTGCTACGGTCTACTTTTTTGCAGCACAAGGGCTAATGAGACCGGGACCTACAGCTTAAAGCCGATTCCGAATGGCTATGAACATCCATGCCTCAGTGGGATTCAAACCCACGAACTCCAGTACCGAAGGCTAGCACCCTGACCAATCGGCCATCGATGATTGGTCAGGGTGATTCATCTTAACTGAAAAGGGTTAATATATGAGATGTTGTCTCCTTTCTGAGAATTTAGTTTTTTGAAATCTTAATTAAACCCAATTGTGGAAAAAGAGAACTCATCAATAATAAACTTCTGCCAATGCAGTCATGTAGATTTTAAAAATGACTGCAACTGCTTGGCTGTAGTAACAAAAAAGGCCTTTCTCTAATGAGTTTCCATGAACCTTCCATGTTCCTTTTATTTATGGGAGTCGGTGATAAAATTTTAATATAAAACATTGTATAAAATTAAATATGTACTCTCCTCACTTCTAACAAACAAGCTTAAAATCCTAATTCCATCAATGGGAAGCACTACAAGGAAGTAGTGACTAGAGGATATAATTTATATCACAGGAATACTTCCTAGAGGTCATCTAAGGGTAGAATGGTTTGGTGCAGTACAGTCTAATGTTTTGCTATACAAGCGCTAATAAACCTTCTATGGGTAGCCAGCTGTATTAAAGTTACATGTAAGGGAAATTCAGATCTTCAGAAGCTCCACACAGCTTGTCTGGTTGATAAATTCACATGAGTCAAAACTATGACCTATGAACTATGATGTTAAGTATTCAGAATCTTTTAAACGTGTTGTTTTAGAATCAGCCCTGTAGAGAATTAAACAATGGTACTAAAATTTTTGGCTGAACTTTCTTACCACTTAACAATGTATGTTTATGATGATAGGTAATAATAGCATTTTTAACAACTATCATTTTTAGCTGAGTTGTTAAGAAAATAAAGGGAAATAAAAAAATTAAATAATAGGAAATAATAATAATTAATAGGAAAATAAAAAATTAAAATCTGTGCTAGTCAAATAGTGGACAGAAAACTTTAAGATGAAAGAAAAATTTAAATGAAATCTTACCATATTTGAAGAAGCTATTTCAGAATGTTTTAGGAACTCTTGATATTTTTCTGAGCTGGAGTCAGTTATTGACTGTTCTCTATAATAACACTGTAAACATTTTGGGCAACTCTTCCTCCTTTCACAGATATAATCTAAATAGTTTTTACTGTGAGAAACATACTTTGACATACAATGTAGTCTATTTTCAGTAACTTCTATCACTTCCATTGCTCCCATAGTAGTTATATTGGGAGAAAGAACAATAAACTGGTTTTCATAAACAGGAGGCTGAATAAAGTAACTCACAACTGTTTGAAGAGTTTCAGAAAAGTCAACACCCGAGAAAGTGACATTTTCAATATCATCATCTTCATCACATTTTGCTATACAATGAAATTGCTAGAGTGAGGGGGGAAAAATCCTTTTAATAGAGAGTATAATAAATCTTCAAATATATAGATACACACACACACACACACACACACACATATATATATATATATATATATATATATATATATATATATATACATACTTAGGTTTTTTAATTAGTTTACAGTTTTGTACAATTTTAAAACTTTTTAATTTTCAAAAATTGTTAAGGTGAATAATTAGCTACATTTTAAATTGAAATAAAATTCATGACTGTATGCTTAAAATTCATATTTTCCTTCAACAAAGGCAAAATTCTACATGTGCATCATAGGAACTTAAAGTTATTAGGTACATTGCCAAGTAGCTAATGGCTGAGTTCTCCCTACTTGGTACAGCACTATAAGAATTATCATGTTTAGCTAAAAATAGAATCATAAAAAGTTAATTAAAGCTCCCAATAAAGTTAAACAATTCAGTACTAACTATAAATATATGACAGTAATAAAAAGCAAGATAAATATCAGAAATGGCAAACTTATGACAAGCGACAAGTATTTCAATGGCACTTGACAGAAACAAATTATTTTAATTCACTTGCATTCACTGAAAACAACTTTAAAAAGAAATTATCTTCAAGAATGGAAGACATCAAAGGCAAATTCAGAAACAAATATCATCATAAATGCTATTATGAGATTTAGAAGGGCAGAAGGGTGACTACTGTCCCCTGCTGTAGAAATCCCTGTAGAGACCCTGACATTTTCTAGGAAAAGTAAATGAGAGAGGTGAAATATAAAAAGAGAACTATTTATTATTATCTATTTATATTATTTACTGATTAAGATAATTTGATTTTCTAAACATACTGTATATTTCTGTAAATAAGCCGAGAAATTTTGGGAATTTTCATAGACCTAAAGTGGAGAATTGACTTATATATGAATTCATAGAAGCACAAGGCCTTCTTGGTGAAAATTTTTGCTATCAGCGACAGAAAGTTGCCAATTTAGCTAAAATAAACAAAAATCATTTGTTTTTGTTTAAGTAAAAAATAATAAAAAATATATAATGGTGAAAAAAAATAAAATTTGTATATATTTTGAAATGAAAAAAATATATATAAAAATTAAAAAATAAATTTAAAATAACTTTTACCTGTGTTATAATCAGGAAAAAATAGTAATACTGTATTTATAGTAGATTGGCTAAACTTTAAATAAATATATATATATATATTGTATGTATGTATGTATGTATATATATATATATATATATATATGTGTGTGTGTGTGTGTGTCAGGATTTAAATTGTAGATTAATTTTAAAAGATTTTAATTAGGGATTATTTACTGAGAGTGACGCGGCGTGAGGAGTTAGCCACATAAATACGGCTCACGCTCAGTGATCTGAACAGAGAGCAGTGTGCACATTCCACGGACAGAGCTGTGGCTACCCGAAGCAGCTAAGCCTGCCTTTGTTAAAAGTTGGGTGCCAATGTGAGATGCCATTGAAGATGATTGTCGAGTAGTGTGGTTTGAGTTTTCAATAAAGCTATGAAAATGATGTCAGAACTCTAGTGTCGTTTAGTGGGACCTGACATATATATCTATATATATATATGTATATATATATATATATATATATATATATATATATATATATATATATATATATATATATGCTTTATGCAATCTGGACACAGTTGATAAATTGCCATAATCGATATATTGTATTTTAAAATTTTTTACCAGAGTTGTAAATACTATTATTAGTGTCTAAGTAAAAATATTATAGGCTGCATGGTCTAGCACAGCGATTCTCACACTGGATGCTACAGCAGTAATTTAGGAAAAATCATTATGTTGTTTTTCTTGCTACTGTCAAAGTGTACTAAGAGATGTTCTTCTATTTGTCTTGAGGTGCAATTGATCCTCTACTTCTGTGGTACTTTAAATTGCATGCCGCAGCAACAACAAAAAAAAAGTTTCAGAAGCATTTGATCTAGCATTTTACCTACCTCAATTTCATTGGAAAATATTTCCCCTATTTTACCAATGTGGTGACATTTTCAGCTTCTTGGCAACACACCGGAACATTACAGAATTTTTTATTTCTTTTCAACTTTGAATTTAGGGTTTTAGTTTTAAATTTAGGGTTAATTTTTGAAGAAAAATACCACTCTCGTCTTACACATGGATGGGCTTATAATTACAAACATACAGTAAGTCTATAAAAATAAAATAAAAGGCATCTATACCATGCAAAAGGTGAATTTTTAATAAATATCACATAAAACCTTAATATTAAAGCAGTGGTTCTCACATTGTGGCAAAAGGACAAAGAATTATTTTTAAAATCAAACATTTTTATGTAGATTATAAAGGTTTATAAGATGACTTTTAATAGAAATATAACAAGTGGACAACTAGACATCAGAAAACAATAAACCATAATTTCACTGGCACAATAATCAAATAAAGTTTGCCATTCTTAGTATGTATCATTTATACATTATTTAAATCTTAGTTCAATAATGCTTTATGTGAAGAAGAGTTTACAACAATTAAAAAAAAAAAAAAATCCATTTTATTACCTTATAAAGATATGCTTTGTAAAGGGAAATTTCAGCACATTCTCTGGAGTTGTATACTGAAAAAGAAATCAAACAAAAATTAAATTATATTGCAATTAAGACAAATAATTATAAGATGTTTAGCTAATTAATATTATTAATATTGCTGATGATAATGCTTCATAAAATAGTCTAAATAAAATTTTCAAACAATGGATAAAGAATAATAAGTTATATATTACTCTTAGTAAATATTTAAAATATCTGTGAATATATTTTGAAACATATGTTCTAATTTTATTATCACAAATGTTTTGCATAAAAGAACTTCCTATATTTATTATTTCTTGTTTAAAAAGATTAAACATTGAAAAATTTAATTTAGATGGTTTAAAACAGTTCATAACCAAATATACCAGCTCAAATGAGGTAATGAAAGGCAGAAGAAAGTTCTTATTACAAATAAAAATTTATTTTCAACTTGTATTTTTATTTCATCAAATATCATTAAAGAAAAATTCCCATGTAACTCATAATTCTCAAAGCCCCCCCCCCCCCCCGAAAAAAAGACTATATGCATATATTTTTCAAGACAAGTTAAATACATACTATTTTCCATAGAAAGATACATTAAAACTATAAACAAAAATAAGTAGGATTTTGAGAAACTAAATAGCTTACAGGTGACATTAATAATAAAATGGTATGCTCAACTTAGGATGAACACATGTGCTAAACTAACTGAAGTTCTAAAAAGTCATTACTAAAAGTCTTGATTAATATTACTGTAATTAAATTTTTAGCAGAGAACTAATGAACAAGTATATAGAAAACCACAAGGATAAGTTTAACATGTTCTCTAATTTAAAACATCAAAAGAAGCTAAAGAAAACACTTCTTCATAACATTATAAAGTATAAAGAAAATATCCATAATTGAAGACTTTGGAACCATGGACTAAAGTGATATTTTAGTTAATGAATAATTAAAATTAAAAGTGCTAAAAGGGAGATGACTGTCAAATTATTCCATAAAAATTAAGATGCAAACATTTATTCTTGAATTAAACCATACACTCACTTGCCAAAAAAGTAATTACTACTAAATGGCAGTTAATTAAAACTCTCATCAGAGCATGGCATCGCACACTGAACTCTGACAAAAAAATTTGGCAAAGAGACGTTCACCCTATGCATAGAAACTCTAATTGCAGCAAAGTGTTGCATCACTAAATGCTAAGATTTTAAGTATTAGATTTGAATTAAAGTACATATTACTTTCATAAAAAAATAAAGTTTTGCCTACTGAAATTCCTACTTAAAAAATTTCAGTTAAATGAGAAAATACAAGATAGTTGTATTCCTAATAATTTGGTCACAGGAAATTATTAAGCACAACAAAATGTGGCATGCTACCACTGAAGAGATAAATAGTCTCGAGACAGATTTAAAGAGCAAACTCTCCAGAGACCTATACTCTTAGAGTGTTTCATACATATTTCAATCCATAGATACAAAAGAAGCAATTCCCTCCATCCCCCCAATAAATAAATAAATATATAAATAAATAAAACAAGAACAGCAGTAGCAGTTGTTCTAATGCAACCCAACAAAACAATACAGACCATTCTCTAGTTAAAATCCCACTTTCCAGAATTAAGTCGTCTTAGACTGCCAGACAGTAGAGCCTTAGTAATAACAGAACAAATAATCATATTATAGATCCAGTAGACAACCTTAAGAGTAAAGCCCTAAATCCTGTTACAATCCAACAGGACCAGAAGATTTTACCTTCTGCAGATATTATGATACATGTCAACCCCTAATAAGACTTTTAATGAAATAAAGTTGAAGAAACTTAACAACATTAGAACAATTAAGCTTTTCAGAAAAAAAATATCACTAAAAATCCTCTTCATGGAGAAGGCAACCACACTAGTCTCAGAAGGATTCAAAGACGTTAGAATTACAGCACAACAAAGAAGTACACTTGGGTGGCTCATTCATAATGCAAGAGATAGTTCAAGATATTGAAAATGTGTCATTTTATATCTGAAGGGTGAAGGACTAAAGGGAGGGAGAGTCATCATCTCACCCTCCAGCGAAGAGGTGAACAAACTAAGGGTTGGAGGTAACTGAATAAACTGCATTTCCCTGGTTTGAGATTTGATAGCTGCTTGTTTCCACTGTTAGAAATGAACTTGTGAATACAAGAGTTTGTTTATTTATTTTGGGTCCTTCTGATAGTGAGGGAAACATGGAGGAGTCACATATTTCCTTTTCTTCTTCTTGTACTCTGTGGAGTGCTTTGAAATTATTTAAGTAAGAATTTATACAGACATATGTAGCAATGATTTAGACAGCACAGTCAAAAACATTTTTAAAATTACAAGAAGCCACTGATGTTTTCAAATTCTTTATCTGGCGATTTAAATTAGTTGATCACAAATATTTGTCAATTATCTCTTGGTGAAAATGGGTGCATTACTGAGGACAAAGAAATAAATAACAGTTTTGAGCCAACTGCACATGGGGATGTCTGAAGGCAAACAGGTTATCATGTGTAACTCACCTGAAGTATATGATGAAGAATTAGACACTCCATTGAGTTCTAAAAGCAAAACAAAATCAGCAATTAAAAAGGGGGTAGCAAAAGAAAAAAAAGAAAAGAAAAAGAAATTGTGAAAACTTACATTTATTTGTAGGATCAAAGAAAAAATTAAAGTTTTTAATACAAATTATAGCAAGATGTTTATTGCTACAAAAGGAAATTTTTAATTTCAGAGACCTACAAAAAACTGAAAACCAGAGTAGCAAATTTCAATCCAATTGCAATGCATGTATGTCAAGTAACAAAAAAAAAGTTTAGTGGCACAGCACATTTTGCCTTACAAACTACAAACACATTAAAAATATGCAGAAACATAAAAGTATGAGAGATTTATCTAAACTAAAACTAAAAGATGAGCAATGTACATTTAGTAATCAAAATTGAGAACAATTGTCTTTAAAGTATTAAAAGGATTAAAAATTCCACTGAAAATGATT
This sequence comes from Pardosa pseudoannulata, assembly GCA_032207245.1. Classification (NCBI taxonomy): domain Eukaryota; kingdom Metazoa; phylum Arthropoda; class Arachnida; order Araneae; family Lycosidae; genus Pardosa; species Pardosa pseudoannulata. Next base: position 137,801,750 of record CM063506.1, read on the forward strand.
CATATGGATAAATGTAGACCAATATCAATTATGGCTCATGGAGGTTGTAAATACTTTCTGCCAATTGATAATTTTCTAAAGCGATAAGTGTTTCCAATTTGTAACAAAACTGAGGTATTTAACTGCTTTAAGAAACTTTTAGAAAAGATATTTAGGAAAAGAAATATTATCAGTTTGTCCCAATAATGATTTAAAAAATTATAAAAAAAAAAAATACTTTTTAGATAAACAGGATATTAAGACATGAACAAATAAACCTATACCCCTTCACAGCACAATGGTACTAATAAGCAGTTTAATATAACTGCTATGAATGGCATAAAGACTTTAGAAAAAGATAGGGAACTTCATTATAAATTTCCAAATGAAATATTGCTTTGCTTCTAATACGTTTGGAAATGGATGTCACAATGGATTTCAGAAAACGACTTTTGAATTATACTTAAAAATAAAAGGTATCACATCATAAGAATTTTTGATTTCATAGTATATGTCGGCATACCTAAGCCAAATCATAAGAAATTAAATATAAAAACAAAATTAGGATCATATTAGTATATGCTTCAAAGATGAAAAAATATCAAATCTGGCTTAAAAATGAGAAAAATACTGACAGAAATATTAAATGTTAGGTTTAACAAAACTAAGAAAGGTACTGAGCAGTATTGGGCCCCCCAAACAAGAAATATGCTAACTGTAACTTTCCATAGATCATTCAGGTCACAAAGACTTTTTGTTTACTAGGCATTTGGAAACTGAGTCTAAAATTAAAAAATCCATAAAGAAGTCTGTGACTAGTGAACTATTATCACAGTTTAATCAAATACCTTGTTTAGAGTTTAAAGACACTGTTCCCCCTTAGAGACAGAAAGCCTACAAATATGTACTATGGAATAAACGTGATTAATGCAAGGCTATAATCTATAAATAACATTAAAGTTTACCATGTAAAATCAAGATAACCCTGAATGAAAGTATATTTGACTTTTGTTGTTAAAATCCTCAATCAAAGTTTCAGAGCTGATAGGAACAAGTAGTGGGGAAGCACAAGCTAGTTAAGTTAACATTCTGAAAGTTATAATACAATATCCTCCTCATTAAACAAATAAAGTACACATCCTATCTGAAGTCTGAGAAAAATTTTATTGAAGATTGGATTAAAATGAAAATGCCATATAAACTAACAAAAAACCAAACCACTATGAAAGAAAAAACAGGTTTATAGCAAATAAAAAGACAGGGAGGGGTAAAGAAGTTTTGTAAAAAAAAAACCCTGAAAATCATAATAAGGGAGTTTAATATGCCAAATCCTAAATTAAAACAAACTAGAAAAAAAAATTAGACTATAAACGATGTAAACAGCCCCACTCAATTGAGTGGGGTTCCTATTTAATGACGCATTTATTATAAACTGAAAATACATTAACAATCTGAGGCTTTAAACACTTTGTAATAAATAGAATAAATAATGGCACCATACATAATTTATAGAAAAATCAATGGAAAATTATATGCAAATTCATCAGAGTACAGGTGTAATCACTGATCTCAGTTGAAAAAAATATATAGAACCATTCCCTTTTGCTGGCAAAATAGTATGGATACAAATACCACTGGAATTTTTTGTCAGCTGAAGTGTGAATAGACTGCACCTTTGGGCCTATTATAATAAAGACTGCTGTTTAAAAGGATACTTCATACCAAGGCAGATATTGCATATGTATTAAGACAACTACACTTTTTGATTTAGTTTGGAGTGCTACGGTCTACTTTTTGCAACATGAGGGCTAATGAGACCAGGACCTACAGCTTAAAGCGGACTATGAACATCCATGCCACTGCAGGGTTTGAACCCATGAACTCCGGTACCGAAGGCCAGCACCCTAACCAATCGGCCATCACTCAGCTACTACACTTTTTGAGAAAGTAAAAATGAGGAAAAATATAGAAATCCATGTAGTGATTGTGGTTAAATGTGATCACAAAAAATTATTTTAGAAAACCATATTAAAGATTCAAAATCCACTAAGAAATAATTTTTAAAAAATTTTGAGAAGAATCAATATTAGATGAAAAAAATATTAGTTTGCCTATAGATAATTATGGTCTTGATGAATTAATTATCACAAAAACATCTTAGAAAGAATTTTTAAAAGATCAACCTAGAAGAGCATCCTTATTATATTTCCTTATTATAGTATTATACATAGTTATATGAAGAAGCAAAAATAGTGACTGGACTAAGAAAACCTACTATACTATAAAGGGTAGATTGCATTTTTACGAGAAAAAAGATTACTAGATATACCTGAAAAATATCAAAAACAGTTGATGAAACAACAGGGGAGAAACCAAAATAAAATATGCTTTATTTAAAACCTTTTTTATTTGCATTTTTTTCTTTAAAGCAAAAAAGTAAGGAAAAGTTTGTAAGGTACAGTTATCAGTTAAAACATGCAACAGTTATCAAAAGTTAGGAAACCTAAAGGAAAAAAAGTGTTTTTAAGGACTGTACCTGTTGCAACTGAGAAATTTACAAAGAAAGAAGTAGATGCCTGTGAGCCCTCCTTACCTTCAAGAAATCACCCCTTTATATGTCCTCTAAGTATCCTGATACTATTTCTGTAGCAATATACTGTTGTTAATGTCTAACTTTATATATTTATTAGAATGAAATTAAAAAAAAAAAAAAAAAAAAAAAAAATACAGGCAGATCAAGATTCCTGTGATGATAAGTGACCTTAAATATTTATGTTAATGTGAGAAAATCAATTTTTAAGTTCTCATAAATGCATCTCTGAGTTCTGCTAACTTCTTAATTAGTTGAGAAATTATAAATAGAAATATACTTAGAAAAAATAATTTATAACTTTCAATGTAATTAATGTAATTTACACAGAAATTTTTAAATATATTGCAAATGTCATTAAACTATCCAGTATTTTGATTAAAAGCAAAATAAATTATCTTTCAAAATGTCTATCTTAAACCTAAAAGGCAATTTTTGACCATAAAGGTTGTCTCCATTGATGGAGGATTTATGTTTTCAGAATCTTCTGAAACTGAAAAGGACAGAAAGCCATGCCCTCAGTGTTAAAAAGGGTGACAAAAGAGAGCATTGACTACACAAACATTTGAAGTTTGCAGTGATTTTTTTCACTTATGGGAGAAACCAAGTGTACATGGCAGACATACAGATTATTCTATTACGGAAGGCTTAAGGTGCCTTACAATTATTACCCACTATGTACAAAAACTGTATTTAGAGTAAACAGCTGTAAAATAAATGTCTTAAGGTATGTCTATGTTAAAAACGTCATTTTTTGCCAAAAATCCTGATTTTTTTTTATTTTTCTATTGTAAAATTTCAACTTTTAGGCTTCTAAATCTGTTTTTGTTTTGTCTCTACAGCATTTTAAAGAAAAGTTACAGCTCTTTAAACACCAGTGACAGCTGTCAAAACAAAACAGAAGTAGCAATTTCGGAACCGGATGTTATGAATTATTTGGAAACATTTTTTGGGCAAAACTATTTAAATTTTCATGAAGATTATTTTAAACATTTTTCTAGTATTTTTAATAATTAGCAACTTGGCAATTAGAAAGTTTTGAAACAAAAAAGTATGGGGAATTTTAAACATTTATTTTAATTTTTTAATAGTTAAAGTTGCTTTCATAAACTTCAAATGCGTTTCTCAGAACAGTATTTTTAATAAAATGTTGAAACTTGAAATGCGATTTCATTTCTCAAAAAGTTCTGAAAATATTTTGTCGAAAATTATTATGAATGCTTTTGATAGTATTTACTAGTGAATGACCCAAAAGCTTTAAATTTGGATAATTTTTAATGATGTTACACTCACAGTTAGATACAAAGGCAATGAAAATTCGTTAAAAATTCAATGAGTATGATTTTGAAGAAAAAAAAATATTTTACCAAATGTAAATTAAGCAAAGATTTTAGGTGATTCACTAATCCAGTGTATAAGAAATGTGTTGCATAAAAAAACATTGAAATAATTTAATTTATTAAAAAATTAGACCTTTTGGAAAAACCCGAATTTTTTTTTACTAATTTTTCTTCATTTATTAGAAATTTTATAAAAACTTCTCCCAGAATAAATTTTTTAAGTGCAATTCTCTATGATAATATAAAAAATAAATCTAAAAATGTAAAAAAAATGAACTAGTTTCTATGATTAAAGAAAAAAGTTCTTCGAAGGCAGACAGATACCTTAAGTTATAGAAGGACTATTTGAACTACTGAACTACGGTCTTCAATACCTGTTTTAGTTAATCTTGACCAGTACAATTAAATGGGTTTGGAAAGTGATCATATAGCTAGGATATTAAACACCACAAATCATGCCTCTTCTACTTCACTAATTTTCTAAAAAATGTGTTTAGTAAAAGTATTTTATGAATTGCTGGTTTATTTTAATTTTTTGTATTGTATAGGAATGCTTAAACAAAGTGCATAATATACATCCATTTATACTTAACCCTTTCATTTTAAATATTTTATGAATCGCCTAAGTATTCTCTTAGCTGCCAACTTGTACAATTTTTCCACACTATGTACAAATGTATAGATAACTGTAGAAATGATTTTTAAAATTTATAAACTTTCTTTAAAAAGACATGCAAAAAAGAAAACAATGGTAGGCATCTTGGTATGATGAATTGATGCTACAGAGAGAGCAGTATATGGTTGGCTATTGGGCAGGTGAAGAAAAAGTTAATAAACAATAGAATGAAGGGGTCATATTTGCTTCTAAATAGTCTTGGCTTATTGCTAAATATGTAAATATATATATATATATATATATGTGTGGGCGTGAACATGTGTATAATGCATATATATATATATATATATATATATATATATACATAATGGTCATTTTAATCCACCACAGAGATAAAAAGTGGTTTCATGTTGGCTTAAGTGCAGTCATTAGTGATCGAGAGTCAGAAGAGAAGATTAAAAAATGTGGATTAATGTTACATCATTTCTCCAGAGCACCTCTCTTGCAAAATACATGTACATGCTATTATATAGTAGACTGAGAGCTAGGCAATCAGTACATTAATAGTTAGTCATGTGATGATGCAGGTGAAGTAAATCTAAGTTATATAATGGGGTTACATAAGGAGGGCTGAGGCAAGCAGGAATTAATTTTGGTGCATGCAAAATCACCAATTTTCCAGAGAAGGAAAGAACAAAATATTTTTGCCAAAGGTTGCAATTTAAGAATAAAATCACCTGACATTTATTTAAAAAAATTAATTATGTTTGTTAGTTCAGGCTAAAATATCAATACATGTATATATATATATATATATATATATATATATATATATAGAGAGAGAGAGAGAGAGAGAGAGATAAATAGATAGATAATATATAATGTAGATATAATGTATATACATATAGAAATAACACATTGTTAACATAGTAAAACTGCAGCTGGTAAAATTGTACTCATTTTTATATTGGAGTATAGACAGCCATGCTAAAGACGGATTTCATGCTTTGCTGGTAACATGTTATTAAATATGTATACACAAATATATTTCCTCAGCCAAAGGATATATCTGAGTAAACAGAACACTTCCTCAGCACTTTGGCTAGTAATAATAACAAATATAAATTCCATATTTTAATAAAATCACAATGTATACCACTAAAAAAGAAGAAATTAAAAAAAATTCTGAAAATACATACTTTGACCCAAATTCTTTTTGCCAGGAGAAATGATATTTCTCATCATTTCAAACATTAAATTCAAAACTGAAGTGAGCCATGATCGTTCACTTTTAGGAAGGTAATTTTTTTCTTCTGGAGAAATTTCGGGTATCTCTTCATCACTTTCTTCACATTCTCTTTTCCTAATAGGAGGGCGTTTTGTTAAATATCTGCGTTGAGGAACATAATGATTTCCATCTCCCATTCTTTCTTCTAACATTCTATGCAATTCAACACTTATTCGCTGGAGATGCTCATAACTCAACTGAGAAAAATCTAAGGACTTCTACAAAATAAATATGAAATCAACTATAAATCAATAAAAAACTATCATGGTAGTCACAAATGCAGGGCAGAATTACCCTGATCAATTTCCTCACCAAGAGTTTAAAGATAAGCATACACATAAATAATGTGGTTAAAAATGATCAAATGTTTTTTCTTTAAATTAAATTGGGATAACATAAAACTATCTAAATTTAAAATACATAATGCATATAAAAAATAATACAAAATTTGAAAATTAAATTAGGAAATGACTTCACACCTCATTAAAAAAATTATAACATTTATTAAAGCTCTTTAATAAAATGCAAAATTACTATTTTTATAAATTTGAAATAAATTTCAAAAATGGTTTCCTTTGATGTTATAGTTACACTGAACCGAAACTTGTAAATAATTTTATTTTGAAAAAGTATTATATATATATATATATATATATATATATATATATATATATATATATATATATATATATATATATATATATATATACATATATATATATATATACATATATATATATATATACATATATATATATATATATATATATATATATATACATATATATATATATATATATATATATATATATATATATATATATACATATATATATACATATATATATATACATATATATATATATATATATATATATATATATATATATATATATATATATATATATATATATATATATATATATATATATATATATATATATATATATATATATATATATATATATATATATATATATATATATATATATATATATATATATACATATATATACATATATATATATATATATATATATATATATATATATATATATATATATATATATATATATACATATATATATATATATATATATATATATATATATATATATATATATATATATATATATATATATATATATATATATATATATACATATATATATATACATACATATATATACATACAAATATATATATATACATATATATATATATATATATATATATATATATATATATTTATATATATATATATATATATTATATATATTATATATATATATACATATCATACATACAAGTACATAAGAATGAACTAGGTATGCTATTGTTGATCATATAATAAAAATTAGTATAGAAATGTTTAAAACCCCTAATATTCTCTCTTCCCCCCCCCCCAAAAAAAAAGCAAAAAAGTGTTACTTAGGCTGCTGGGGTTTTCACAGCTTTGAGAATACTCCCTCCTTCCAGAAAAAAAAATTATATATTTAAAAAAAATTTTTTAAAGCTATAACAAATGGCAACAGCTAATTTTACAGCCCATAAAAGCTTTAAAAAAAATAAAAGTAAAACATCTCATTATTCAAGATGTAGGACCAAATCCCCAGAAATCTTAATGGATTTATATGTCAAAACGGATGCAAAACAAGTATTTTTAAGTGTGGGGGGAATAAATAACTTTTATTTTTTTTTAATATGAAAGTATGCTAAGCACATTTAAAAGGATTACATTTTACTCTAGAAAAGAGTTGAAGAAAAACTAATTTATCTTAATTACTAGAATTACTTCTTAAAATAAAAAGACAAGCATTCAATTTCTTTTGTTATTATAGAACATTGCATGTACTTGCATCCAAGTTTAGTGATATCAGCATATCTTTTATCTTCAACCTAAAGCATTTCTACTCTTTAAAATCACAAATGACCTTTGCTTACTTTTCAGTACTTTTTTGCAGTGCATTGTCAAAATACCTTACAAAGTTTAATATGTTATTTTAAGATTTGGTGGTATAGCAATATATACATACATATGTGTAAGAATGAACTAGGCATCCCATTGTTGATCCTATATTAAATTAATGTAGAAATCTCTAAAAACCCTAACAACTCCTTCCTTCCCCCCCCCCAAAAAAAAAGCAAAAAAAATTTATCTGCATTGCTGGAGTATTTAAAACCTTGTAGATACCTGTAGAAAAGCATAATAAAATTTAATTAAAACATGCTGGTTTTTTAAGCAATGACAACTCCAAACTCCCAACCCCCACACCCACTCCAAAAAAAGATAGAAAAAACTTTACATGGCCAGGTTTTTTTTAAGCTTTTAAGAATGAAAATAATTCTTAGAAGATGTATTTAAAAAGCCAATACTCATTAAAATACTAGATCATTTAAATTTAGCCTTTAATCTATCCACAAGTCTGAAAAAGTAAACTGAAGTCGGTAAATTTTACAGAGAACCTGTATAAGAGGATCTACATTTGTGAATTATTCTTATTTTTATTAAACCTGTATAAAAAGAATTAAAGAAAAGTATTTTTTAATAAAATCTTTTAATTTCAATACATAAAAGTAGATTATTTTGCAAAGGATGTAAAAAAAAAACAAAAAAAAAGGTCTGAGAATCATTGGTTTTAATGCTTTTATAGTTCATATAAACCAGAAGTGAGGAATATTTTTACCATTAAAGGTTATATTTAAATTAAGCCTCAATAATGGACACTGCATTTAGTAATATACCTATATATTAAGGTTGTTAGATTTTTGACATGTGATAGTTCTATACAGTTTTAACCACTGTTTTATATGTCACGTCAAAAACATATAAAATTAGTGTTATGTGCTACTGTAATGAAATTAGGCAACAGCAAGCAATTAATTTTTTATATTAGTTATTGTTAGTTACTTAACTATTTAAATATTTTTCCATAGTACTATTTTGAACAATTTACTATTTACAGGGTATCTGCCAAAATAAATTTTTTCAAATCCATGACTTTTCATGACTTTCCCTGATTTAGCAGATCATTTTCCATGACTTTAAAAAGCTTTCCTTAAAGCATATATGAATAAAACTTCTGATGTACATACAAATAAAATATATGCTTTTATAGAAATTACAGGAATTGTATCATAAAAATACTATAAACTTACTTTATAAGTGTTAATAAACTCACATATATAAAAATTAATTGTTGTATCTACATACCCAAGTTTAATCATATAGCAATTTTTCAATCAAAATGTTTCCAATTTGAATTCAGGGTACTTTGGTATTATTCAAGTGACCATGAATAATAACCAAATATAACCCTATAATGTTTATACACAATATCTCTAGAGATAAACTTATATTTTGTGCAAAAATCTTAACTAATTTTTATTAAAAAATATTAATTATTATATTAATAAAATTTTAATCTACAATTTAAGAAAAAACCGGAATAATATACATTTACCCGCCCATTAAGCTTTCTTGCTTTAAGTTTCCTTGGTGAACAAATTTTACTGCGCAATAGGGTCAATAGGATAATACATAAATACTAAACTCAGTAACTTCAGCCAAATGACAAGTAAAAATAGAATTAAACAATTCAATGCATTTTTTTTAATCGGTAGTTTAGCAGATCCATGACTTTCCATGACTTTTACTCATTTTACTTGAAAAATCAAGACTTTCCATGACAAAATTAATCCATTGTCTAAATCCATGATTTTCCATGACTTTCCAGGTGCGCAGAAACCATGTATATAACTATTAAACTATTTTATGACTTATTAACTATTTAATATAGATAAACAAATCAGCTCATTAGAGCAAGTACTTTTATCAGTATATAGTTTGGAAACATGCATAATTTCATTATTGGTTTTTGATAATAAAAAACATGGAAATGTCATATTTTTAACAAAAATATTTCATAATTATTTCCCCATCCTATTTTAGTGATTTTGCAAAGTTGAGTAATCCTGTAACATGGTCGAAAAGTATTGCTAATTGTGATAGATTTAAAAATAATATACATGTTTCTGAGTTTGTTAATATGACTATTCTTTTCTTTTATTATCTATTAAGTTTTTGTTTTGTTATGAATTTTTTAACTTTGGGAATATATATTCATAATTTTTAACATGTTACTGAATGATAGAGTAATTTTGATCATTACAACTAAAACATTATACATTTACTAACAGTTTATCATTATGTTGATAGATGATCACTTATTTTTAATAAATAACTTCTCATAATAATAGTAAAATAGTTGTATCCACATCTTTAATTTTTTTTTATAAACTACATATCTAAATACAACTTTAAATAAAAATAATAAAGTAAAAATATTATAAATAAAATCATTACATTATAAAGAAATACAACAATTGTAAAAGAAAATATTTAGTTTATAACTAAATATAAGTTGTAAAAAACACAGCAATAGCACAATTCTATTAATTTTCAAATTGACATAATATATATAAAGAAATATTGATTGATAGATGAACTAGCTTTCATGAAGACTGCAAATAAAATTAACAAAGGTCACACACGTTGGTTTTTGATAATAAAAAACATGGAAATGTCATATTTTTAATAAAAATATTTCATAATTATTTCCCCATCCTATTTTAGTGATTTTGCAAAGTTGAGTAATCCTGTAACATGGTCGAAAAGTATTGCTAATTGTGAAAGATTTAAAAATAATATACATGTTTCTGAGTTTGTTAATATAACTATTCTTTTCTTTTATTATCTAACAAGTTTTTGTTTTGTTTTGATTTTTTTAACTTTGGGAATATATATTCATAATTTTTAATGTGTTACTGAATGATAGAGTAATTTTGATCATTACAACTAAAAGATTATACATTTATAACAGTTTATCATTATGTTCATAGATGATCACTTATTTTTAATAAATAACTTCTCATAATAATAGTAAAATAGTTGTATCAACATCTTTAATTTTTTTTATAAACTACATATCTAAACTTTAAATAAAAATAATAAAGTAGAAATATTATAAATAAAATTATTACATTATAAAGAAATACAATTGAAAAAGAAAATATTTAGTTATAAAAAATGTAAGTTGTAAAAAACATAGCAATAGCACAATTCTATTAATTTTCAAACTAACATAATATATATAAAGAAATATTGATTGATAGAAGAACTAGCTTTCATGAAGACTGCAAATAAAATTAATAAAGCTCACACATGATCGCAAAGCCACATATTCTTCCCCTACAATACAGAATATTAGTTTAAAAGAAAGTTATAATTAGTGATTAGTAATTTGCAACAAAAGTTAGAATTTTCAATCAATAACCAATATTAGATGTTTTCATATAAGGTATTAAGAAGAAAGAAAAAGTAACTTACAGAAACTTCTTCTTTAATTCTGGAATTTGGAATGACATTTTCTATGGCAAGTAATAATTTTTCTGTAGCAGTTTCTCGACAAGATTTTAATTTTAAATTTCGTGCAGAGCAAGATTTAGATGGAGCAAGAGGTCTTAAAATTTTAGCAAATAATTCAGGATCCTTCACACCCGGATCATATTCACCTGTTCCCTGTTAAATTAGGATTTGATTAAATAAACATTTATAAATATTTAAATGAGATCATTTTAAAAATTCTGTAATTTTCAATAAATCTATTAGATAATATAAATTTAATATAACATATATAAAGCAACTGGGTAAAATTAGCTCACTAAACAAAAGTTCTGTTTTCCATTAAGGTATCCGTCTACGTTAAAAATGTCTATTTTTTGCCAAAAATCCTAATTTTATTTTATTTTTCTATTGTAAAATTTCAACTTCTAGGCTCCTAAATGTGTTTTTGTTTTGTCTCTACGGCATTTTAAAGAAAAGTTACAGTATTTAAACATCAGTGACAGCTGTCAAAACAAAACGGAAGTAGCTACTTCGGAACCGGAAGTTGTGAATTTAAAGCCTTTTAAAGAGCATTTTTTGGACAAAACTTTTTAAATTTTTCTGAAGATTAGTCTAAACATTTTTCTAGTATTTTTAATAATTAGCAACTTGGCAATTAGAAAGTTTTGAAGCAAGAAAGAATTTTAAACATGTATTTTAATTTTTTAATAGTTAAAGTTGCTTTCATAAACTTCAAATGCATTTTTCTCAGAATGGCATTTCTAATAAAATATTGAAACTTGAAATGTGATTTCTCAAAGAGTTCTTAAAATATTTTGTTTAAAATTATTAGGAATGCCTTTGATAGTATTTACTAGTGAATGACCTAAAAGCTTTAAATTTGGATAATTTTTAATGATGTTACACTCATAGTTAGGTATAAAAATAATGAAAATTCGTTAAAAATTCAATGTGTATGATTTTGAAGGACCAAAATTTTTTATCAAATGTAAATTAAGCAAAGATTTTAGGTGTTTCACTAGTCCAGTGTATAAGAAACATGTTGCGTCAAAAAATATTCAAAAAATTTAATTTATTAAAAAATTAGATCTTTTGAAAAAAACCCAATTTTTTTACTAAATTTTCTTTATTTATTAGAAATTTTATAAAAACTTCTCCAGGAATAAATTTAAGTGCAATTCTCTATGATAATATAAAAAATAAATCTAAAAATGTAAAAACATGAACTAGTTTCTACGTTTAAAGAAAAAGTTCTCCGAAAGTAGATGGATACCTTAAGGTAAAATTTTAAAATTAGCTAAGCAATCAAAAATTATACAGCTGAAATTTAATTTACATAAATATTAAAGTTAACCTATATTATCATACATGATTTTCTACAAATATATTTGTATAGTGTACATTTGTATTATATATACAAATACACTTATATAAAACCAGAAAAGGGCCCTTTGCTAAAGTGATTTTCTATACATTAAAATTAGTCATCTATTTTTTTTTTCTTTTGTCTTCCTGCATAACTATAGATTCTTGATAATGCAATTAAAGTCACAAGTAAATAAAACATTTGTCATCTTTATACTACATATAAAAAATTCATTTTTGATGATACTTCAAGTTTATGAGGCCAGTGAAACATGTCACAAAGTTGTGAAATATGAAGGCTCTTCCAGACTGAATACAAAAATTTGGCAATAATTGCAAAGAAAATTGCATACTTCAACATTTAAAATGCATCTTAGCATGGTACAATTTTCACATATCTCAATAAAAACTTTAAAATAAAATTAATTTATATCATAATGCACAGTTAATTGAAAAACACACTGTGAACAGTTTTATCCTCAAATAAATTACTATTTGTTAACTTACAAATTAGCTAGCATATATTTTGTTTACGGTAAAATATAAAATTAACACTAATATACTGCTACCTGATGCAAATAGCTAATTTATTAATGTCTTAATTTATAATTATTTTATACTTACATATTACCTTTTATTACATAAAAGAAATATGGTTGGCCACGACTGTTGTTAATGTTCTAGAAAGACCAAGTTTTACAAAAGTATATCAGATTTATAACACGAGAAATTTTAGAAAATTTTCTCCCTAAATAATCCAATTAACAACAAACTGTTAATTGTTTTTGAATAAAACCCAAAATAAAAAGATCATTAAACTTCATAATTAAAATCGTTTTCTCTCAAAATACATAAAGCTACCAAATTAAAGAAAGTGACTGATAGAAAAAGGGCATTTTAAAGAACAACTTACATTTTCAGAGTGATATTTAATTGAATGTTCCAACAAACGCCCTGCTCTTACTAAGCACATATTATCAGTACGCCCATCAATATGTTTACATATTCTGGCCCATTTACCTGAAATAAATACACAAAAATAATTTAACATACTAGAAAAATTACTTGCTTCAAAATTCACATCAAAATTTTCATAATTCTATTTGTATGCTAATAAATTTGTAATTACATTTTATTAAAAATATAATAAAATTTCAAATATGAATAGTAGGTGATATTTTTCTTCATTACAAATTTCTATCACAGGATGTTCAGAGAGAAACCATTTAGAAATTCCCTGATAACTTCATGCAATTCGCAATTTCTTCCCTAATACACGCTATTTAATAATTTCTTACAAATCTTTTATAAAACTATTTTTAGATATATATTTACATTTAAATACAGTTTTAAAATCTAATAGAAATACAATCCAAATGTTTTTAAAACTTATAACTTTTCTTTTCAGTTTTGGGGTGTCAGAATAGCCTACATAAGGAAAGGACCATTAATCAACTTCATTTAAATAATAATTTTAAAAATACTATGAATATTCTTGCAATTCAGTTTTTTATATTTTTACATGCAACCCTAATATATGCAGAATAATGTATTAATTAGACATTGTATGGTATTAAAGATTAAATTTACTCCATAGTATCCTTAATTTCTTTGTTAGCTGCTTTGATTACTGACATAATTCTAATTGCTTTTTAATGAAGTTTAAATTTTTCTAATGAGCTTTTCTAATTGCTTCATTTTCTAAAGACCCCAATTTCCTTTTCTCCATATTTTCATTTAACAGTAAATAAAAAAACAAATTAATAGCAAATTTTTTAAAAAAATTACAAAAAGTCTTCAATTCAAAATTTTTTAAAACTTTTTTCTTAAAAAAGAAAAATCCTGATAATTTCAGTATTGCTGAATTACTTGATAATTCCCAGTTTCTGGACACCCTGTATCATCAATAATGGATATTCATATAAAATCAAATGATATATAATTTAAAAATAACTTATTTTAAATTATTAAAGTAAAACTTACCATAGCCATATCTTTGAATTAATGTTATAAGCAACCTATCCTCATCTTTAGACCAAGAACCCATTTTGATACTTGGATCAAGTGAGTTGACATACCTAAAAAAATTTTTTACCAATAATGTAAATACTATAAAGAATATAAAGATTAAAAAATATCTATGAAAAGAACCATAATACATTTTCAATGACAAAAATTACACCAAACTGAAAGTATTGAAATAACATTCTGAATTAGAAAAATAAAATCTTTGATAAACTTTTCACAATTATATCTTTATGTTTTTTTATATGGTATAATAATAATAAAAAATAAATAACATGAATGTTAGACACCCGGAACTTTTAAACAAAGAATTAGTTTGTCTAAATAAATTAGAGAATTATACCTGTTAAGCCCAATAATTTTATCAGGCCAGGAGTCAATCCAGGTTTTCATTTTAGGTCCCCATTTTGTAAAGAAAAAACAAAATGGGAAAGACAATTTTTTTTACTTTTGAGGTGAAAAATTATTTCTGTTAAACTTCTTTAATCAGGGGTAAAAATAAATAACTGTATCTGTGATAAAAACCATTTTCAGTTATCCCAATTCTATTTGATAAATTATATAATATAGAAAGATAGCAAAATACTTAAAGTTTTCCTTGCCTTTAATTATATGTCTTTCTTGAATAGTTTGGAATTAAATGCATTAAAGTTTAAAAAGAAGGAACAGTAAGAACATCTAACAATATGAACACATTAGTATGCATAATACATGCAGTTGTTTAGTTGATTTCAGAAAAAATGGATTGGAATACTTTTTGCAAATCTTCATTTTAATTATAAAAGGGTCCTTTTCACAAGACCAATGTAACAATACAGAATTTAGTGAAGGTGTCACTTTTACTACACTGAATTTTGTGAAAGGACCACTTTTACTACACATAATTTTGTGAAGGTGCCGCTTTTATGATATGAAAATTTGTGAAAGGATCGCTAAGGAGACCTATATATCTGAATTGATTCTGCATACTGCATGTAAATATTCTTTAAATACTAATAAATTTAACAGCAAGTATACAATAAAAAAGATACAGTAATGTGTTAATTTGTTAAAATTATTAAAGAAATCCAAAAAAAAAAAGGCCTACCTTTCTCTGAGAGCACATGGTGATCTCTTTTGAAAAAAATCTTTCATTTTCCCCCAATGAACTCCAAATTTCTGATAGCAAGCAATCAATAACTAAAACAAAAAACGAAAAATGCATCAGAACACTTATCAAATAACAGATTAACCTTCCTAGGGTGTGCGAGTATTTTTTTACCCATATCAAATTGAACTATACAGTTGCTTTATTTTTTGGGAATAATTCAAAAATGTTTTATAATTTTGCTTTCTTAGCCATAATAAATTACATTATTCCATAACTTTCTTTTCAATTAGTAGTTGTTTAACAATAAAAATTCTAAGTAGTTCAGGACAATTTGACCTGTGTGGAGTAATCACTGCATATAAAAGATGATGACACCAATTTTTCATACATTATTGAATTATTATTGCTGTGACAATGCATTTGGACTTTTATTCCTTTCCATTATATATTATTTGTTTTCTACAATAAATTGTGAAAACAGACCTGTGTAACCTGCTTTTTTGAAGCTTTCCTAAGAATGACGAAATAGACACTTTTTCACTTTTTTTCTTTTTACATGATTGACAATACTTTTCTCTGATATGTGATTTTATTTCAGAAAATGAATGAATAACACATACAAATGCAATTATCTTTTGTCTATCAGATAAATTAAAAGATAAATGCATGTAAGAAATATCTAAAAAATACGTCTTATGTTATATTTATTTGAAGATTTACAATATTTTATAAGGTGAATGATTTGATTATAACATTTTTATTTTATTTCTAAGTGAGGGCTTTTCTGGTTATATTGCCAAGAGTTATATTGCCAAGCAAGCCCTGGCAATTAAATATATGGGCTATTTTCTAGAATGTAATCGGTGAAGAATGCTTTTAAACTACAAAAATTAAGTAATTTTACAGTGTTATATACCATTTTGACTATTCTACTTTCAGTATTTTAATTCAATGATGTTAAACTGAGACTAATTAAACAAAACAAATATGAATCTTTTAACCTAAATCACAAAATAGTGTGTTGGAATAATCCTTAAAACTGCCCAATACATTTGACTACCTACAGACTTTTATTAAATTCTCTATCAACCTTATTAGTAGTTGCACCATTAACCCATCAATTGCCTTCTAAAATATTAAGCAACCTCTAAACTTGCAGTTTTCCCTGGTTTTCATTCCTAGAGACTTGTGGATAAGAGCATGATATTGCATGCGTTAAAGGAAACAAACGAGGTGATTATTCTAAAACTTTAAAAATTATTTAATTGCTTGGGTTGCTAAATAGCAAAATATTGTAAAAATTCCCTGATATTTCCCAATTTATTCCTGTCTTTTACAAATTACCAGATATTTTCAGATTTAATAGGTTTTCGAGGTTTATAGCCACCCTGCAGTAGTGACATTAGTTCCTCAATCAACACAAAAAATGCAATAAAATATATTGCTTTCTACTTAATAAATCATAAAAATATACTCTTATGTCTAAAAAAAATTTGTTTAACCAAATTAACAATGAAATATAATAAAACTGATTTTTAACATACAGCATCTTCCTCAGGTGTCCATGGTCCTCGATTATACTGTGATGTTATACTCCTTTCATAGCGATTAATAATTTGTTGACGTGTACGGCCGTCCATTAATGATGATACTGAAAAAAAATTATTGTTGATAAAATTATACAAATTTGTAAACTGATAACATTAAATTAGCTGTGGAAAGAAAAGAGGAATTATAAGTTGCATCAGAGAAATAATGCTACTTGATTTCTAAATAAAAATACTGCATTTTCATCAATGATATATAAATCATTTCAAGATCCAAGATTTAAAAATCTTATGCGGATAGGAAGAAATTTCCATAAAAGACTGAAATTTTGTTAGGAATTGAGAGAACCCAGTAGGGCTGTGCTCTTTCTTCAAGTTTTTTAAATCTAGATATCTAAGCTCCACTTACAAAATAGACTTCAACCCTCTAAACTGAGCAAAGTAAAAAATAATATAACATCATTTATATAGTACATAAACTGTTCATTTAAAAATTTAGCTGCTATTTTTAAGAATGTCCTACTTTTTATTATTTTTATTATTGTTGACTAATTTGAAATACAAATGAAATTTACAATATAACAGAAAATAAATATAAATTTTATAATTTATGCATTAGGACATTATACTAACAGGCTTGCAACTGCTGAGGTACTTTCAGAAAGGTGAGAAAAGTGACAATGCAGAATAAGTGACCAAAAAGTTACTAAACATTGAAAAAAAAAAGCAATTTTTTTTCTCCTCTTGATTACACATGTTATTATTAAGATTTTTTCTATTTATTTTAACTCTAAATCAAATGATTCATGCAAGACATAATTTTAGCGTCAAATACAAAAAAGGGTTAAAAATTTTGTTTAACACAACTCAACATTGCTTTTTATTCAAGAAAATCTACAAATCAGATTTGAATACATACAATACATTAATTTTATAATCACAATTTTCTGCATATATTAATGATGTTTTGAAATATGTACATAGCTAAATTAGAGTATCTAAACAAAAATTGTGAAGAAAAGGATAAAGAGAAATGTGTGCTTTGACGTAAATTACTTTAATGTATTAAATGTACATTTCAGTACAAATGTAGATTTCAGGAACTTATTTACGACTTTTTAAAATCACTAAATTCTGGAAACCATATGACTAATTACATTTTAATAAGAAAAATAAGATTAGAGCATCACATTTTTGGTCTTTTATTAAAATATTTTCTTATTAATTCAGATTTTCTTTTTTCAACAACAGACTTTTGCTGTGATACACCATGAAAAAAGTAACTGTTTATTTAAAAAAGTGACTAAAAGTGATCAATTGTAAAAAAAGTGACTAAAGGTGAGAAAAGTGACGGAATTGCAAGCCTGTATTAAGGCAAAAAATATTTTATTCGAAAAATTTTTTCATTGAACTTACTTTTATTCCATGGTATCATTTTACCATGTCTGTGTTTTTCAACAAGGTCATTAAGCTTTTTGTCTTCTTCAGGTGTCCAAAACCTAGAGACAAAAACACACAATTCTCATATCAAAGAATTAATTCAATCTAAATTCAAAAAAGATAGAAGAGATGAAGAAAAAAGTAAGACATTGAAGAAGACATTTCGAAGGTATCATACCTTTTAGATTATAATTCATTAGAAAAATATTTTTAGTAGTAGTTAACAGGTCCATGCTAAGTTTTTTATTTTCTTCCACCACTAATACACTTTCATTTCATGTGCCCAGTAACATTGCACTTGGCCTCAAATGTAAAATGGTAAGGTTTAGATATAGGTGAGGCAGCCACTGTGAATATTAGATGCTGTTTTTTCAAAAAGAGGGGTGCTGATCAAGTTTGTTTTTTAGTCAAATAAAAGTGATATTTTAAGGAAGATTTGGAGTACAACTACCTATGAGTAAAAGTTACATGCAATGTAAGTTAAGAAATAAATTTTACAACTGTCAGAACCTTTTACCAATTACAAAAGAATAGATATTAAATAAATTGTTGCAATCTTGCACATTTTGCAATAAAAGCCAAAACAAACTGTTTACTTCAAAACAAACTATCTTTCATAGGTATTTTTTATGTAACACATTTTTGAGTAGTTTATAATGTTATAGCTGCTATTTAAAATCAAAATAAATAGTATTACTCAACAGATAAAAAATATTTATGTAAAAGCTGCGAAAATTGACCAATTTGAAATAAGAACTTAGAGACTGTAATAATGTTGAAAGAAGAAAAATTAATATTCAAGGAAAAGAGAACATCATTTTAATTGTTTCAATAAAATGTATTCACTTAAAATCTTTCAAAACAAACATACTAAATAAAGTACAAAAATTACCTTCGTTTGAATTCTGCACTTAAACATGTTCGATATCTTTCAAAACACTGAATAGCACTTCTATTAGTCTGTAACAAATAAAAAATTAAAAAATCATATAAAAATATCAAAATAAATAACAAAAGGTGTTTAAAACTCCTTGGCATTTAGTATTTTTTTAAATACTAGAAGAGTAAATTTAATCATGGTTCAAACTCCAGAACAATAGTTTTTTACAAAGTTAGTATTTCTTTAAGTAAGCATATGTTAGATAAAAGAAACATGTTTGTATTTTTAATTCCAAGATAAAATAAATTATCCTACACATTCTTTAAAGAAACTCATTATAATTGTTTTTTAACATAACATTTGACTATACACAGCATACACAGTCTCTTACCACCTAGTGAAAAAATAATTTAATTTTTTATCAATCATATCCTTAAATGCAACATAAAGATGCATAGAGTTAAAATAGGCACTCTTTAAAACTAAGGATCATTTTATCCCCTCTGAAAAAATTTTCCATTGATTTTTTTCAAAAATATTGCAATTTGGAAAAAAGGGTTTAAATTAAAGTATCAAAAATCAAAAATAATAACAATAAAACTATTATAAGTGATGTAATTTTATTGGGACTTTTTTATTATTTTAACTGCAGATTGATTGATTAATATTTTTTCTAATTAAATACCTAAAGGGGTTATTTTTAACCCTTATGTAGAAATATAAGTCAATTCATGGCAAACCTAGTTTTAAATTTATACTGCAGTACTGGATAGGCTGCCCATGATACTTATGCGCATTCAGCATTGTTCACTAACCAATATGTACTATTTAATAATATCAAACCACACACTGTACCATAGAAACAATACTGTTGTGATACATATACAGCATTAATATACTATTATCTTAATTTAAACTTATGAATGAAAAAAAACATCTTTATCATATAAATCACACATAAACAAATATATTTTAATAATTGCAAATCACTATCAAAATCCTGATAGTATTTTAAATGATAGCTAAAATTCTAGAAAATCAACCTTAAAAACATGAATGAAGAGGTAGAAGACATTTTATTTTATGAAACAGAATTATTAGAAAATAAAGTAACATAGAACTGAATTCAATAAATATTGCAAAACCTTTCGCAAACACCAGTTAGTGAATTCAGTACAATACAAATAATTATAAAGATAATTATAAAGACAATCTTGTTATAATTTTGTAATTGTGCAAGATATTTAAGATTAGATTATATAATAAAATATATGCAAAATATACAGATTAGAATAGAAAACTAATACATTATGTGTAGTTATGAAAAATATGAATTGAAGAATTTTATGTATCTTGGTCATGTTGTATGGATATGTATAATGAACAAATGTTCATGCATATGTATATTCTTAGAGACAGCAAACTAAATAATAATAAAAATGCAGAAATGCATATTCAAAAAAGTTTAGGTCTTCTAAAACCAGAAATTTAAATTAATTTAATATCAACTTAAAACATTTTATGAACTTTAGCATATGTTGCTTTATTATAGTCTAAACACAATAATTCATACAGTTTTAAAAACTAGATAACTCAATGACTATCAAGAAATTTAAATGCATATTAAAAACTCCAAGCAACCCCAATTTTAGGGTAAATTTCTTAAAGTACTCATACATTACTAATTACTACTATACCTTTAATGATTTAGCTATATAATCCCAATTCCTTTCTAAATTGTCTTCAGCTAAATTTTTCAATTTTTCCTTTTCTTCAAAAGTAAATGCACCTTTGTTGATGCTAAAATTTAGATAATTATTCCACATATTTTCACATTCATCAGGAGTTCTTTCACCTTCCAACTAAAAAAAAGAACAAATATAAGTATCTTTTGAAAATTATTGTAATACTTATTTTAAAAATCCAACAAAAAAAGGACATTTTAAAAACTCTCTTGCTTTAAATTATTTAAATCTTTAATATAACTTATTTCTAAATATTTTGTTAAATATACACTTTTTATTAATCTTTTGACTATCTAAGTCATATATATACAGCCTTATTAAACACAACATTACAACTCTTAACATTGATAACAGTATTACAACTCTTAATTTCTAGTTCTGATTAGCCCTAAACATATATTTTTGCCTTTATAATATGACTTCAATTCCCATGCTCAGTTGCTTTTGGTAAAGGAGTCAAACTTTTATTTTATGCAATAATTTCGATATTATATTCAAAACTAATGTATAGATTAGTTTACATACTGCTTTTGACAAGAAAGCCATTTTGCATTAAAATAATTGTAAAATATATTTAGTATGTCTTTTGCAAAGCTAGATAAAAATAAAAATAAAAATAAATCAATCTTAGTGATTCATTTCTATTCTCTATTGAGCCAAAGTATAAAAATTTAGGTATTTGTAAAATTAATATTTAGTATTTGTGAAGCTACAGATCATTTCCAAAATTTCAAAGTAGAACCTATTACATATGTTACATTATATACTTAAAGTATTGAACATAATTTATGAACAAATTAATTTTTGACCTGAAAAGTAAAAAGATAAAATTGTTAAACGATAAACTTATTTTAACACAGAAAAACAATAGGCAAGGTAGGGTTGAGTGGGGTATGATAAAGAGAAAGAGAGAAACAGAGGTGAGCTTATAGAAAATTCAACTGTCTAATAGATAAAAATTATATTTTTGTATTTATCTGATAAAAATTATATTTTTGTAAAAACAAAAATCTTTACTAATTTTTATTTGATGTCCAATAATTGTTTTACTTTTGTGTAAAAAAATTTTTTAAATAGATTTTTTTTTAAATGATGTGAAGTAATGTAATGCTCTGTTAAAAAACTGCTTGACATAATTATTAAATAATTAGTCATAAAATCTTGTTAAAAGAAATATAAATAATATAATAGTATTGAACATTATAAAAGGAATAGCAAATTACACTGCCCAAACTGTTACACACCTTTTATTTTTCAGTAAACAACTAATTGCAAGAAAAAAAATTCATGAAACTGGATCCACAATTATTGGACTTAAGCAAAATATCCTTAAGGCTAAGTAAGTCACAAGCACAAGTTCCCAATATTTTTAACCAAGCGATATTCATATAGTTGTGAATAAAGAATTTCATGACAATAAGATAGGGTAAATTCAGATCAACTGCTTCGACAGAATAGTAACCATATACCCTACAAAACTAGTTGAAGCTGCACTGTGAATTAGTTGTACATGCATTTTAAGCTATCATGGGATACCATGTTCCTACAGCATAAAAACAGGTAAACATAAAAAAAATACAATACAGAAAATACTAACATTTACAGCTGAAATGTTCAACCAGTCAATCTTCCCATTAACTTCTTCAAGGAGCTCATCAAGAGGTTTCTTGCTAAAATGATAAGTGTATATATTAAAATTTAAAAAACCTTTACAAGAGAAGAAAATATAATAAAAAAAATATACTAACCTAATATTTTTAATTTTCTTTTGCACTGAAGCTATCTGATTTTCAATTATCGTTACTTCAAATTCTAAGAGATCTTCCTCTTTCAACTTCTTTTTCAAGTAATCCCGCCTAAAAA
Source organism: Pardosa pseudoannulata (assembly GCA_032207245.1). Classification (NCBI taxonomy): domain Eukaryota; kingdom Metazoa; phylum Arthropoda; class Arachnida; order Araneae; family Lycosidae; genus Pardosa; species Pardosa pseudoannulata. The sequence continues at coordinate 137,824,925 of CM063506.1, forward strand.
GCAAACATTACTATTTTACTTTTTATTTCCAATATGGGGCACTTTCTTTTATAGCATTTGTCACTGCCAAACTACAGATATTTGTTGGCTAATATATTATAGGAGCACCACATTGGCGGCCAACATTACTCCCTAGGAAAACACAAAGTGGATCTTCGTAAATTTAAAACAGGAACTAAGCAAAAGACCGCCAAGGCTTAGTTTGCCTTTGATATCATTTGGAAACTTGGACATTGTGAATACAAACTTATTTTATGAGCTGCAGCCATCATCAATAAACATGGTGAATCTTTGGCCAATTCAAACCATATATTCACAATTCTCTGGTTACAAGGTCAATGTCTTTGCCAACTGAGCTACCGCAGCTGTTTACTATTTTACTAAATAATGGCAATGATAAATGAGCTACAACCACAATAAATATTGTTTAAAAGATATTTAAAATCTATAACTTAACAAAACATTTTTTTAAACATGCTGCATTTCCTCAAAATGCATTATTTCTATAGCACAGAGAGTATGATAGTTAATTTATTATTTCTATTTAAAGATAATTTTATGAAATTGCAATAGTATAATCCAGAGGTGGGAAACATTTTTGCCATAGGAGGTCACATTTAAATTTAGCAGTACTAAAGGAGATTACATAAGTTGATGAACATATAAATGCAACTTTTGAGAAATTTTTATAGTTTTTGTATAGATTTATTAATTTATTACATCATTAGCTATAATGCAAAATAAAAATAATAAGTCTTTATTATTTAAAATAAAAATCTAAGCATATTGCAAAGTATTGTGTTATATTGAATTTTCGGCAATGTAAAAATATACCACTAAAACCTCTGATTGGATAGAATTGAAATCCTAACTTGGAACATCAATGCATAGTTTGCCAAATATGAAAATTTTGAGCAATAGTATTAAGTCCTGGTCCAAACCTGGTCTAAAAAATAATAAGAGGCACAAAGCATTTCTCAAAGCTGTGAGTAACAATGCATTGTCTTAGTTTGAAATTAAACTATGCTGAAACCTTGACATTCACACAGAAATCTCGATTACAATAAGATAAATGTAAAAAGTTATTCCACAATATTGGGAATTTCAACTGCAGCAAGTTGCAAATTAATAAAAATAGTATCACCATCTATGTGTTTATAGGAAAACTAACAGCTCAAATAAACAGTAAAAATTTAAAGAATATTATAATCACTTCAAGACATAAAATAACAATTCTTGGCAAAACATTGTTTTCAAAATTAGTAAGCTTATTTTCTGAAAAACAAAGCTCTATATATATTACCTTATTTTATAGGGTTTCAGGGCAGAAAAGAGAGCAAATCCAGTGACACCATCAAGAAGCCTTTTATTTTCCTCCTTTGTCCCTGAAAATTATATATACATTGGTAAATTTATTTTAGTAGATATTTTTACTTGAATTTTTTTACATAAAAGAAAATAGTTATCTAAACCCTATAAAAATTTGTTTGTGCTTTTTTGTACATAAACCAATTCAAAACAGACTGAGATCAAGACAAGTATCCAGGGATTCAAAAAAAATTTAGAGAATTCATTTGCAAAGTCCCATTTTTGTAAGACCATGATTAAAGGAAATATTAATCAAAAATCCCTTAAATTGTTGATTCTTTTGATTTAAATGCCCTTTGCACAAATAATTCATGTTCACAAAAATCCTGGCTGAAAGAAAGCAATAGAGTTAAGGACTACGCAATGCAGTTATATTGTCACAAATTATGTGACAGGTGAATTTTATCAATAAAATTTTTTCAGCAAATTTTAGTTATTTTTTTTCTTTTTAACAATAAAATCAAGTACCAATACAAATAACAAAATTACAACTACATTTTAAAAATTCAAATTGACCCTTCTTTAGTACAAAAAACAACTGTCAATCAGTAAGTACTGAATAAAGTAAACCAAAGATAGAAAATACTCTTTACACAGTAGCTGTAAATATATCTAATATGATTCTTTTATGCAGAAAGTTTTAAAAAAAAAAGTATTCTTGATCTTAATCACTGATTTTCGTTTTAAAACCAATGGTTAAAATCCTAATTTAAAGTGATATAAATCAACAGATTCTGTCTAAAACATCAACCTCGAAAATATGATTTCTAAATTAAAATACAAACAAAAAAAATTTAGTGAAGTAATTAAAAATCCTTAGATTGGAAATTTTTTATTTCATTATAAAGCATGCACTAGCTTGATTTTTTTAGGATAAAAAAAATATTTCATACTTTTGATTAAATTCTGTCATTTTGAAAATCACTTGTACCCTTAAACAACATAGTTAAACAGTAAAGAAAGTTTTCATTCTTTGTGATATATTTTCTTATGCAGAATTTATAGAAATTTATAAATATTGAAACAATTCATAAATTAACTTACATGGTCTTGGAGGCTTAAGATAAGCATTAACATCATTATTTCGCAATTTAATTTTGGTATCTTCATTATTCGGTGGCACCTAGAAAAATAATAAGCATTAACACAGATATTAAAAAAAAAAAAAAAAAAAAAAAAAATTCCCTGGGCAACTCTTTATATTTTTAAAGAAGGGCTTTACAAGATTAGGTACCCTTTATCCTTTGATGGAATCAGAATAACAAGCTAGATTAATGATATAGCTAGATAAATGATAGCTAGATAAGGTTAAATTTGGAGTGCTACAGTCTACTTTTGTATTACACATGGGGTCATAAGAATTTGATCAAGAAATTAAAGTCAATTTCAAATGGCTATGAACATTCATGTCATCAGAATTCAAACCCAGACTTCAGAACAAAAAAGCAAAGCCCTACCATCAGGGTTGGCATGATTTAAATCAGTTGATTTTTTTTTTAAATCACTGATTTAAATCATTTTTTTTCAGTTCTTATAAAACCTATATTCCAAAGACAGGAGAAGTGGGAACCAGTCAGCACAAAAATACCAATAAGTAATTAAGTGTAAATAGATAGCATATGTTTTCCAAGAATGTAGGGGTTGTTATCAGAAACTGTGTAGTAAGGGTTGGTACAATGACTAGTTATGACTAGTGGAATTCATTTTATGTAATTTGAGGTAAAGAGAGTATTACAGAACTTGAAGTCCAGTTTATCTACCAAATAACAACAATCGTGGCTTCATCTGCTAGAATAAAAAGACAGTTTTCTTTTGGTATTTTTCATTCTACCCTTTGTAACAAATTAGGAGTGTATAAAGCATAGAAACTAATTTTTTTAATAAAACAGTTAAATCCATAATTTGTTGCTTAAAAAATATTGAAATAATTGTGTGTTGTTGCTTTTTTAATTAAATAGTTTGCATTAAATGAATATTTAATTTGTCCTTTAATTTCCCATCTTATTTAATTTGCATTATCCAATTACAAAATAATAAAATGTATTTAGATTAAAATTTATATATTTAATTTTAAGTAAACAGTGTGTAGAATATACTAGATCGATAAGCTGTTACTCATAACAATTTATTCCATGTATATTGCAAAAAATATAAAAACACTACAATAATTAAAATTAGAATTTAAAAAAATCAAATAAATCTGATTTAAATCGAAAAAAACTGATTTAAATCAAATAAATCTGATTTTTTTTATTTTTTTTTTAATTTGTGATTTTTTCCAACTCTGCCTACCATTTGGCTGTTGTCTGGAGGAGATGAATGAAATTTAACCTGTGCTGCATTTTTAGACATATTCACAAAGGGGTAAAGTTAAAAAGATTTACTTTATTTTTCTTTTAATTTAAGGAAATCTAATGTAGCCTCCACACTATGGCCAGTTGTTCACCACTTCCTGATGGTGACCTCGAACGATGGTTCACAGGTCGCATCCACATGCTGGGCCACTAAATGAGCTGAGCGCATTGATTTGTCTATAGGGTCTACTGCGCACTTTGGTTGCACATCTGGCTGCCTTTGATCTTTGGAGAAAAACCACCTCCGAAGCCATCGGCCACGATAAGCCAAAGCCCCTCCAGACAGTGATGATGGCTTGCACTGGACCATAGTGTGGAGGGGCCTTTAAATACTGATATTCATCAAAACATTAAGGTTCTTTTTTTTTTTGTTTGTTTGTTTGATATTTTCTTTATACTTTGCATAAGACAGCAGAAAAAGTAGACAGATAAAAAGAAAGAAAGGTCAAAATTTGATGTACATATTATTTTAATATTTTGTTTACAAGATTTCTTTACAAAGGCAAGTGAAATAAATTATAGTAAAGAAATTAAAAGTATGTTTATTTACAAAGATTTCTTTTTATACTTGCTTTTATAACATTCACCCCCATCAGGCATTAGATAATTGTTAGCCATGACTGCTGTGTTGTTATCATGGAAGCACTATATAGGTAGCCACCATTATTCCCTGGGACAACACAAATAAACAAAGTGGGCCTTGTAATTTGAAATCAGAGATCTAGCAAAACAGATTGAGAAGCACTGGTCTAGTGTTTTACTTTAAAGCAATTTGAATGGAAAATATTTCCCCTCTATTACCTACTTAGCAACAATTTCACCTTCTTGGCAACACATTTGAACATTCAAAAATTGCTTTTCTTATTTCAGCTTATACATGACAGAGTTCTCACTCTTTTTCCAGAAGAAAAATTAAGGCCTTTTTAAGGACCAAAGTAATTGTTTATATGGACCTACTTGAAATACACAACATAAAGAAAATAACCCTATTTTCTGAGGAACATATTTAAATGATTGTGAACCAGACAAGGCATGTTCAAGAAATGCCCTACAATATTTCAGAATTAAGTTTTTAAAAATGTATAAAAATTAATAAGTTAAATCTATTTGACAAAAACTAATTTTGAAAAATGTACATCTATAGTTTTTTGAGGGATCAAACTAAAAACAAATTGTGAATAAAATACAATATAATAAACAGTACTTTCTAAGGGTTTAAAAATGACTGATATATGTTTTTATATACTAGATGATACTGATGCTGCCTGGGAAAGAAGAAAGTTTTAGACTTTTCTATTACATTCAGTTCAAAGAAAATTAAACTTCCATAAGTAACTGAAATATCTACAAAACCCCCCACCCTCCATGCTTCGTTTAGTTAAAATCTGCTTGACTGTTAGCTATTAGAAAAGGACAGCTGACTTTATACTTAAGCCTTTTTAGCATATGAAAGATTATTTATTTGTCAAATAAGTTTTCTAGCTCATGACTATAAAAAATACTAATAAGCTAAAAGTACTTTCATAATTTTTTAAGGATATCAAGGAAAGGAATTTTGAATTACTACAGTAATATACTGACAACATATGTATTTGAGGATTTTATTTACTATTAATACTGCACTTTTGGCTAGAAAATGTAAAAGAAAGTTATGAACTTTAACAAATATTTATTTACTATTTACAAAGAAATTTCTAAAGTGCAAATTCACATACATAAATAATTTCATTTTAAAAGTTCAACAGATTTCTTTTTTTTGAATCAGAAATTTTTTAGCTCAAGTTCTGTAACTCAGCTACTTTTTCTTTTATATTCTTTTATATTACCATGGAAGAATTGATACAGTTCCAATTTCAAAATTAAGAAGTTTTTAAGCAACTTTGATAAAAATTAAGTAGTTTTAAGGGCCTTTAAAAATGAAAGCTAAAATTAAGGAGGTCTTAAGGACTTTTAAGAACTGTGGAAACCCTGCAAGAGTTTTGAATTTTAAGTAAATTTTTGAAGAAAAATCGCACTCTCAGATTATATACAGATGGGCTTATATTCAGAAATGTATGGTAGGCTGTAATGAATGTGATTATGACATTCTCATTTTTCTCTCTTGAATGGACATTACAGACTTTGTACATATATATTTTACAAACGTTTTAAATAAATAAAAGTAGCATTCAAGAGCATAAGTCCCAAGTTTAATTACAAACTAATGAGGAATAAGCAATACTATTATAGCACAGATAATTAAAACAAACATACCATTCGTCTTACATCCCGAAAGTATGGAGCAGCAAAAAAAGATATAGCTCTGATACGATTTGGAGGTTTGTCATTTACTTTTTTTTTATATTCATCCGATACCTTTTGCAGATCTCTCTAAAAATATAAATTCACACATTAATATTATAAAAATAAATGTGTTACTTTTTAATTAATTAATAAGTAATATTTACCTGTTTTTCAAGGTTTCTTTTTAAAGCAAGTTTAACTTTCTCAATTTCAGCTGCTAGCATTAGACTGGCAGATTTGTTTAATTCTAAACAATTTTTCAAGACTGTTAATTTTGATAATGGTTCTTGTTTAATCTAAAAGGGAAACAAATGTATCATATATTTGTTTAGTATTTAATCAAAATAAAAGTGAAAGAAAACAGGCAATGAAATATAAAACATTTCTGGAAAAAAAATTGAACAAATATTGAAAGTATTACTTTTTTTTAATTTTAAATATATTGGAAGAACAATGAGTAATCACCATTAAAATGGTTCAATAATTAAAGAGCCAAAAAATTATAATAGGCATTTTTGTATGGTTTGATACAGAAATATAAATACTATACAGCAACAAAAATCGAATTCGGGATTTTTCAGGCAAAGCAAACTTTGCTAGAACACGAATTATTTGTAAATCCTGGTGCTGCCCTCTTTTAATGAAAAAACAAAAGAAAAAACATGAAAGAAGTTGTATCCCAATTTACAAAAGATTTGCAGATTTATCTGATTTTTTAATTTAAAAAATTTATAAAAAAGTTGCCTTCAAGCTAATATTGCTCCAGAAAAGATAAAAGTACTGAATTTCATAGCTAATCATTACTAGTAACAAATACCAATGTTCAGATTTGGAGTGAACACTTCAGTCAAAATTTTATAACACAATGGCTAATTAGATTGGAACCCATTAGGGGAACCAAATTATATTTAGCAGTATACAGATCAGTAGATAATACTGCAACCAGAAATATTATGAGATAAGGTAAATGCCAGCTCCAATCTCATCTTAATTATTTTCTTTTAACCCTCTTCATTATCTTCTAAAATTATCCCTATATGATCTTAATTAAGAAGTTTACATAATTACACAAATCTCTAAATATAATAAATGCACTTATTCTATGCTGATTTTGCATCTTTTAATTAAGATAACCATCACATTCAATCACAAATCAATGTACTAATAATCAGAAATCCTAGTTTTAAAAGCAACTATTAAAAATTTACCCCAAGTAAAATATAGTAATTCAGTAAATCACAACATAATAGACTGCATACTGCAGACATGACTCTGCATTCTTAAAAAAATAGTATTCCATTGGTGCCAACTTCCAAAAGAGAAAAATATGGAGTTCATCACAGAAATAATGTTTTTTAGTGTATAAAAACATAAATTTTAAAAAGGGAAAAATATGAGAAAATGGCAAGGTTTATTTAATCTATGAAAGATATATTAATTTAGTATTCACAAATGTTTTAAAAGCAAAAAAATACTGTTAATTATTGAAATATCATTTTTTAGTACATATGTAAAATACAATTAAAAAGGTGTAATACTGTTTATCCAATATATAAAACAAACATATTAGACTTTAGCATGTCTAAATATTGTTCTACAAGATATTGCTATTTTCAAAAATTGTTCATCGAATTCATTTTCAAAGTATTTTAAACTTTTACTGCATTTTACAGTTAATAACTGTTCTAATGTTTCATTAGACAAAGATTGTCTAAAATCAGTTCTGATTTTTTTATTTGGCTGAATATTCGCATTTTACTTTTTACTGGAATACAAAATTAACAACAAAAAGAACAAAACAAGAATGGGAATATTTAGGAATTTTAAACTATATCACAGAAAATCAGAAGAATTACATTTCTGATCAGAACATTGGAAACACATCGAAAAATTGGAAAACTTTTGAGTATAGAGAATCATTAGCACCTATGGTGTTCCTATAAATTATTTTAAAAAATAATAAACTGATTTCAATTGGAAATAAATAGTAATGAGATAATGCTTATATCTCTACTTAATGCAACTATGAATAATACATAATTAGAAAATCAACTTACTTTAATATTTAGAGATCTACTGCAATGATCTGAAAAGAAAGTAAAAAATTATCATTTAAGAAAAAAAGCAAAAAGAAATTTACAAATACTTAAAATTTTTATGTATACTGTATTCACTTAATTCTTGTGTACCCTATAATTTACAAGAAAAAATGCCAAAAAACTTTATCTTGTATATAGCATAAACCTAAAAATTAACATGCAAATGACGTCCCAGACAGTAAACTAACTGCACCAGGAACCAAATGAATCCACCTCCAATGCTATTTTAATATCATTCTTCAGACAACCTAGTTCAGAAATGGCGAGCCTTTGTCACTTAATTTGTCAATTAAATTATGGTTTATTAGTTTCAAGGGTCGTTTGCCACTAGTTATATTTCTTTTAAAAATCATTTTTAAAACCTTATCATCAACATAAAAATGTCTAATTTTTAAAACTGTTATTTCTCCTCTTGTCACAATATGAGAATCACTACTCTAATATATAGGTTTTAATTGACAGTTGCCACTGTCGCCACTATCAAAACATGCTATTCCTTATACCCATTTAATACCTTAATCATAAATACTGAATAATAATTCTATTAATAGCTCCTAATTAATTCCTATGAAAATTCTGATTAATCCCAATTCCGGTTCCTTATTTACAGTACACCATAATTGTAAATACAGCTTTTGTTAAGAAGCCAAGTTACGACCAAACAGAAGTTGACTACTAGAAAATAAAATTTTTACTTGCTAAATATAATTTAAAACAGAGTTAAATTTGCAGAGCTTATAGATATCAACTCTGACTTAAACATTACCATCTGCACCAAGATTTGGGAGAGAAGGAGGATGTGAGGAATCGTCAACTGTTTCTTGCTTTAACAGCATTCTTCCTACAGGAGTTATAATAAAATTCGAATCATTATTGATAGATGACGTTTCGTGAGGTCCCAAATGTTCCCCAGACATATTTATTTACAACACTTTAATAATTCATCAACATAACTTCTATCACGCTTTCATTTTTAAAATGTAAACAAAGAGATGCCTCTTTTACACAGTTAATGGTTAACAATACCATAAAACGGCAGTTGGTCGAAAATCTAAAAACTTATTTTGGATTTTTTATAATTAAGGTTTAAATAATTAAAAAATTATATATTTTTATTTTATTCGTATTATACTTATTAAAAAAATAAATTTTATCTCAAAGATCTCAATGTCATAATAAATATTGATATCATGTGCTAGTAACTTTTAACTTAACTGTTAAGTTTCGATGAGATTTCGGAGATTTGTTTATAAACCTGTCTTAAGATTTAAAATTCATGTCTCCTTGCGTTATATTTCGCATATGAGACATGAAAAGCATTAAAAATTATTCAATAATAAAATAGAACTGCCTAATTTTTTGCCAAAATTATGATTATTTGCTTAAAGTTTTGAATACGGCCTATTTTGTGTATGTCCTCTATCGTGTTTATCTTTTCAACATTATAATTAAATGTCTGTTTTATGTAAAATATTAACTTGTACTATTTTTTATTATAAAGTTCATTGGTAGACATGAATGGAGGCAAGATTATTAAACACACTATACATTTGAAGCAAAACTACTCCACATTTCTATGCCGATATCCTCGTAATAAACTGTTGGAAACACATTGCTATTCTGTGCATGGTCAGAGAGGAATAGCTATGATCTTTCGAGTTTTGAGAGGTGCTTTGAAAATTCGTTACATAATTCTAGGATCAGCTGTTGGTGGTGGTGTTCAGCTATCTAAGGTAAATAGCTTTTATGTTTTTTAAAAAAATAAATCGTAAGCCGGTACAATGTGAAACTCCTATTTACATTAAAGTATAACCTTTTTATGTTCTTTGAAAATTAAAAAAAAATGTCTGCGGATGTTTTATTTATTTTTTATTTCTGGTTTATCTCTTGAAATGAAATTTTTAATTATTTTGTGTGTTTAAAATAAGGAAATATTTTAATATTAAAAAACAAGAATAATGAAAAATAAATTTATTACATTTATAATAAATTTTTATATTATTGTTTATAACATTTACGGGGATCAAGGGGGGCAGAGCCCTCCTTGGTTAAAAAAGTTTTTGATAACTCAAAAATTTATTTAAAATATTAGAAAGTTCTAACGTTTTAATATTGTTTGTAAATTAAAAAAAATCTTTGCATATGTTTTATTTTTTTATTTCTGATTTATCATTTAAAATGAAATTTTTAATTGTTTTGTATGTTTAAAAGCAGAAAATATTTTAAGAATATTAATAAACAAAAATAATCAATTTTTGATGTTTAAAAATTAACAACCAATTAATATTTAAAAAAATTTGTATTAATATAAATATCATTTTATGCAGTTTTCAACTTTTTTGCCATTAATTGCAAAATTAGTATATTATTTCACCATAAAAAGTCAGTTATTTTAGTCACGCCGAAATCCGCTCCCATTCAAAATGTCAGCCTTCCGGTAACTCTGCGCGAAGGAGTTGGTGCCATTAAAAAATTGCCAAAAATAGAAGGGGGTACCCAATTCTTAAGTAGTCCCCATTAACATTATTATATATCTATATATTGTATTTTATGTAGTTGTAGTCAAAATTTCTAATAAGTTTTTATTCCGTTATTAGGGAGTAATAAATGTTAGTATCATATGTTAAGATTCTTGCAGTTTGAACTTTGCATAGTAAAATTTATTCATGATCATGTTTTGTTACCATGTATTATGACACATTTTAGATTTAAAAAACTTTCCAAATAAATTAATACAATTTAATGAAAGTAATGTGTCAATAAAAGATTTTTCTGTTATTTTATTCTTTAATTTTGCTTTCTTATTCTCCATATACACAATTTAAAAATTGCATTAAATTTGTACTTGTGTTTGATCATGTTTGTACATGAGCCTTAGAGAACCTTACAGTTTGAAACTGACATAGATATTTTATATACAAATCACCTTTTTTTTTTAATTTTAAATACCTTTTGATAAGTAAAAAGTCTAAAATCATAGGTTTTTTTTTTTTTTTTTTTTTTGACTGATGCTTTATTTTAATATAAAAAGTATTTTGGTCAATGTTATATAATAGCTTTTATAGCATTACCACTATTTAAATTAACTATGAAAGCAGAAATTTCAAAATGTGGACAATTTCAAAATGTTGTAACATTTATCACTATCTATAGTTGTGGTAAAATATTAAATTTAAAAATACAGACAAGTATTCCTTATTTACCCTCTTATATATTACTTTACAGTATAATGGCAGCTATCTCATCACATCCAAAATATTTTATTTATAATCTGGGAAGCCTATCATTAAATACTGCTTATGCCCTGATTCATCACCATTAAAAAACTGAATAAAAGCAATATTATAAGACATTTCTCAATTTCAGTTTTTCTATGAAATTTAAAGCACTACAATAATAAAATGGGATAAGGCAGATACTTAAATATAATAAAAATAAAATATTTAAGTAAAATTTGCAAATAAGATTTGTAATGGAGTTAATATAAATTTTTCTTTAATTTTTAATGAATATGAAACATAGTAATCAAGCCAAATATTCTGGTGTTGTTATATTTCTTTTTCTAGATAAAAATATTAAATAAAAAAACTGCTTGTATATAGGCAAGTATAAATCGCTTAGACTGAAAGCAAAATAGGTAAATAAATATTTATTTAGAGTCACTATACATTGATGCGATGCAATATAATGATGTTTTGTTGTCTTACTAGTCGAATTTCTCTAAACATTTATCAAAAATTATCATGGTTAGTTTCAAGTAAAGTTAACTAAAAATAGTGGTGGAAAGCCATTCACTCATAGTAACATTTAAAAAAAAAAAAAAAAAAATCTTTATTTATGTCACATTCAATTTTTTCCAGTTAAAGAGTTAGCTTATAAGTATATAACATATAGAATATAGCATGTTATTAAGCTTATTTCATATGACTATAATGTTTTTCAGAACTTTTTATACCTTTTCTTCTTGTTTTTTTCCCATGTTCTTTTAATAAGGTATAAATTTAGCTTGCCATAATAGATATCTAATTTTTTGTAACATAGAAATATGAGGATTGGAAAGAACAACTTCCAGATTTTAGCTGGATTGCTGATTTACTTCCACCATCTGAGAAAATTGATGAATTCCGGGAGACTCTCATTGAATTAAAAAACAATGTAAGTTTACCAGAAAGAGGATGGATCAAACGAAATTTAACCATGCTGCTTGATAGAATTGACAATTTAGGTGAGCTCTATGATGAGATTTCTGATGGAGACCCAACAACTGCTATTGCTGAAGGTATTGTAGATTTTATACTTCACAGGATTTTTTTCTTTTTAATTTTAACTTGTTGACTATAATGTCATTTTAATTATTGAGTTCTCTTTACTTTCACACAGGGTTGGAAAAAAAATCATGATTTAAAAAAAATAAATAAATAAAATCAGATTTCTTTGATTTTTTTTTTCTGAATACTAATTTTAATTGTTGTTTTTTTGTTTTTTGCAATATAGTTTGTTATAAGAAGTAACATCTTATTTATCTAGTATATTCTACACTTACCTAAAATTAAATATATAAATTTTAATCTAAATACATCCCATTATTTTGTAATTGGATAATGCAAACTAAGTAAGATGTAAATTTAAAAAACAAATTAAATATTCTTTTAATGCAAACTGTTTATTTAAAAAAACAAATCACAATTATTTCAATTTTTTTTTAACTACTGAATTATGGACTTAATTGTTTCAATAAAAACACTAGCTTTGATGCTTTATTCACTCCTAATTGCTTATGAAGGCTAGAATGAACAATACCAAAAGAAGAAAACTGTCTTTCCATTCCAGCAGATAAAGCCACCGCTGTTGTTATTTGGTAGACAAACTGGATTTAAGTTCTGTAATACTCTCTTTACCTCCCATTATATAAAATGAATTCCACCAGTCGTAATCAATCATTGTTCTACCACTACTACATACTTTCTGATAACAACTCCTAAATTCTTGGAAAACACATGCTATCTATTTATATTTATTGGGTCTTTGGAATATAGGTTTTAAAAGAAGTGAAAAGAAATGATTTAAATCAATGATTTTTTTCAAAAAAATCAACTAATTTAAATCATGAGAACCCTGCTTTCACAGCATTAAATTTCAAAAAGTAGTTTGCAAGGAAATATTCATAACAATATATACATTATAGCCTGTCAACTCAAAAGTAAATTAAGTTTATTTTATGCTCCAAATGCAGATCTTGTTCTTTTATAGGCATGAATAATAAATAAACTATAAATTTACAATTATGAAGCAATAGCTTAACAGTTTGTTCTAACTTATATGTGTTTGTATATGTGTATCTGTGTGTATGTACAGTTAAAGCTCTTAAATTAAATTCATTTACCACTCTTTTAAAATTAGCTTTTAATGAGCAATAAAATTATGCATGTAATTATAATAAAAATCATATTTTGCCTTTGTATTTAGTTTCGCAGTTTGATTATACAGTTTCCTATATAGAGATGCTTTGTAATTTTTGGGGTATTAATTATTTAAAATTATATGCAAATTAAATATTTAATTATTTTAATTTTAGAGTGATAGACATGTTTATAGCTAACTATATAATCATCTAATAGTAACAAAATATTGCTTGACATTTTTACTAGATGTTCATGCAGATATTTTAATAATATCAACCTGTTAATAGTGTTCTTCATTATTAAATCTTGTTATATTTCCATTATTATAAATTATGTTGTATAAATATGTTTGCTGCAAATGAATGATGTATGCCATTGAAAAATAGAAAAAAAAATAAAAATATTGGCAGTGCAGTACTTTGTTCCTATGTTACAAGATTAAAGTTTGAAAAATATGCTGAAAAAGACTTCATTTCTGATTATTAGATTCAAGTATACATACTCTATGTTTCTTATTTATGACAGTTATTAGAACTTGAGAAAATAGTATTAAACACTTAAGGACAAAAGTTAATTTGTTCTTGTGCAACATATTTTGATCATCCTTTATTCTGAGATAACTTGGACAGACATAACTGCATCCATTTCCTTAAAACAACAGTCCTTATTAGTAAAAGTATTTTTAAATTATAATTAGGCACATTAGTTTATTTTTAAATCAACAATAAAATAAAAATAGGAATATTTTTTTACAATAATAGAAAAATAACTGGGTCCTTAAGTGGTTAGAATCTGTTTGGAAATTTTTCTTTTTAACTAACAAGATGATAGTAAATCTTAAACAATTTTTAAATTTAAAATAATTAAACATTTGATTTGATCTCTCTTTTTTTTTTAAGTTTGATAAGAATTTCATATTTATTTATGTAATTAATTGGTACAACTTTAGAATAGCTTATAAGATAAAAGCCTTTTAGATAAGATTGCTCTATGCGGCTACTTAAAATATTTCTGAAAAATTACTAATTTTTAACCATCAGCTTTGTTCTGAAGTTTCATTTATAGGATATTCTATATGTATTCTTCTAAAAAGTTATTTACTTAGAGATAAATTTCTTTCTTTATACCTTCCTAATATTTTGTATAGTTATATAATATGCTATGTGTTAAATTCACTTCTTTTTAAATAATTTAAATTTATTCAGTTTTGTTGTGAAATTTTTTTAAAGCTCATTTTGATTTTCATTTCAAAGATTATTTCTTTTAAGTTACAATTTTCTTTTTCGTTAATAATTTTAGTCTGTCAAGTAGTTCAAAACCATCTTCTTTTTATACATTCTTTTTGTTTCAAAAAGCATGTTAAATTTATATTTGTTTAGAAACATGATAATTGACATTTTTATACTGGGACTTCTTTCTTACTTTCAATAGGTATGTTTGCTATTTTAGGAGGCAATTCTTCAACTTTACCACTAGGTTTGTCATTTTTGTTATTTATTTTATCTATCCTTCTAACTGTCCCTCTCTGTTTTATTTTCCTTTTCTTGTATGCTTATTTTTAGTTACTCTATTGGGGTGTTAAATTATACCTAAAAAAAAGGTGAATTTGCTTTAAATTCGAAGCTATTTACAAAGTTCTTTATGTGTGTTTGAACTACGTGACAGATTGTAATCTGTTATTACTGAAATGAGAAATATATATTACTTTAATGTGTTATTTGAAGAAGTTATTAATCATAATTTAATAAATGTTCTACATGAACTAAATACATATGTAAATATAGCTATACATTCCATGACATAGCATGGGATGAAATATTCTTTATAGTGATTTTTTTTTCTTGGCAGTTATAAAGTATAAAATAAAAAAAAATTTTTAATTTACTAAAATGTTCTAAAATTTATCCATATTTATTATATTAAATATTTCTGACAGACAATAAAAATATCATTGTCTAGTGCATAAAATGCTTAGTCTAAATGGATATAAGTTCGAATCCCACAGTGGCATGGATGTTCGTAGCCGTTCGGAATCGGCTTTAAGCTGTAGGTCCCAGTCTCATTAACCCTCATGTTGCAAAAAGTAGACTGTAGCACTCCAAACCAAACCACTAAATGGATATAAACACAATTGCAATTAAGTAGCACAACCTAGAGGTATGAAATGTATGAAACCTAGAGGTACAAAGGTTCTTATTGTTTACACTGTAAAAAACTTAACAAAGCCCTTTTTTCAAATTTTGAATTAGTTTTTTTTTATTTCTTTTATTTATTTAATGTTAAATTCATTAATTTTTTTCTGGTAACAATTTGTCTTAGTCAATCAGTAGAGTTCTTATATTTTGGCAAACCTGACAAATGACAATTCTGTTATCATTACCACTCTACATACCATTTCTTGAGTTGATAACTTTGCAATTTTTTAATATTTATTAAATTTAGCATTTTTATAATCAATGCCTTATATAATGCCTTCTGTGCTGTATCATAAATTCTTCAGGAGAATTTAAACGTTAGGAAACATGCAAAATCCTAATGCCTCCCTTCTCTAAATAGGCATTTTTTCCATTCCTTCAGTGGCACATTATCTTTGTTGATTTGAGCATTGTCCAAGTTATTAATGGGTCTCATAAATCCCCATGGACCAAGTTAATTTTTATATTCATATTTTTATGTTGAGTATATAAATATAGTGGTAGTTAAGATTAATTTTAATTTCTGGAAATCAGTAACCAAAGATATTTTTTGTTATTGTTGTTTATCAATTTAGTTTTAAATTCTCAAACTACACAGCTTTATAAAAGAACCAATACATTTATATATTTTAATAAAATATAAACATATTGAATCAATATTTTAGTCTGTTTTTACAGGTTTTTCACCTAGTTTAATATAATGGTGTCCAATTTAAAATTTAAAAATTCCCATTAATTTAGAATTTGAATAATAAAAAAAAAAATTTTCAATAAAATGTATCTTTAATGAAGCTCTTAAGTACTTAAGATTTTTCTTTTTATGATTTGTTTTCTTATAAACAGGTATTTAAATCAGAATTTAGTTAATTTAAAAATTTTTGGGGCTGTTATATATTCTAGTTTTATGATTTGTTCAGTAATCTATCTTGTTTCATAAAAAAAAATGCAAAAGTCTTTATTCTGTTCTGTAATTTACCAGTCTGTGTTCCTTTAGGTTAAGAAGAAAAATATTTTTGTAAATAATATTTTTGTTGTTTAAAATAAGTGTACTAACTTATTAGACTTCTCCATACTCTTGAGTTCATTATAATACATTGCTATTTTGTGGATTTTCTGTGGTGTTTCTCTGACTTCTGTAGTGGGTTTTTCTAGTTAGTAGTGTAATTAAATTGTCAATCACAAAACCTAGTATATTGTAATAAAACTCATGACCAAGTATTGTCTTTGACATCCAATGATTTTAATTATGAAAAATATAATAACTTGTTTAATTTTATATTATTTCTGTCTGTAACAAGACAATTATAAATCATTTCAAATGTCAGCAAGTGATATAAGTGTATTTATGTTATAAATATGTTAATTCCTTAATTTGGCTCAGGGTAGGAAGAAATATTAACTAGTAATGTGCATATGTAAATTTCCGTACTTATTTCTTCATGTATTAACATGTTAAATTGTTCATAGAATTGTTTTGGAATATGTTAATATAGAACTAAAACCTGATTTTATCATTCAGGTTCATTTTAATTAGATATAGAAATAAATATATTTTTATAAAACAGGATGTCTATTAAAAAGAAGGCTGAAACAGGTTAAACTCTATATAGTAATTAAAATGAAAAAGTATTTAAAAGAAAGAAGTAACAAAAGAAATGTTAGTTAAAGCGTACAAAATATACTGCTGCAACTCAATTTTTAAGTCATATTATTAATAGTAATTTCAACAAAAAAAAAAAAAAAAAAAAAAAAAAAAAAAAGAAGAAACCTTATAAGAATATAACTTTAAATTGTTGTAATTTTTTAACTTTAGATAGTTTGAATCTTTTCATATTTCTTAAAAGTTAAAATTTAAGTAGTTCTTTCTGCAGTAACACATTTATTATGTCTTTTTTCTATGATCATTTTAAATATGTCAGAAAATTCTTTGAATATCCTCAAAATGTCAGAAAATGGGCTTTTAACATTTCAGTAGAAACCCTGTAAAAGGCATCTTTTATTAAGTATAGAAATATTTTAAATAATTTGTTTTTCTATCACTTAATTATATTTTGATATATTCTTAGATATTGCTTTGAGCACTCCAATGTCAGCAACTTCAATGGCATCATCACCTTTCAGTTTTTCATCAAATTCTGGATCAGATTCTACAGATGAAAAAACTAGGATTGACAAATTACAAGAAGAATTGATAAATGTCCAGGTAAACTGCATCTTTTTTTAATATTTTATCATGTATGAATTAAGTATATTATTAAAATATTTATTTTACAAGGTGTCTATTTATCAAGAATGTCTGAAAAATGGCACAAGTGTCTGAAAAGTTTGGAAAAAAAATTAGAAAAATTATAATTGTCTTAATAAACTCAACATTTATCTCCAAATTTTGTTGTTTTCTTTCAAAGCCAGCAACTGCACTGTATCTGACTTGAATACTATTCAAACTTTTTAGTTGTCATAACACCCATTGCATATATATATTAGGATTTTTTTTATGTCTAAAATTTTTTTAAAGTACAGAAAGTGGACTTTTAGCAATTTAGTAGACACATTGTTTTATATTGGATGAAAAATTATCTGCACAAAACAAAGCATACATTGTGAATTTATTATTTGCAGATCAAGTACCAAAAGGAAGTTGAAAGGTTGGAGAAAGAAAATAAAGAGTTGAGAAAACAAATAATGTTAAAATCAGTAAAAGGAGGACCATCAAGAAAAATAAAGGCATGAAAAATAATTTAGATATATATTTTATTTATCTTGAATATTTTACTACGCTTATTCATTTACTTTGCAAATGTGTTGTGCTGAAATTTTAAAAAAATTACATGGTTTTTTATAATTTTAGACTGGCTCACATAAATTCCAGAGCTATATAAATATTTTTTCCTGTTAAATAGACTATCAAATTATTTAAAATATTTAAATGACAAGGTATGATAATTTATTATTTGATTCACACTGCACAGTGTTGGACTCAAGGCATGCTATAGATAAGTGCATATAATTTTTTAAAAATACTATTAATCTAATATACAAACATAGTTGTAGAATATAAAAATATAAAATTAAACAGTAGTCTTCACTGTACATTTATATAATCTGTGCATCTTATTTTTATTAGTTTAAAATAATTTTTTGGTTTCTATTATTAACTGTGTAAAATAAGCTTTGTATATTTATAAATGTTGTCCTTTTCTATTTTTTAGAAGTCATTGATTGATATGTATTCTGAAGTTCTGGATGAATTGAGTGATTATGATTCTAGCTATAATACCCAAGATCATTTACCTAGAGTAAGTCTGTCTACTTTACTTTAAGTAGTTGGAAGTTTTTGATTATATGCAAATTGGGGGAGAATTAAAATTCCACAATTTGCGTAGATTCATAGTTATTTGGGGGGGAGGGGATTGTCCAGTATGCCTATTATATTTTTGTATGGATGGGAAGATAATAATAACCATTGCTTTGAAAAATCCTTATTCTGTGATAATGTTTGAAAAGCATTAGAATTGTTCAAAAATAGTCAAATGCTGTATTTAAAATCATCACTAGAACTTAGTTTTTATGACATTTCAGTTGGGATTTTAATGATGCTTAATGTATATACTGAGCAATTCACATTTCAGCTATATCTGCTATATTGAAATTTTTTGTATTTATCATTATTGTAAAGTATTAACAGAATACTGATTGAATTCATATGTATTATCTATTAAGTAGTACAAAATAGATCAATATTATTATCTTTTTACATAGAAAGTATTATGCATGTAAAGGAGGGAGGATTAGATTTGTAAAATATTATGTATTTTAAAACTATATGCTTTATAGAAATTTTCAAAGGAATATACAGTGAAACCTTTCTGAGCGGCCACCCCACCATTCCGAGAATATTTGGCTGCTCTGAAGGGTTTTATTATAAGATAATTGTTATAATGTGTAATATAAACAAGTCTGACATATATTCCTTATTTAAAATGAAATTGAAAACTTATCTAAAGAGAAAATAGTACTTTATTTCATGCTCTCTTACTTTTTTTTAAAAAAAAGCTACAATTTGTGTGTTTTAAGTTTTTACTTTTCTCTATAAAAACCATTTTTTTAAGTTCATTTTTGACTTTAAAAGCAGAAAATTACAGTTTTCGTATTCCTTCAAAATCAATTTTTTTTCTTTAATGACTTCGTTGATTTGCGTTCTTCCGCAGTTAGATAATTCAACTAACTTGCTTGCCGATTTACCATTTTCATATTCATGCAGAACTCCTATGCACTGCTCGAGATTTAGGAAAATGCGTGTCGACATTGTTGCAACTCAAATCACTGACAAACTAATCAAATGAAACTGGCGTGGAAGACATTTTTGCTGACAGAGGTGCAATTCTTCCTCTACTGTGCCTATGGGAATTCCAAACAAAGGCCCTAGGATACCTGCAATGCCTGATTGTCCAGTTCCTCCCTCAGTTTCTATGGGTGGTGCAATAGGGATTCCCTATCTGAAGGGTGTGGGGAGAATACAAAAAAGATAACAGATTTAATGTTTCTAAGAAATGGGGGGGAACATGGTAATGGACTTTGTAAATTATTCCTGGGTCTTATATCCAACCATAAAACTAACCTTGAGTTTTTATGCTCAAAGTTAAAGCATTGAGTGAGTAGAATTTCCTGAAAAATGAAATGGGCAATCCCACTTGGTGGCCGTTTAGAGGGGGTTGGGTGGCCGCTGATACAGGTTATTTTACCATTAGGTCTATGAGTCAAAAAATCTGTGCCATGAAAAATTGGCCGTTTAGAAGGGTGGCCGCTTGGAGAAGTTTCACTGTATATAGTAATCTTAAACTGAAACTTAAGTGCGAAAGTTAATATCACAAATGAAATATACTCAAAAAATGTCCAACCATTTTGATTCATATATTAACTGTATTAAACATTTATGCATTTTATTTAAAAAAGAATTTATTCACAGGTTGTAGTTGTAGGTGATCAAAGTTCTGGAAAAACGAGTGTTTTAGAAATGATTGCACAAGCAAGGATATTTCCAAGGTAGTAAATCTTATTGATATTCATTTGTTTTATATCACTTAAATTTATTTTTTACATGTATAAATGAATTTTAATTAGTTCTTAATTCAAATCAAATAAGGCATTTTTATATGATTTTAAAGCTCTATGAAAAATGCAAGAAATTAAACTAGTGACATTGAAAATATTGTATTCTTCAGTAGAGTTCACAGGTTTGAATTCTTCTGCTGGTATGGATGTTCGTAGCCATTCAGAATCTGCCTTAAGCAATAGGTCCCAGTCTTATTAGCCCTCATGAACAAAACTGTAGACCGTAACACTCCAAACCAAACCTCTCCCATTAAAGATTGAAATTGCATACAACTTAAGTCTTATGCAATTAAGTCTAAAGCTGAGAAGCTTAGTGTCCAGTACAATATTGCACCAACTTTATCCCATCATGTTGGTATCAACCCTTTGCTTCCCAGTTGTAGGGCCCCTTCCTCACAATTGGTAACTCTGAAAAGAAATGCAATGCTGCCCCTAATGCCTTCAAAGCCAGCCTTTTCCCTGGAGGTTATTGCTTCAAATTATTCAAGTGAAGAATGATTTGATATTTACATTAACAGCTGTATTGCTGATAATAAAGCTGGTGCTGGTCTTAAACTGCAACCACCACATTTTCCTTATCTTTCCATCAATGTAGTTCAAAAGTGAAGAAGATGGAGAGTTTTCTGAAATACAATTCTGAACAAAACCTTATTGGGGAAGCATGCATCTCCCTGTTTTAGTGGCCCATTCCAGCACATTTGCTAGTATTGGTTAACCTTTTTAAGAATAAATCAACTTTTGTTCATTATTTTTTTTTATTCTAACATGTGCTTTATATAGGGAGTGGCATCACTTGAAAATCAAAGAGAGGGATAATATTTTCCATTATATCTTCTCTCTTTTGTGATATAAAAAAAAGTTTATAAAAATGCATGGATCATTTAAAAAACGTTGTAGGTCAGTGTCTGACCTGCAGATTATGGCATAAGTTCACCACCACTGGTATAGACCAATATTCCATGACCCCATGGCACACTAGTGTGACACAAGATAATCTTGTGTGTGCCACAGCATTTATTTTTTATGGAATTTTTAAAAATACTTAATTTGTCTACAATATAAGATACTTTGAAAAAGGATAGATGCATAGAAGTAGAATTAATTAAAAATGATTAAAGATGATTAACAGTGATAAAATTATTAAAAGTTATTAATAATTAATTTGTAAGAAACTCAAATCTCATTCATTAGTGTTTTAATTCTTACAGGACTGAGGCATGATATAGTATGTATATATATATTAAATAGACATAAGCAAATACTAAATAATCTATTTTATATAATAGAGGAAACTGTATTTACTTGTAATCTACAATTGGGTATATTTTACTTGGTCGGTGTACCGTTAACACAACTGTATAGAAAACTAGAATAAATATATATACATATACTTAGACTTAGTGTGTTTTTTAAATAAAAACATACATGTAATTTCAGTATAGACCAAATATGGATTGAAATAAAATTATTTAATAATAATTATTATTATTAACAGAGGTGCTGGAGAAATGATGACTAGAGCTCCTGTTAAAGTAACATTGAGTGAAGGACCATACCATGTTGCTAGCTTCAAAGATAGCACAAGAGAATTTGATTTAACAAAAGAAAGTGAGGTATTTCAATTTTGACCCATATGTCTATTACATCATTATAAGTAATGTTTAATTTTTCTTTAAATTTTTATTCATGAAAAGAAATGAAAATTTCATGATCATGAAATTATGTCCATGAAATGTTTGATTTTCATTCTTGTACATTTTGGGGGTGAGAGAGAGAGAAAAAAATATAAATTATTCCCCCTAAAATATCTATCTAAAATTCTTCCTTTTTCATTTTGATTACTAATTCAAATTATATTATTGATTATTTTATCTTAAGGGTCATCATGTTACCCTCGTGTTTTAAGTTGAATCACAATGGCAAAAGTTTTGAACATCACTGGCTGAGATACTGGTATTCAGAATCACAGCTAGGAAGTTTGAGTCACTTTGTTGGCATGGATGTTTGTACTTATTCAGAATCAGATTTAAAAAGTAGGTTTCTAAAACAAGTTGCAAAATATTGATTGATAGGGAAAACAGTACTGGGTCCCATTATCACTGGCAGAGCCCTGATTTCTATCAAACATCTTCTAGCATCGGTGGTACCAAACTAATCAAGGCTCTGAACTACTGTAATATTTTTAAATCATAATGCAGCTGCAAAGAGCTTATATTTGTAGGCTATTTTTTTGGCTGAATAACTGTTAAATCATTAAAATGGGTTTTAGTTAGGTGTTACTTTCATATGTTACTTTTGCCTTTTCACCCATAATGAATTAAAAAATAATTTAAATTTTTTTTAAATAGCCAATGTGAGCATGATGGTATAATCTACTGAAAACCTCCCTACAACCTTCTCGTAGTTCACAATTAACAGTTTGGTAATCACTATTCTAACATTTTATATTAAGCTTCTTCTTTACTAGATGTTATATCTCTAATGGTTTCTTCCTGTTTCACGTATTCATAACAGATTTCAAACATATTTTCTTTTTCAAAAGAGAGAAAAAAGATGCTTTTAACATAAAATTGCTTAAAGATGATGGCTTTTAAATCTAATTTCAGGTTTGAAAAAAAAAAATAATTATAAGCAAGAAGAATCACTTACATCAATAAAAAATTGCATGATCCTTTTTTTTTCTCATGTTGATTAATTAGCTTTTTGTTTGTAGTTTGATTGAGAGTGCAATGTTTGTTTATATCTACTAATCATTGAAAAATGCTTCTGTTTGGATTTTAACCCTCCAGATTGATCTTTTCTCTTTTTTATGAGGTTTATTAATTGATGAATCTTAAGTAACGATTCTTTTTATATGGATTTTTATTTATTTTATTTTTTTTTAAGCTTGCTGATTTGAGAAGAGAAGTTGAAATTCGTATGAAAAAAAGTGTGGAAGGAGGCCGAACAGTTAGCAATGAGGTATTAACTTTTTCTAGACAAAGTGATCAACTGATTGCTAATTATAATGCTGATCTAATATAATTCAACATCTTGTATAATTTGCTTCCTATTTTTTTCTTTTAGAGTTTTTTTATGGTTGTTTATTCAATGTAAAAGGTTTAATTTATATTTCTTTCAAATTTTTATAAATATTACTCTAGGTTATATCAATGACTGTTAAAGGTCCAGGTCTACAAAGAATGGTTCTTGTGGATTTACCAGGTGTAATAAGTGTAAGTACATTGTTATGTATAAATATATCTTTCTAATTAAAAAATTTTAATTAAAGAAAATAATTTGTATATCTTTGATAAATTTGTTAATTATATTTATTTATATTTAAAATGAAGAGGGTTTTTTTTTTATAAATATTTTAAGCTAAATGTGGAAAGAGGTATTTTGAACAGTAATTGTATAGTTTATTTTTGGACAGTAAGTTGTATTGCATGAAATTATTAAAACAAATCAATACTTACATATTTTTTTAATTACAAGTTGAAACAACTGACAGTGGTCAAGCTTATAGATATCTATATGTGTGTTTATATAAATGTATATATTTATATACATGCATATGAATATATAGATTATATATATTTATATGGAACACCAAAAATTAACATGAGAAATTATCAAGCTCTGAAATTCAATTTTCCATTTTAATTAGGTATAGGAATTTATTCATAGTCAGAAGAGAAAGAACAAGAACATTTTAGAATAATTTAACTTTGGCTTGTGGTTTGCGTGTGAATCAGTGTAGTGGTTAAAACTGTGAAATCAGCAATTTTTGTTTATATAAGGAAGGTTCTAAGGCCAAGAGAACTCTTTCATTCTTCTTATTTGTAGTTATCTGCAATGTATACACAACATCATGTATAAGGCACATTTGAAAAGGGCTGAGAGCCAGGTTTAAGTTGTAACTAATTATATCATAGCTAGCTATACAAAGGGTAAATATTGCTGGTAGTAAAAACAGTAATTTGATGTTAAAGTTGTGTTTCTTGTTGTTACAAAAATACAAGTAGGTAGTGTTTTTAAGTTATAAATGTGTAGATGTCACTACAGGAGTATCACCACAGTAAACAAGGAGTACATGAAAACTGCTCAATTTAGTAAAATATGCAATTATACAGAAAATTATACAGTACTCTAAATTGTGAATATGAAAAAAATATGCAATACAATAATATACTTGATATGTACATTGATCATAACATTAATCTGTATATATAAAATGATAATAATACACAGTGATAGCATAATAAAATATGCTAAAAGAAAAAAATACTAAGTTATGTATGAATAAAGATTCTATTACATTAAATAACCTTTTTGGAAAATGTACATATCTTCCATTATGAGTAGTGACTTAGGAATATTACTAGGTGTTTTAACTGGTTCATCCTTTTTTTGAATATTAGAATTGCTGGATAATCTGCAGATTTTGACAGGTTTTTTAACCTATCAATAAATACAGTCATCTGTTTGCCATTGATTTAATTATAAAAGTTTTATCCTGTCAGGTAAGGACAGGACCAGTGTAAGGGACCAAAAGAGTATAAATTTTGCTAACAGCATTGCCCTTTGATAGGTATTCTATAAGCAAATTTTGAATTGCAATGTTGCAGGATAGTAACAACCAACAAAACTGTCTCGAGGGAAAATAACTTCAATTTTTGAGTATGTGGCAAATGTACAACCTAGTGATATTAATGGTTACATTTTTTTAACCAACCAAATTTTTCAATGTATAAGTACCTGCCATCAAATACTCCATTTTTTCATTAATTTTTTTTTATTATTATTTAAAATATCACTAACATAGAAACTTTTGTGTTTACTTAAACCATGTAAGAATGTTACATCAGTAAAAATTAAAATATATTGTAATTTTAATTTCATTCTGTATAAGCCTTATTGGTTCTTCTGTAATCTCTTATATAAAAATTCTTTCAGACTGTGACCACTGATATGATGGATGGAACAAAAGAAGCTATTAGGGACATGACACAACTCTATATGAGTAACCCAAATTCAATAATATTGTGCATTCAAGGTATGTTAGATTATTTTCATTATTTGTAAAGATACAAATTCAGAAAAACTACTGCAATAATATACCATGCATATGCTATGTATCAAACTACCTTCAATTTAAATATTAATAGTTTAGTGATATATATGTGTGTGTGTAATAATATCAATATTTAAGCCCCTAAAAGTTATCCAAAATTATCCCTTTTCTCCCATTCATTATTCTGAATCTTAATTTCTCCTCTTTATATTAATCCTATTTTCCTAGTCATCACATTTGAACGAGCAAGTTTTCATTCCTTTAGCCAAACCCCAAAATTCATTCTTTGCTTCTAAAAGCTAAAAATGATATTGTTGGTATTTTAATAAGGAAGTAATAACTCTCCCAGGAAAATTTTGTAATGATCAGCAATAATAGTCATCCTGAATGCCACACTTTGGCAGATATCTGTAGTCAAAAATCACTCTTTAAAAATTAATTGTTATCTCAGCATTTTCCCACCAGACTTAAACCCCACCTGGTACTTGGTACTCTCTTGGTCATGGTTGACATTGGGAGTTCTACTCATAGCTTTCTGACACGTCTGGTTCAGATTTCTCTGGAGGTTGTCCTAATTTTGATCGGGTGAAATAAAAATTACGTTCGGCCTACAGCGAGTGATGTCTTTATTCATGATAGAAGTTTGATGGGACTCTTTAAGCCCTGTTTACATGTGCCAAAAGCAGCATAGAATGCAGGGTAGATACGCGAATTGTACTCCCCTTTCAAGAATTATCCCTAGCTAGGGAAAAAATTGAGGGGTAGAAAGAACCCACCTTTCTACCCAGGTAATAGCAGAGTTTACTCTCCTTTCCCATCATCCTTTGCGCTTACAGATGATTCCCGTCTTGTATGATCACGTGACTTCTAGCGAAGATCCCGGCAAAATGGAGGGTAGAAAGAATTGACCATGTAAACGGGTTTCTCCGACCCTCCAAGCAAAATCCCTTTACCCGGGTAAAAAGAAGGGTACATGACTGGCACATGTAAATGGGGCTTTAGCAGCCCAGTATGCCCAGGCTGTGTAAAATAATATAAACATTTCAAAGGGTTTTTCTCTTATAAATGTGGGTCCAGTTTGTCCATCGTTATATATATATATATATATATATATATATATATATATATATATATATAATGTTACTACAGGTCAATAATGTCTTGGTATTGTATGCATATCTTTATTTTTTTTAGTAATTCTTTTTTTAAATTATTAGTTTTGAAGAAATATAATTAGAGTTAATGGTATAAAGATTGCTTGCAAAACATCAGACCACTCTTGGAGACATATAAATAGAACATAGCTATCAACTATCCTATGAATAGTTTAATGTAAAACATGTCTATGGATTGAGTTCCTCAGGTTTCATGGAGATAGTTTAATGTTTCAACATATGAATAAGGTTTTGGAGTTTGGTGTTCATATCTTCATCTGTTTAGTAATATTCTGCAAGAGCAGTTTTATTCTAATTTTAAAGAAATGTAAATAAAATATAGCTGGCAATATCCTGTAGTTTTTATTCTAACTTTTGTGTTTTACTAATTGTTATGCATATATTATTGTATAAAAAAAAAGCCTAATTGATATAACACAAATGCATCAGGAGAATAGTTTCAAATTTTTGTTGAGTAATAGATTGTTATATTTTTCTTTTTAGATGGATCAGTTGATGCTGAACGTAGTATTGTCACCGACTTAGTAAGCCAAATGGATCCTTTAGGAAGAAGAACAATTTTTGTCCTTACTAAAGTTGACCTTGCTGAACAAAATTTGGCAGACCCTACTCGAGTAGTTATATTTTAATTTTCTTTTAAGGCTAATTTGTTTTAAAAAAACTGCTCCTATTTAAGGATTTTAAAATATATATATTGTTATTTCTGTAAAATTAGAATAAAATAATTTGGTAGCAGATAGAAATATTCTTAATTAACCTTGTTACTATTTTTTCTTGTCTAAAGATTAATTAGCTTTCTTTAAAATGGGATAAATTAATATCTTATTAAAGTATCTACAAAAAAAATATAAGAAAATTGTTTTTTTTTTTTTTTTTTTTTTTTTTTTTTTTTTTTTTTTTTTAACATTTTCTTAACACTGGAAAAAAAAAATGAATATTCTGAATTGATAGTTGTGCATTTTGCTTATCAGTAGATTGCAACTTCCATAAAATTGCAATTTAAATTTGTTTTAAAGACGAGAAAAGTTGTATTTATCTTAATGATCTCCATATGCTTATATTATGTATTACATAGTTTTTATTAACAAGCTAAAATTATTTTTCTTTTGGGAATGCCTCCAACTTAAAAGAATGCCAACTTATTATGATTTAAAATGCTTTGAACTTTTTAAATGAGGTTTCTATTCTGGGGGATTGTCAACTGTTTCTATAACTTGAATCATGTAACTAGCCTGTAGTTTTGTGGTACATTTATTTTTTCTTTGTTTTTGTAGTTAATTCCATAATTATTCATTTAAATTCTATATAAATATTTCATTTGATCTCCCCCAAGAAAAAATATTTGTTAATACTTAACGGATAAAGTATAACTTTCTTCTAAATTTCTAGCGTATTCCCTCTAGTACATACTGTTTATATATTTTGTTATTTTGGCTTTCGATAAAAAAAAGAATTCTGATTTTTTTTACTACATGTTTAAATAACCTGATTATATTTGTTTCTGTAATTAAATTGTGTTAAAATTTAAATTCAAATTGTTTAATTTGACTTGCAGAAATGCTAAATAAATAATACTGTTAACATTTAATATGTTAAAAAATGTTTGATATATAATATATGCTATACTTTCTTCATAACTTTAGTTAATTCTCTTATCAAGTATATATTGCATACACCTTTTGTTGTTTAGAATTACATGAATATATTGGCATAATAATTTTTAGATGAGAGATAAAGAAATGTATTAGTATTTTCCATGTTTTTATTGAGTATTTTAGTGCCTAATCATATTTTGATAGTAAAATATTACAGGAATAAAGAAATGTAACATTTTTATTGTAGATTAAAAAGATTTTAGATGGCAAATTGTTCCCAATGAAAGCCCTTGGATATTTTGCTGTGGTTACTGGGAGAGGTGAGTTTTCTATTAAAAAAATTTCTTAATATGGTGTATTTTTGAAAATGCGATCTTTAAAAAAATATTTCATTGCAGTTAAAAGCTCTGTTTGTTTCCCAACATTTTTATATATAATTATTTGTTTATTTTTAAATGTTATATTTGTTATAGGCCATTTTGTGTGTACATGTATACAGCACATTCAAACATCGATAATACAGCATTATTTGGAAATATGCCGTGCCAAATTAGAGATTTTCTTGTTTATAAGTGCTCCAGAAAAAATAAATTGAAATTGACAATCAATCACAGCATTCAACAACATTTGTCCTTAAAAGTAGTTTTTAAAAACAACATTCTTGTTCAAAAACCCAAACAAATTATTAAAAGTACATGTAATAAAGCGTGATATTTCATATTACCAGCTATATAGCAGCAATACAAATTGTTAATTTTTTGTCAAATAACAAATAATGCAAATGAAGAAACTTTAATATTTAATAGCAAATAACATTAGCATTCTACAAAACATTTTCTACATTCAATTAAATATACCTATTTGTTTCATTTGTGTAGTTACTTTTAGCTTCCTGCTTTTTTTTTTTTTTTTTCCCGTATGGCATAGATTTTTGCAAAATTGGAAAATATAAATTGAACAGAGAAACAAAAGAATGTGAAAAAGCATTTGGATGTTGTACTTGAGAAATTTACTGTAGTGAATTTCTGGCTTATGTGAGCATTCCCCTCCTCCTCCCCTATACATACATCTGATCTCTTCAGTTCAATTTTAGAATGCAAAAGCAGAATATTTTAATGGCATAAATCTGGAAAGTAAAATATAAAAAATTGTCGTTAGTGCCAGAAACACAAATAAAAGACCATCAAAATATGCAAATGAAGGTACAAAACTTATATGCTGACATATGAATAAAGAATAGATTTAAAAAAAAGATGATAGCATAAATAACGAGTTTTTAATATACTTACATTCATGCATGAGAACAGCAAAACAAGAATATGAAAATTACAGTAATTTTTACATGGTGAAGGGTGACAAAATAAATGGTCAAAGGCACTCTCTAGCTTAGGTTTCTTTATCCTCTTGAATCATTCTTTGTATATACGAATATCAGCTTTTTCTAAATAAGTTCTCAAGTACTTCATGTCCTTTTGGTCTGGATTCCCAAGGCATACTCTCAAGTGGTTACAGGCAAGTTTTATGGTACTAGCAACTATTCCTGTAACATCAAAAATTGGCATTTTATGTATGTCAACCTGAACTTTACAACTTCTATAGTGCTGCTGGTTTGGTTTGGAGTGCTACGGTTTACTTTTTGCAACATGAGAGCTAATGAGACCAGGACCTACAACTTAAAGCCGATTCCGAATGGCTACTAACATCCATGCCCTAGTGGGATTCAAACCCATGAACTCCAGTACTGAAGGCCAGCACCATAACCAATCAACCATCGTTTGGCTATAGTGCTGTTGGATCCACTTGAGAGAAGTTTATGAGAGTTTTACTGTATAGGGAGTAAACATGTGACAGTCTTTCCTAAATGGTCTGAACTTTGTAAGTGTCAAAGAAGTCTTCAAGGTTAAGACCCTCCTACTGGAAGTCTGGATAGTTCAGCAGTATTATATGCAAGTTGCATGTCATATAATTAAAGATTATTAAGTATTAATTTTAACTGATTTAAAGATGAATGATTTTTTTCAGTTATATTTAAAATATCTCTCTTTTGTTATATTTGGGGTTTTAACTCTTTATTTGACATAATTGCTCAGAAGCAATATGTGTTTTCATTAGCTCTTATAGGACAATTTTTCATCATTTGCCTATTAAAGAATTAAAAGTGAACCTTCTAATGAAAATAATGATTTGTAAGGATAAATTAACCCCTTATTAGGCAAATTGAAAAATGTTGTTCCATAAGAACCTATGAAAACACAAGTTGCTTCTGAGTAACCATCTCAGTAACAAATATAAGGTTAATTCTGCAAGTTATAAATGTTTCTTATATAGTAATGACAGAAAAATTAATTCTATATATATATTTAATTATAAAAATCAGTTATTATCCTATTTGTTTTATCATCATCTGTAAAATTTCAAATAATTTTTTTTGCAATAGGTAGCAAGGATGATAGTATAGGTATCATTAAAAATTATGAAGAGGATTTCTTCAAGAATTCTAAACTCTGTAGGTATGTTAATTTCTGAGTATTTTTATATTTGTAGTGTTTTGTATTATGGAAATTAATTTCTTTTCTCTTTATGTAGGGGTGGTATATTAAATGCATCTCAATGTTCAACTAAAAATTTAAGTTTTGCTGTTTCTGATTGTTTTTGGAAAATGGTTAAAGCTTCTGCTGAACAACAAGCTGATGCATTTAAAGGTGTTACTTTATTTTTGATTGAGTCCTAATATTTTTTTTCATTATTGTGTGCTGAATTATTTTATATAATATATATTTGTGCTTAACTCTCTGTGTACTCATATTGTATTCTTTTCTTATATATTTTAGCTGCTCGATTCAACTTAGAAGCTGAATGGAAAAATAATTTTCCTCGACTCAGAGAACTTGACAGGGTAACAAATATGCAGTATTTGTTTTTTAAATAAGTGCTTTATTTTGTTGATGCTTTTTAGCATATGTTTCACTTATTAGTTTTAAGCAGTAGCTAGCATTATATATTTGTGAAATGTACTAGTTTAGAACCAGTTCTAGATATCTGACTGTCTCTATCTACTAAATAAAATATAAAAAGTCTAAATATAATACTAAAATTAAAAAAAAAGAATATGTGACAGAGAAAAGGGAAAACATGCATACAAAAAAATTATATCATTTCGCAAAAAGTTTCACAAGTTTTACTGTGCACAAATTCTAATATCAGATTGTTGTACATATCAATTTCATCTTGTAGTTTGTACTTAGTTGATATAATTGCCAAATTTGTTAAATATTCTTGCAACGTTATTGATCATGAGTAAATTTTGCTTAAAATGAGTGTTTACCTAATACTATCTGAACTAAGAGTTTAAAATAATTCTTAAAACTATAAAAAAGGATATTTTAACTATTTTGAAGATTATTTTTAAAGATATACTGTCATTCACTTTTTCATACATATTTATCCCCCTCTAATCAATTTTATCTTATATGATGTTAAAATTTCAATAATAAATAGCTAGCTGCTTTGTTCCGAGCCTTCAGTTTGAATATAAAAATTCAGTGATGTCAAGTCTTATGAAAACACTTTTGAAGGTGGTTTAATTTCAGATAAATTATGACATATAAAAGCAATATATTTGGGGATTTGTCACTCAGCACTCAGCTAGGAGAAAAGTACCAAACTTTTGTACTTTATAATTTCATTCAATTCCCTTAATGCTTTTTGTTAAATTAAAAGTACAACATAGACCAGTATTAAACCTTAAAAAAATGTAAAATCATACCAAAATTTGGTGATTATTACAAAAAAATTTCATGTCAACTGAACTTATATTTTTAAACAGTTGATTTGGCCAATTTTTATTATACTATGCTTTTAAATAGGATCTTTTTTCTTCAATTTATTTATAGCTAAATGCTAATATCATTTCCAAACAGGCTTTAAACAATATTACAGGGTTCCCACGGTCATGAAAAGTCATTGAAAAGTGCTTAAATTTTCTTTTTGCTTTTTAAGGCCTTAAAAGTTTTTGAATTTTCTTTGAGGTCATTGAATTTGAGGTCCGGTGCTTGATTTTTCTTTTTTAAGTCCCCGCAAGATGTTATGTAGCCTCCACACTATGGCCAATTGTTCACCACTTCCTAATGGGGACCTTGAACGATGGTTCAGGCTTGGTTGCATCCACACGCTGGGCCACTCAATGAGCGAGCTCATGGATTCATCCATTGGGTCTACTGCGCACTTTAGTGGCGCATCTGGCTGCCTTTGACCTTTGGAGAAAAACCACCTCCGAAGCCATAGTTCGTCAAGGCTATTTTATCGTTTGCTGCCATCGACCACCATAAGCCATACCCCTTCCAGACGGTGGTGATGGCTTGCAGTGAACCATAGTGTGGAGGGGCCTTTAATTCATGTCTGCACTGAAAATTGAGAAGGATCGTTATTGGCAATTGTTGGCGTGTCACGTGACTCATCTTTCAGGTACAGCAAAATGCACTAGCTACTGTCGCTGGCTTGATAAAATATGATTTAAAAAGGGATATAAAAAAATAAAAACTTTCGAATACTTTAAAAAGAAACTGTATTTTTAAACCAGTATATGTGTGCTTATAGCCCTTCCTTTTTTTTACACCATTTCAAAAGCCTGATTTTTTTTTTCTGGGAAAAGAGTGAACATTATATATATAGTTCTACTGTTTTGGGGAGTTATTTAAATTTTTTTTTCAATTATGAACACCGTATCAAAGAGGTGCTTGAAAAAAATATCAGGTTTTGGAAAAGTCATTGAAAAGTGCTTGAAATTTTCAGAAGCAAAAGAGTGGGAACCATGTATTATGATGCTCAATGAATCTAACCAAAGGCCCCCTTATAATTTTCAATTTATTTTTAGCATAGAAAACATTATGGTCTTAATATAAAAGCTAGGTATATTATGTCTCTGACTTGTATGTGTCTACTGATGACTAATACTTTTGCAGAACATTATTTTCACATCTCTTCTACTATTTAGTTAGCATATGCGAGTAAAACAATCAAGCAGCACATTTCCTTTCATCTTGATTTATAAATATTAAAATTTTAAACTGAAAACTTATTTTTATGTAAATTAAATATAGCTTACATTACTCAGAGATAATGTAACTTTCAATTAGTAAAAGAATTTTTAAGTTACTTTGGTTTATGTTCCACATACAAATTGTACCTCTTTATAATATCAGTATAGATTGTTTTTGATTTTTTATATTCTTAATTTTAATTTTTTTAACGCTCACTTTTTTAGTGTCTTTTAATTTGTATTGGCATTATGTCTAGTTTTAATATAAATACTATCATTTTAGAAAACAAAGACATAGCAGAAAGTAAAACGCTGTATATGTGTAGTTTAATTTTTTAATGAAACTTATAATTGTATTTATCCTATTTTTTTCTGTAATACACTTAAAGGGATTTGTAAGATGCTTGTTTCTTTCCATAATTTATTCTAAAGATTGTTTCTTTTTTATTAGGATGAACTTTTTGAAAAAGCAAGAGGAGAACTATTAGATGAAATTATAAATTTGAGTCAGCTTTCACCTAAACATTGGTGTGTATCACTTTACATTTAACTATTTATCAAAAAGAAAAATGTTTGAATTTTGTATAGTTAATTTTGCATTGAGAAATTTCCTTCTAATCTACTTTTCGTTCAAGCTATTTTGTTGAGAGTGCAATTGGGTTTAGCTTCTTTAGGATACAATTTTTAGAATTAGTCCTTAGAATACATTAGAATTTTAAGGAGATTTAAATAATAGTAATTAAAATTTATTTATGTAAGAGAGAACTCCTTAGAGCTCACGCCAAATAATGCTTAAATGGTTAGGGCACTGCTCTTCTGTTCTAGTATTTAGGGATTTGAACCCCACACTGTTAGCATGGATATTAGTAGCTGTTATAATTGGCTATAAGAAGTGGGCTTGGGTCTTATTAGCCCTTCTGTTACAAAACAATAGACCATAGCATTCTAAAGCTGTCTAACCTTAGATCCAAATGTGATTTATCCTGGTTTGAACCTGTTACCAATATCTTATGGGGAAAAGTAGTATCTTTAGCTGGTTGTTATTTATCATGCATTTATTTATGTTCATCTACATCTTGAGAGAGATAAAGTTGTTACTATTGCAAACAGAAGTTTTAAAACCCCATATATTCAACCAGAGGGAATTATATTCACAAGAGTAAGCAGATAAAGAAAGAGTAACAGATTTTTTCTGACTAATAAACATTGTTCTCTTTCAAAAATTGTTGCAAAATTAGTCTTTATTTACTTGTAAATATCTCAACAAATTTTATCATTATTATCTGTCATTCTCTGAATAGTTTGTAAATTGCTGTTGCATTAAAAATTCTTATTTTTCTGTTATTAAACTCTACCTTCAAGTATCCTTCTCATTATGTAAATATCCATTAAGACTTTTAAATTGTATATTGTCATAGAATGCTAGATTTAACAATATGGCTAGAAATACTAATATTTTGTAAATTTTGAATTAAAATTTTTTAGTTTATTTTTGTATGTGCGTACTATGTATGCATGTGTCTGTGTGTTTATACATATATATTCTTTATACCTTTAAGATATGAGGTAGGAAAATTCAAAACTTCTATGGCTAATATGAATTTTTATTTTCTTTCTATTTAGAATCTAAATATTTGCTTAAGTCTGTATAAGGGTAATTTTATATAAATCATGACTGTGTGAGCTATATAATTTTTCCAATACCTACAAGAAGATCCATTTTATTTCCTTTGCAGTGCTGATAGTTGTGTTTCTGTAATAGATCAAGCTTTTTGTAATTGCACATTATTTTTTAAAAGGTTTTCTATATTTTCCTTCATGGTGAATGAAATTTAAGATTATTAAGATAGTGTATCTATATTTTTCATCTGTGGAATTATTTATTATTGTAATCTTTTAAATTATACAAATATAACTTTTTAGGGAAGAAACATTATCCAGAGAATTATGGAAAAAGATGTCACTTTATGTGTTTGAAAATATTTATGTCCAAGCATGGCAAGCTGGAAGTGCTGGGTAAGATAAATTATAAACTGAGTTTTTTATGCTGAGTGACTATTTCAGTAAGATTAATTTATTACTATGATCTCATAAATTGTGTAACAGGATCATCTGTCCATGAAAATATTTTATCATACTAATTTATGTATTCTAATTTTCAAAATGTTTACTATAATATTAAATCCCAAAGTGCACCAAGACGAGCTAAAATATATCTACATTTTTAATTTTTTTAATAATGAATTTTTTTAATGCTTTTTTAATGTCATATCATAATTCAATTGTGTCAAAAATAATGAAAATTTATTTTCTTTCAATATTTATTATTATTTCTAATAAGTAATTAATTTTTAAGTTTTCATGGTAAATATAAATTACTCTTTCTTGTTATAACATGTCACTAAAATGTTTCTAACATGCTTAAAGTCATTTCTAATTGACATAGTGAAAATACCAATGTATGCATCTCTAGAAAAAATATCAATGCATGCATCTCTTTTAAGTGTAATATTATTGAATTATTGTAACTGATAGTTACTTTTGTCAATTAATATGAGACCATAATGTTTACTCTGTAAGTTTCAACAATTAAAAGAATTTAGGTCTCTAGTACCATTTCATTATTGTTATTAAAATATATTTTGTGCAAAACAAATGAAATTGGGGCTATACTTGCTCTGTTCTTAGCCTTCAACTATTTTAGTTTATATCTATCATAATACAGTAAACAATTTTATTTTCTTGAACAGAAAATAAGGATTTATGTGGTGGGCATATTTAATGCTCCCCTAGTGTACAGTATGTGCATCTCTTTGGTGCATTTAAGGTTAATGTAAAGAATGCATTTCATAATTAAAAATTAGCCCTCGTATGCAAAACAGTAGACTGTAGCGCTCCAAACCAAACCAATCATAATTAAAAAACATCTTTTGTAAAGACTTATACTGTTGCTTTTAATGGTACTACATTGCATGTTTGTAGATATTTTATTCAAAACATTTTGCAAACTGATCTTGAGTTCACTCATGTTTTGCGTGAAATTATTAAATGATTATTAATTACTATTTAATATTTATTATTTATTAATGATTATTAATTATTTAATATTTATTATTTATTAATGATTATTAATTATACAAATTATTGTATAAACAATAATTTGCATATGTTGCCAATTATTGTTTCATAATGAGGCATATAGATTTATATTTAAACATTAAAAGTTTAAAATAAATGTCATTTAAGGTTTATGAAATGTAAACTCATTTAAAGTTGACTGTAACAAAACTTCTTGGGATAAATACCTGGCTACTGGTGGTGTTATTTGGAAAAAAGTAATACAGACTTTAAGGTGCTAATATGGAAGATTTTTCATAAATGTTTCTTATGCCTCTTAGTTTTGAATAAATCATAAACTTTAATGAAAATGTCACTGTGTTACAGTGAAACCTTTTTTAAACAATTTAGCAATAATTTATGATAAATTTCTAAATTGATTTAATACATTAAAATGGAATGGACTTTTTCAAGAATTGTTTTGGTTTTTTTCTGCTAAAGCAGGGCTCTAGGATTACATTTTAAATTTTTCGTCCATTATTTCATTAAATGCTTTGATGTTATTAACTTATAAAATTCTAAAAGAAAATATTGTAATTTCAAAAAAATTCAAAATGGAACATGAAAACAGTAAATATTTATTAATGTTCTTTTGATTTTATTTAGTATTTCAAGCCAATTTGTGTCAAGGCTTAAAATTTTGAATGTATATGCATTTGATGGATGGGGAAATATTTTATTCTGTTTGAGAATTATGTGGTATTCTAGAAATGAAAAGGTTTACTAAACATAGCTATATTGAATACAATTTATAAAAATATTGTTTTGTATCAGTGTTTACTTGCTGAAGTACGACAGTCAAGCTAACACATCACATATTAAATAGCAAAATTTTTTCATATCAAATAACATTATACTTGTATACTTGAGAGGTACTTAACCCTGCATAACTTTGATGGGGCAGCTCTACCATCAATGAAACTAATAACACTTATGATTTAATTTTGATAAAGTAGTCTCCATAGCAAATATCTGTTTTAATTTTTTCTAGGTCTTTTAATACTGCTGTGGATATAAAACTAAAACATTGGGCAGACGAAATGCTTCCTAAGAAATGTGTAGATGTAAGTAACATGAATTTGTTCAAGTTATTGTTTTAACCAGTCAGAATTAAGATTCTTTATAAAAAATTTTAAGAAACAAAAATTTAATTGACTTTATGTGACAAATGTATCATGATACTATGACCTTTTGAGAAAAAGATATTAAAGTATGTTTTTCAAATTTAAAATCTCTGAAATGCAATAGAATATGAACAAACCCAAAAACAATGCATTGTGCATATAGATATTATCTTCTGAAATCATCTGTCTCTTCTAATCAGGTCAGTCATTACTTGGAAAATTTAATGCATAAGTGAATATACTATTGTTTGGACTATCGTTTGACTGCCAGATAATGCTGGGATATAAATTCTGTTGTAAAGAATTAGTGAATAAAATAATATTCTATTGCTTATATGGGTGTTTGTAATTATTTGGAATTGGCTATAAGTAGTATCTGTAGTATAAGTATCAGTAGATCAAGGTTTTATTAGACTTAAAATAAAATAGCAAAACATTAACTGTTGCACTTATAACCATCACAGTGTATGAAAACACCAAGATGATTCAAAATAAGTTTTTATTTATCATTCAAATTTGTAAATTCTCTTGAAAATTACTTTCCTCAATTCAGTTTAATTTAACAAACTATTATGGTCACATAATTTTATTAAAATTTTGAAGTGTAACATTTATTAGGTATTTTATAATTTTTTATTTCTATTTTACTTTCTAAACTATTCTTGTTAAATTTATAAAAATCTATTTGTTCTAAATTTATCTATTTATTTAGTTTTTAACACCAATGTTGCCGAACGATGGCCGAATGGTAGAGCACTGTTCTTCACAACCAGAGTTTGTGGGTTCGAATCCTGCTGCTGGCATGGATGTTTGCAGCCGTTCAGAATCAGCTTTAAACTCTAGGTCCCGATCTCATTAGCCCTCGTGTGCAAATCAGTAGACATAGTGCTCCAAACCAAACCAAACACCAATGTTAATATTTTAGTTATTCCCTTTATAGTCATTTTATCATTTCATTT
This sequence comes from Pardosa pseudoannulata, assembly GCA_032207245.1. Classification (NCBI taxonomy): domain Eukaryota; kingdom Metazoa; phylum Arthropoda; class Arachnida; order Araneae; family Lycosidae; genus Pardosa; species Pardosa pseudoannulata. The sequence goes on from CM063506.1 coordinate 137,863,802, forward strand.
TCTCTCTCTCACTTTTTACGTGGGCTTTTGATGCTGCTCATTATTTTATATATGTTTTAAAACCACATAATCTAAATTTTAAAAGTTTTTTCAAAAGTTAGTGTAATATTGCAAAAGTCTTAATTTGCCTTTACTACCATTTTAATTAACTTTTGATTAGTACTTATTTGCTTATCATATAATTTTTTAAAAAAATAATTCATTATAATTGCTCTCTCTCCTAGGTTGGTTGGCAAACCTTACAAGAAGAATTCAGGAATATTTTAGAAAAATCAAAGACATCAAAGGATCATGATGATATTTTTGATAATCTAAAAACAGCTGTTGTTGATGATGCTATTCGTCACCATGCATGGGAAACTAAAGCTGTTGATATGTTGGTATGTCTAACATCTTTAAAATTTATTTAAATTCAGTATTTAGGTTACACGATTTATATGCCTTTTTTATTTATTTATTTTTATTAACACATTATATGCTGGCTTGGCAAATATGGTAATACACGTGTAGCGGGGGAATACCAAGAAAAATACTGATCTCCCTTTCCCACTGATAACACACACTCTGCACAAAAGGGAGATTACTCTCTCCTGCAGATAACGATTGGCACACCAAGTCTGTAATCACTCGTTTCTGCAAGTAATGTGTTAAAAAACTTTAGGTATCTTATTTATGAATTGTTTACATTTATGAATACAATGTTTAGTCCCAGTTCCAATGTATTTATATCCATTGTCACGATAAAGACTTACATCCTTTGCATTGCATAAATTAAAAGCTTCAATTATACACTACTTGTCACTTTTCTATTTTAAAGAATGAATGAAATTTAATGTTTTAAAAGCGCAGCATACAAAATAACCTACTGCAAGTTCCTTAGCTATTTATTAATCAACATATAATATATTAAGTAATTTTACATATAATAGTAGTTAGTATAAAAAGTCAATATTATCATAATTATAACTGTTTTGTAAAAGTTATAATTATAAATGATAAACTGGGATTAAATATTTGAACTAAATAATCCAGGCTCTAAGCAAAGTTTGTACATTTGTTATATTTTATTTGAAATTTCAACTGTGGTAATAACTTTTAGAGTATTAAGGTAACACCCATAATTAATCTGTACAGTTTTTATTTATACATTTTCCCTTATCCTGATATTATTGATTTATATATAAATTAATTATAGATATATAGATAATAATATAATTATGCATATTATAAATATGTGTAAATCAATGTATGTTTCCTTTAAATTATATATTCCTTTTTTAGCGCATCATACAACTGAATGCTCTTGAAGATAGAGCAGTTCATGACAAGCAGCAGTGGGATGGAGCTATCAAGTTTTTAGAATCCAGTTTAAAAGACAGACTTTCACAAAGTAATTTTTAACATCATCAGTGATAAGTATTAATTGAGTTATAGTTAATTGTTTATTATAATCTTATTTAAGTACTGCTGATTGCATTTTTATTCTTGACATAAGATTTTATTCTAAAAATTTCAATGCTTGTTATTTACCTCTAAGAAACAATTATCAATTAAAAATACTACTTCACAAATGTACTTCATATATAAAACATTTCTACAAGTAATTTAGTTTATAGTTTGTAGATGTAAATAATAAAGTATATTGAGTTTCCTTGGTAACATGGATATTTTTTATGGATATTTTATTTTTTGTTTCAGTGTTTTTCATGAACTGTGATTAAACTGTATTCCTGATGTATTATTTTGTTAATAGCAAATGCTTATGTTTCTGAAATGGAGGGGCCTTCATTTTATGAACGTTGGACTCACTGGGTAAGCAAGACATCTGAACAACAAACCTGGTCATATGTCAAGAGTGAAATAGAAAAGCTTTTCAAACAAGCCCATTATTCAGTGAGTATTTTATTTACTTTTAAGAGATGTGTGCATTTTGTAAATAGTTTATTCTTTAGTGCAAGTAAACTTATAACTATTTAAGCAATAGTATTATATTTTTAATTTAACTTTATTTTCTGATATGTTAGCACGTCATCATGTTAATGTCATGATAATTAAAATAATTTGATTTTATTATTCCTGATGATTTTCCTAAACAAAATTTCAGGAATATGTAAAACATATTTGTTTGTTTACATGTAATAAAATAAAATTACATTCATTAATAGCTGTATAAATGTTTAGTATTAATCTTTTAATGTAGATGCACATGTACCTTCATGATGGTGGTGACTATTGATCATTCTAATTTGATTTCATTTTAAATAAATATTTAAAATATGTATTTTAATATATACATATGTACACAAAATCTAACTATGAAATTTAAGTCATTTTCTGATTATTTAAATTTTGTGCAGACTCACAAAAAAAGAAAAATAAAGAATCCAAGTCCTTGCACTTATTAGATTAAGGTATCCATTATGTTTGAGAGTAAAGCTGTTTTATAAAATAGTATTGCTAACAACAAATTGTGCATTTTTTTAATTATGATTTTAGAAATTTTTTAAGCACAGGTAACTATTTTGTATGTACCTGCCTACTGTAATATTAATGATATCAAAAGATGAACTTCCTAATAAAGAAGGGCACAATTACTCTAGAAATGCCAAGTAGCCAGATGACTTTCAATACTTTAAGACTTTTAATCAATTTAAAATCCAGTAGTGATTTCATTTCAAATTTGTCAAGTAACATACAATTAAAATGGCCCGAGAATTTCGTACATTGAAAGTCTGTTGTTCCTGTCTTTTCTATTCTTCAGCAGTTACTTTATTTCCCTTTCTGAAAGCTCCTGTCTTTAATGCCTATTTGTTTAAAATTGCTGTAAAATATCAATCTTTGTATTTTATGTAATTTTTCAGAGTTTATGCACAGCAGATAAAATGTACATTCTCAAAATGGTTTTAATTGTGCTATGTCAGAATATTGGGAAGCACAGCACTAATTGTTACCAGTTTGAGATAACCAACTCAATACTGGAGCTGAGCAGAGTAGGGTTCTGGTAGTGATTTCCATGAGTGCTATAAAGTTGCAACAGTAGAGGAAAAGTAACTGAAGTTCTGTATATTGCATATAAAAACGAAAAGTTATTTTAAAAAACAAAAAATAGTAAATTTATTTTTAAATCTTAAAATAATAACATATTATACGATGTCCACCTAGATGCCAGGAAAAATGCACAAGTACAAAAAACAATCCACAGGTCCTCTTATATATCCAGCAGCAGACATCCCATATAATTTTACATAATTATGCAGCTTCCTCCCTTACTCAGCCAATCACAAAATTACACAGTTCGTAGCTGCCTAGTGAGAGTTGAAGTCACTATTGCTTTTGCCATGTAGATGTCACGACCAAATATACAGTGAGAGTCAACTTCCTTAACGAATGACGCTCAAAATAGCGATTAAGATGGCGGTAAAATCTCCTGCCTCGGTTAACTTTTTAAAAAATTGCCGGGATTCACCGGAAGTTATGGAAGGCGCCGATTTGGCTGCAACTTCTAATACTAATGATCTAAGTAGGAATTTGATTATTAAAATATCTTGATTGTTGAGTCTATATAGTTAACTGATATACAAGGTAATAATATTTATATCTGAAGTTACTATCTTAAGTCTTATTCACCGGAAATTATGGAAGGTGCCGATTTGGCTGCAACTTCTAACACTAATGACCTAAGTATGAATTTGATTATTAAAATATCTTGATTGTTGAATCTATATAGTTAACTGATATACAAGGTAATAAAATTTATAGCTGAAGTCAAGAGTAAAGCATTAAGATTTTTTAATATGCATTTAAACATATAGTATTATACATTTTAAATTACTAATTCATCAGATTGTTATATTTCATGCTTCAAATTAAAAGATTTATCCAACTTCTGTAAAAATATATAAACGTTTTATATTCATAGAATCATGGTCCTACATTATCAGCTGATGAGCTCACAACCATTAAAAGGAATCTCCAAGCTTCTGATGTAGAAGTTGATTATGATTTGGTAAGTATATGCAAGATATTTATTTAATGTACACAGAATTATTTTGGTCTAATGTTAAACCTCATAGGAACAGTTGGCAAAGAAATAACATGCTACTTTTTGGTACTGCAGTTTTTGGGTTTGAATCTCACTATTGTTCATAGTTATCCAGAATCAGCTTTTAACATGAAGTCTCATTAGCCCTCGTGTATCAAAAAGGTTAACTGTAGCACTTTAAACCAAACCTAATGAAATTCTATAAGTTCAAACTCTAAATTTCCTATGGAAGAAATATCTGATTATGACTTTATTTTCCAAAATATAAATTTAATAAACTTCATGTAACAAAATTTCCTATTATATTACACTGATAATAAAAAATTTTTACTCTGCAGGTTATCTATATAATCCTTGTATTTGTATACTTTTAGCATGTAACTTTATTTTTTGGAACTTATTTTTGCTAGTACTAGTTATTTATTACTTGTCGTTAACATATTCTGTAAATTATTGTGCTATTGCTATGATGATTTATACTTTTGTATTCTATATTTCGTAACTAAAATGTCAATTCTGTTTTTCTTTTTATGTAGATAAAGCAAGTGTGGCTTCCTTTACATCGTAAACATTTCTTGGAAAAATCATTACAGAAGGCAAATGACTGCAAGAGAGCTTTTTATCTTTATCATCAAGGTTTAGAATGTGATGTATGTATTTACCTTTGTTATACAAGACATATCAGGCCTGTCCAAACCCAAAAGATTATTTTATTCCCATGTAAAACATTGTATATGTATATAAATATGTGCGTGTGCATGTCATTTTTTAGATCAAGATTTGAAACTGCATTATTATAATTTTATTATTTATTACCACTTATTGTGAATAAATTAACACTTGAAGAGTTAATTATTTTCAAATCCATGTAGATAATAATAACAATACTAATCAATAAAATAATCAAATATAATTACTATAACCAGTACAATATTTGTTTCAGTTATAAATGTCGTTAACTCTGCCACATGCAGTAGAATTTTACAGGCCATCACTGTCTGAGCTATACATGAAATTGAGTAAAATATTTCAGTAAATGCTTGGAAATGTATTCAAAGATGCATTGACTTTTTTATTATTAAATGTTATATTGCTATCATATTAACATACAGATTATTTGTTTTTATTTTAGATTGATTGCAATGATGTTGTCCTATTTTGGAGAATACAAAGGATGCTCCAGACTACTTCAAATGCTTTGAGACAACAAATTATGAACGCAGAAGGTATATTGGTTTTTCTGTCTCATTTTGGTCTTTTAAGAGTGCATCTTTCTAACTTAAAAGGAATTAACTGATCAAAGATCATGAATCTAATATTTATCTCTTTATAAGGTGCAATATTTAGATGGAAGTATATTTTTAAATGAGTTTGGTTCATAAACACATATTTTTATCTGCTTTTATTATGCTTTTAGCAAGGAGACTAGAAAAAGAAATAAAAGAAGTTTTAGAAGACTTCAGTCAAGATAATGAGAAAAAGAAACACCTCCTAACTGGTAGGAGAGTCCTTTTGGCTGAAGAATTAAGTGAGTATGGATATGATTGTACATTAATATCATATAATCTTGTTTTTTGTGTTATTTTTAATGATATTTTTATTGTTTGCTCATGCATATTATTTGTATCTTAAATTAAATTTTTTTTTATTTTCTTGGTAAAAAAGAAAAGCAAGTTAATACTGTGTGTATGTAGTAAAACTTATCCTAACAAATAACTAAATGATTTTTCCAATTTTAATTCTTCTTCATAATGAAAACAAGAGCCTCAATTCAAACAGCACAATAATTTCCATTTACCTGTTTAAAAGCATTAACTTCAATTTTTTTTCCATATTCTGTTTTATTTCTCCTGAAAATTTGGTAACTCATATTGGAAGTAAAGATTTTGCAGCCACTTATTTTCTATCAGCTGTCATTTTCTGACTGTCCTGTAATATTAAGCTAAGCTGATTCCCTAGAGAATTCCTGCTCTTGAGGAACATGATCTAACATCATACATACTGTGTAAAGATGTGTGGACAGTACAATTCAATTTTCAAAGCTGGCAAAAGATAATAAAGTTTTAATTTGATTCTATTAACTTATTTAGTTTTATGGGTGAGATTGAAAGTGAATACTTGTGATGACTTAACCTGGTGAGCCATAAAAGGTTATCTTCCTAAATTACATTTCTAAATTTTAAGCATGCAATATATGTATGTATGAGTTCATTTCCTTTATTGAATTCAAAATTTACCTAAAACTCGTGAAGGATTTGCCGCAAAAATACCTGCTTTGAAATTATAAGCTCAGTTGCACATAAGTTGCCATAATAAAGATCTAAATGTTATTCCTGTGCTTTCTTTTAACCCATTTTTTTTTTTTTTTTTTTTTTTTTTTTTCCACATTTTTAAAGTCTTCTCAGTCTCAATTTTCTCAACATCACTCAGCATGAAGCAATATGATATATATCAGTATATTACATATGAAGAAATATACATATATAGAAAATTTAAATTTTATTATTTAACTGCTATATCTTAAAATTCAAGATAGTTTGTTATTCATTAAAGGCAAGTATAGACAATAAAAAAGGAAAGTGCACTCACCTTTGTAGGAAAAATGTAGGTTTAGCATTAATTGTTTCTGTAGGAAAATTTACTGTTGTGAAACAAGTCAACAATATAAATCACTGGTTACAAAAACTAATTTGAAACTAACTTTAATGTTAATGTTTTAATTTACTATTGAAAAATAAGATAAAGTAATATAATAGAAATCCTCTTCACTCAAATTGCTGCCACAAAAAATCCAAATGTTTTTTACTATTGTTTTTCTTTGTCAAATAATTCTTGAGAGTACAAAAATAATCAGTTGTGTGTGTGTGTGTGTGTATAAAAATTTATGAAAACTGATAATAGATTCAACTTTATACAAAAAAAAAAATTGCATGTTAATTATTAATACAAATTTACAAAATAATTGAGAAAAAAATGTCTGAATTTTCTCTCACAGCAATTCACATGTTATAAATTTTATAACAAGCTACCACATAGCACAAATGCCTGATTAAAAATAAAAATTGTCTTGTGAATTCCTGCCTTCATGTTACATGTTGTGGGGAAGGGTTAAAAGGGAGAATAGAAATAATTTTCAGCTATGATATGGGGAAAAAAGTGCCTTAAAAACTTAATTGTTCATAAATTTTGCACATATGTGCATGCTGGATGGTTAATATTTTAAGAAAAGGAGTTATATATGATAGATTAATTTTTAATTTATCAGTTGGTTATTGTTACAAATTTTAACACCTGAAGAATGAATCAGTATATAATATATAAACATGTAGAAATAGGTAGATGAAAATGTTTTAACCCTTTAAATCTCACGATTAAAAATTCTTCAGGATTGAATGGAATCAAGTTATAAATGTTCTCTGTAAACCTTATAAATATGAAATACATGAAAAAATTTTGACATTCCTTCAAAGGGATTTTTTATCGGGGGGAGGAAGGGGTAGAGTAGTTTACACGTAAACCATCCCCTTGCACTGTGTGAAAAGAATACTTTCTTAAAAATTTGAACTACATTAGGAAGAACAATGAATAATTATCATTAAAATGATACAATAAATAAATAGATAAATGATTTATAAGTGTTATTTTGGGTAAGTAATTTTGTTTAAGGTAAAAGGTTAAAAAAAAAATTGAATTCCTGATTTTTCCACATAAAGCAAGTTTAAAAATGCATATTTCAAAAAGAAAAATCAATTAAATGTAATTCTACTATATATTGATAGCTTAAAGTATCAAATATATAGAAAATTGAAAAAATCATTCATATGTCTCTAAAAAGAAGATAAGAATTTTTTAAGAGGTGGTTTCATCTCAAAATTACTATCCTTTAAATCCTGTATCTAAAAAATATAATATGAATTAATTACTAAATATTAGTGTACCTAACTTCTGTAAAATAATACTATTATATGTCTTTTTATTCATATTTCTTCATATGTATGCATAATTTTTTTTTTCTTTGTAGAACGAGTTAGACACATTCAAGAAAAATTAGAAGAATTTGTTGCAGCTTTACATGCAGAAAGTTGAGTTCTGTATTATGTAGACTCTTTGGTTTATCTAATTTTGTGATAGGAATCATAATTTCAAAGACATTTTATGTTTGTATTTGTCAATGCTTTATGTATATGTAAATTATTTCTACAAAATATTACAAACTATCAAAAATAAATACAATCATTTGAAATGATTTGTTTTTCTCTGTATGATATCAAAAGTCATTAAATCTTTGTTTTTGTGCATGTTAAAATTCTGGTATTTTTCACTGAAATGTAATACATTGTAATTTCTATTGAAATTTGAACTAGAAATATTTAGTAAAATATCATTTTCAGAGGGAAAAAAAGTGTCTTGGATCTGCTTTTCAGTGAAAAAAGTGCCAATTAAGATATGTAAAGTTTTATTTACATAATTGCAATAAAAATTTATCTACAGATCATATCATGTCTTTGTTCTTAAGCGACTCATAGAGCTGCTCCTTCGAACAACTTGTACAGTGTAGCTGTGATAATTGCCAATTGTCTGAGCCAGAATTGAAGCAAAATAAACAAAGTTAATCAAACTCTGTAAATAAAAGAAAAAATCATTTAATTATTTGCAAATTTTTTTGTTTTAGTTAGTACTTTAACTATCATTTTCTTTTCTTAGAAAAAAAAGGAACTTTTTTTACCCTTTTGACCCCAATCCCTTATATAATAATAGCCTAACTTATCTATTCGTCTGTCCTCGAATTTATGAAGCGGTTGGACCTGGAATGGATAGAGGCATCCATATTGGATTCTTGATGAGTTAGGGTTAGCAAAATTCAAAGAGAGTAAAGTTTATCTTCTCCTAAACTACCGATCCGATTCTAAAATAAATTGGTTTAAATATGCTTCATATCACAGTGAACAATACTGTCATCTTCAAAACGTTCAAATTCAACCCATTCCCACCTTTTAGAGTGTTTAATGCCATTATTTCAAGCCCTATTTTCCTCGGTTAAGAGCAGGAGTATCATTATACGTAGATGAAAATAAACTTTTTTCTAGCATTATGATATCATTCCTTTAACCATCTCATTTAATCTTTTCTTATTTTAAATTGTCTAAATATCGTCTGCATTATTTCCTTACGTTTCATCATTCAACTTAGATATCACGTAAATAATTTTCTTTTATACTTGGCTTAAATAATAGATTAGGTACATATGTGATCATTTTAAATATGATCATCGATTATTTTTTGTTGCAATGAAAATTTTATTACCGGTATTAACAACAAATTCTTTTCATAAAAGTCTAGGAGTCTATTTCATGGACTAATAAATATCTAGCTCTTAAGTTATATATCTTTAAAAATTAAGATGTTTGTTTGTATGATTGTTTTTTATACATAAGCACGCAGTTTGCAATCTATTTTCTAAATTTTGAACATTCTTCATATATACCGCGAAATAATCGTTGTCAATATTAAAACCTCTGCAGTCCATAATATTACAAGATAATTTAAAGTTGGCAACTAACATGCGGTCAGTAAAGATAAACAAATTATTGAGCGTGTACCAGATAATTATCAGCCAAAATCAAACCATTTTTTTACCTGCCTCATAGGGTACTTTACAACTCTGGAAAATTAAATTTACTGATCCCGTCATATGGCGGGCTATATGCTAGTGGTCTAATATTCTCAAAGCCTCCTAATGCCAGATGGTCTTGAGTTTTCTAGATTTACCTCCTTGTGTATATTTTGGTTCTTAAAATAGATAATTTTATATCCCGAATACTTTGAAAATCCTGTACATGGTAGCAGAAAGAGATTAGGAAAATAATGAATAAATATTAGACCAATATGGAACTCAAATGACTAGGCAACCTTGAACCATTGTAGGATTTTTAGTTGATAATGTAGTAGGAAACAAAAGCTGCTAAGAAACAAAGACAATGTGACTGATAAAAAAAAGTTAATTTAGGCATAACTTGAAAAAATAATAGGATAAACTTACATTTCATATTTAAACTAACATACTCTATATTTTTGTGTATAAGCTGAAAATATTTGGGTCTTTTTATAGACCTAAAGTGGGGGATCAGTTTATATATGGTTCCATGGAACATATGTAGTATGTGCCCTTCTTGACGATGTTTTTACTTAATCAGTAAAAGCTTTTAAAAATTAATTAAAATAAGTAAGTATGTAATAGCGAAAAATAAATGAAATTTTCAAAAATCTTGAAATGAGAAAAAACATAATAGTGGAAAAATAAATTTACAATGACTGTGTTATAATCACACCAAAATATTACATCTGTTGCAAATCAGCTAATCTTCTACAAAACAGAGATCCACATTAGCTGAAGGCAATCAATAAATCGTCAAAAACAACCATTTTCCAATTTGAATTTTTTCTAATGAGTTAAGGGTTTCGTAACCATGATTGGACTGTAACTCATTAATGGTGTATAAATTTGGTTTGGGGTAAAATTTTTAAACACTAGGACTAATTAAATTAGGACTGATTGCTTAAAGCTGCTTCCAAACTGTTATGAACATTTGTACCAACAGTGGAATTCAAATTCACAAACTCTGGTACCAAAAGGCAACTCACCTTTTAACCATTGTTTGAATGTTATGATTTTTTTAGTTTAATTTTCGAGTATTTTGTACAGGTGTGTCTCTTGTACCATATTTAATTTAAGAATATAAATTGAATATGCACTTACCTGAAAGCACAGTATTAGGGTGACATACCAGTATCTAGGTTGGATGTTTGCAGCACCTAAAAAGGTAACTGATTTAATTTTCTTTGAACAGATTGATTTTATTATTTTTTTTTACTATACTACTAAATAACTACCTATTAATTGTTGCATTAAGTTTTTGATTATAGTTTATTATACTCACCACATAATGTTGCTGCTGATACAGATAAATACAACATTCTAATATACTGAGTTAAAGCTATGTTGTCTTCCATTTTGTCAACACTTCCAAATTCCCAGCTATCTGGCTATAAAATAAACTTGTGTTTTAATGAGAAATTTCATACAACCAACTTTAAAAAAGTTGCTTTCACAAAGCATTTTGAAAAATCATAAAACCAAAATTTATGTTTGCTTGTTATAAATTTATTATCTTACTAAGGAAAATGTAATATGAGCTTATTTCACTGATTTTTATTGGTATTTTTAAGAATTCATTATATTGTTAGAAAAAGTAGTTGTTTTATATTCTACAGATTATAATTTAAATAGAAATTTCTATTTAGAATTGTATTTCAATATGATAGCTTTGCTTTTCATTTTAAAGAAATAGAATGTAATGGGTTATAAGTATAACATTCTCCAAAACAGTTGTGTTGTTACATAATAAGTGCATACCTATGAACTGTTGTTGTTGTTTCTAATTGCCTCTTGGATGAGCTAAGCTTGGGGGTTACTCATTTTAAGGTGAACATTTGCATCTTTCATTTTAAAGAGCACTGCAAGGGTGAAAGAAAAACTTTGTGCTCAGAGAATCTTCAGAATTTGGAAGCAGAAACTAAGATCTTCTTGCTTGGTCTGCCACCTCCAGAGGTATGATTAGAACTTAACTTTGCAACCCTAAACCTATTTTATACACCACAGTTGCCTTAGCTAAAACCTATTTTATACACCACAGTTGCCTTAGCTAAAACCTATTTTATACACCACAGTTGCCTTAGCTAAAACCTATTTTATACACCACAGTTGCCTTAGCTAAAACCTATTTTATACACCACAGTTGCCTTAACTAAAACCTATTTTAAACACCACAGTTGCCTTAGCTAAAACCTATTTTATACACCACAGTTGCCTTAGCTAAAACCTATTTTATACACCACAGTTGCCTTAGCTAAAACCTATTTTATACACCACAGTTGCCTTAGCTAAAATCTATTTTATACACCACAGTTGCCTTAGCTAAAACCTATTTTATTACACCACAGTTGCCTTAGCTAAAACCTATTTTATACACAGTTGCCTTAGCTAAAACCTATTTTATACACCACAGTTGCCTTAGCTAAAATCTATTTTATACACCACAGTTGCCTTAGCTAAAACCTATTTTATACACCACAGTTGCCTTAGCTAAAACCTATTTTATTTTTGCCTTTAACTAAAACCTATTTTTTCAGTTGCTTAGCTAAAACCTATTTTTTTTTTTTTTTTATACACAGTTGCCTTAACTAAAACCTATTTTATTTGCCTTAACTTTTTTCAGGTTTTTTTTTTTTTTTTTTTTTTTTTTAATCATTGATTTAAATCATTTTTTTTTCACTTCTTTTAAAACCTATATTCCAAAGGCAGGAGAATTGGGAATCAGTCAGCACAGAAATACCAATAAGTAAATAAGTGTAAATAGATAGCATGTGTTTTCCAAGAATTGACAGGTTGTTATCAGAAAGTATGTAGTAGGGGTAGGAACAATGACTAGTTATGACTAGTGGAATTCATTTTATGTAATGGGAGGTAAAGAGAGTATTACAGAACTTGAAATCCAGTTTATCTACCAAATTGCAACTATCATGGATTCATCTTCTGAAAGGGGAAGACGGTTTTCTTCTTTTGGTAGTGTTCATTCTAGCCTTCGTAACAAATTAAGAGTGGATAAAGCATCAAAGCTAGTGTTTTTATTGAAACATCCATAATTTGTTGCTTAAAAAAATATTGAAATAATTGTGATTTTTTTTTGTTTGTTTTTGTTTTTTTAAATAAATAGTTTGCATTAAATGAATATTTAATATGTTCTTTAAATTTATATGTTATTTAGTTTGCACTATCCAATTACAAAATAATAGAATGTATTTAGATTAAAATTTATAGATTTAATTTTAGGTAATATGTTTGTAGAATATACTAGATAGATAAAATGTTACTTATAATAAACTATTCCATGTATATTGCAAAAAATATAAAAACACAACAATAATTAAAATTAGAATTCAGAAAAAAATCAAGTAAATCTGATTTTTTAAATTTTTTTCCTATCCTGCCTATTTTTTACACAACAGTTGCCTTAGCCAAAACCCATTTTATGCACCACAGTTGCCTTAGCTAAAACCTAATTTACACACCACAGTTGCCATTAGCTAAAACAACAGTCTTTGGCCAGCTGAAGCATTGAACTCACAACCCTCCAACTATGAGTATGATTGAGCTACTGTGATTCATATCTCTACAGACTAATCTATTTGTTTATTCATAAAATTAATTTTAATTACTTGGACAGAAAAATTGGGATTATGCTTTGATGTAAACTATGAGCGATAAGCTCTCCTTCTGTATAAAGGTGATGCATATGCATATGATCTACATATGTATATAACAAAGCAAGTAATACAAATCTGAAGATACCTATAACAACGACAATGACCCAAGACCCAGAAAAAAAACTAAGAACTGAAAGAATATGCCCATAGGCATCAGTCAAACTAGTCCTTTAAATATTGAAGTTAATTAACTACTCATACCCAAAGCTGTTCAAGAATTGAGAATGTTATTATTGTATAATTATTGAAATAATGCTTTCATAAAATACATGTTCTCCAAGTAAATAATAAATATATTGCTAAGAGAAATTTAACTGTCTAAAAGAGTTTTTTAAATAAACATTTCTTATCATTAAAAATATGAAAATTACTTTCTTTAAAGATATTTTTAAATTAAATATATGTATTTATGCATATATTGTGTGAGTTAATGAATATAGGCTATAAATTCACTAACTTTACCCATTGTAACTTTATTTTGCTGAATCTGAATATTTATTTTGAAATACCCCATATCTAGAAAAGAAGTTTAAGTAGTATTTTGTAGAATAAAAATTTTAACCATTTATGGTAGAATAATATGAGAAAAATAATATTCAAACATAAAAAAATAAACATCGTTTTACCAAACCTTTTAAGGTTAAGTTCTTTAAAATGCTTTTTATTAGTTTAGGGGTTAATTAATATTCAAATAATACCACAAGTAGCATGTAGTAAGTAGGTAGGTTTATTGAAATCTCTAGTCAACATAATCAAGTGCTTAAATAGTTTTATGAGGATTATAATTTTTGGTCAAAAGTGTATTTATCTGTAAATACTTCATTAGAAAGCTTTTTTATCATGCAGTTACAATTCTAAAAAATAGGCAAAGCTAAAAATTAAAAACTAGAAACATCTTGAGGAAAATATTTTTATGTTCTTAAAAATATTGAAATACAATTAGAATTTTATTTTAAATGAATTACCTGAAAGCGATAAATAATGAAATAAAGTCCAGCAAAAGTGATGACTGTTGCAAGGTATGTTTGAGCCATGAATTTGCCTTCCACTTTATATTTCAACATCTGCCTTGACAGAACCACTGAAATAATACAATTTTTTTTTTCAAATATCACAGATTAGATAACATTTTTAACTAAAAGCAGCATCCAAGTTTTATAATTTGGATGACTAAGTACTTTTTGTATCCCTTTTTATATCGCAATAACTCCATTAAGAAAACACTTAAAAATGTATTATTCAATTTATTACTGAAGTATTTAATATCTTTTCTATTATAATAAAATTACCAATATAAATTTACATAATATATGAGTTATGAATATTTACCTGTTGCAAAACTGACTAGTAACATATTGAGAATTTGCAGGATAGTACCACAGGATCTTGTCTGCAAAAGTTTAAAAGGAGGTAGTGAAGAAATTTATTTATGAAAATCAAAAAATTTAAGTAACTTTTTTTATTGTATATATTAAATAAATTTTTGTGGCAAATTTTCTCAAAATCCATGTAACAGAGTAACAATTTAATTTTCCTGCTCATGTTGACAGCTTTATAGTACATATTTAATACTATGTCATTTCTAGGTTTACCCACATTCGAAAATTTGGGATGTAAATGAGTAATTAGAATTTTATTTTTACCTTTTACTATTAACTGTGATTAAAAGAACATAATTAAAAATCTTTTATTCTATATAAAGTATTAGGGAAAAGAAATCTGGGAATGTAAAGGAGCTTGCTCCTCATCTAGGCCAACCACACCTATGTATGTGTGTCTGTGTATGTATGTATGTATATATTTATTTATTTATTTATATATATTACTATTTCACCTCAGGTTTATTGCATCTTCAGAGATATTGCTCATTTTGCTTTTATCCTGATAAACGATGCAATATAATGAGGGGTTACTATATATATATATATATATATATATATATATTATATGACAGGCCTAGGACAATTCAAAGAGCCGATGATGTCTTGATAATGTCTTTATTCATGACTATTTCACAGATTAAAAGTCAACCATCAAACATGACAGTAAGCGGCTAGCCTCCACAACCTAACAAAGAAGCTGCATTTGGCCAAAGTTCACACAGCAACCCTTTCTGAAGAGGCTCTCTTTCAATTATTACGCGACGAGCGCTTTTATATGGTATTATTAGTAATTTATTCGCCTACATTATAAAGTGCGTTGCGTTTTCTGCCTTTAAACCCCTTTATGGTCCCGAGACCCAAGGTTGCGATTGTCGCCTCTCAAAATTTCCTATTCTTTTTCGGCTCCCTACAGCTTCCCGTCTTATCTGGTGCAACAAGCTAAATTCCCACCTTCTTATTTCTTAGCTTTAGGCCCACGTGGTTCGCTCCACCCTCACTAATTCCGGCGTCAAGAGGTCCGCTGAGCATCCAGTAAGTATTCCAAATTCTCTCCTCTTGTAGCGCCCATCTTCTGCGCTTGCTCGTGGATTGCGACTGCGGCGCAAAGCGCGCTGTCCGGGTACTTCGAAGGGATTAGAGCAAGGTTGTGTGGCCCAAAACTCGCGATCTGTTTGTTTACAGCTGTCGGGATAAGCCTGGAGGGCCTCACG
The DNA here is from genome assembly GCA_032207245.1 of Pardosa pseudoannulata. Lineage (NCBI taxonomy): Eukaryota > Metazoa > Arthropoda > Arachnida > Araneae > Lycosidae > Pardosa > Pardosa pseudoannulata. The sequence continues at coordinate 137,879,761 of CM063506.1, forward strand.
GCCATATGGGCCCGTTTTGGAGCTTGATTGCCTTTAAACCCCTAAATTATTGATTTTGTATTTTCAAATCTGACATATATACATATTACGACGTAGAGGGGGGTTGCAGTCATGGACAATTGATGTGATTAGTAACAAGAGACTGTTTCGGTAAGGAAGGATATTTATTGATACAACTACAATCAGTTGAGTTCTCGTTTCATTCTAGGGTAGGGATGAACTGCGAAATCGCCGTAACCGTTTAAGAACATTAAAAAAAAAACTCTGGAAACCAGTCTCCGACGGCGCGCATCTCCTTTTTGTTCGGAATTTCTTAATCTGGCCGTATGGGCTGTGTGAAGTTTTAATTGTTCCGCCTCCATGACTGAGGGCGTGAACTGTAGTCCCAGTGGTCATTATAGATTACAGGCTAAAACAGGAAAAGACAGAAACACACAATCAGAGTAGTAGTTTGATCGGGGCTCCTTAGCTCAAAGCTGTATCCTCCGTCGTGAGAGTGATTTAGATCAATCAGGGTGAGTATCAGGATTTGCCAGTTCATTTTGGGTTACACACAATAATTAAAATAAAAATTACATAAAAAGAAATAACAATTTGGCCCTAGACAGCAATAAAAATGGTAAAGTGGTAAAGTAAAAAGTTATTAATAGAGAGTAGGAAGTTTAAAAAATTTTCGTCCCTGACCGTATATTAGAAAACCGCTGAGAATTTTCTGGAGCCGTAATGAGGGCTTATAAAATTATTTCGGTTCCTATTATGTATACCGGATGCCCGTAGACACTATATTGTATTCCTTAGGAGCTGTCTTCGAGGTTTCATACAGTATATCTACCTTTTTTTGCAGATTTATTTTACTTTTTCTTACACACACGTCTACATACATTTATGTGTGTAAGAATTCCCACAAGCGGTTTTATATGCATATACATTACGGCAACGTTTAGTCCGTTACGCCATGCGTTATTAAGTGCTACGGATTGGTTATTGACCAGTGTTAAATAATATAATGAAGAATAAAATCTATGCTGTTTAAATTATACATATATATATATATATATATATATATATATATATATATATATATATGTATATATATATATATATATATATATATAATATATGTGTGTGTATGTGTGTGTGTGTGTCAGGTCTAAAAAGGGGGGTGGAAAATTAAGCGAGTTGTGAACAATTTAAAAGGGAACTATTTCGTAATAACAAAATAAATGAAAAAAAACCACGCTCGCGTAAGCTTTTAGGATAATCCGGTCAAGTGGAAGCAGATTGGAAGGATTTGATGAGTATGCAAATCCGATAACAGACAGTTGGCGCGTAGACATCGAGCTGTCAGCAGCCTCCAAGCTTAGTTCCGCCACGAATAAATGAAAATGGCACAAGTGACGGCTTGAAAAGGAAACTATACTTTAAAATAAAAAGATGATTTACCAAGAAAGATCAATTCTTCCATTCGCCTTACCACTGGATACGACATATGTGTGTGTGTGAATGTATTCGAAAGCCCTAGACTTTATTAACAGTAATATTTAGTAAAATGACATTGTACAACTAATAAATATAGCCGTTGTGCATACTTACTAGAATGATATAACCTGTTTCTTTATCTCTTGCCAAAATATGGTCAAACAATGTCAACAGTAAAATGCTTACAAGCTGCAAATAAGAATAATATAAAATAAAAATTATTTTTGTTACGTTTTTAATATTGTTATCATTATATAAATCATGCACAGTTATGTAATAGTTACATTATAACAATCAGTATTTTTGAATATTTTTTATAATTTAGAAATTCTATTTAGATTTTCCGTAGAAAAGCAGTATCACATATTTTTGTAAATATTTTCGAATATAAATACAGGAAGAGAAGATTCTAATTATTGCTTCCAACTATGGAAATAAAACTGTAGCTATTTGTTGTAACTGTAAAATACAAATGTATAGAAAAAATGTAAAATAAATATAAAAAAAAAGTTTTCCAAACTGCGACTGAACTCTGTAAGAAACTTTGATTTGTATGAAACTAAATAATTCCATTTAAGTTGTCTATATATTTTTCTAACTATATGTACTTTTCGATATTGTAATATCGTGTTATTTTTTATGAATTATTGTAATAATTTAATTTCTAAAGGTGAAAAAAATATAAATAGAGTACAGGGCCGTAGCTAGAAATTATGTTCGGAGTGGGACCAAGAAGAAAGATATTGTTCTTTTGTGAATGATACTTCAGTAAAACTACAAGTTTTCTTATGTATACCTCTAATGAATACCATAACAAAATGTGGTTTTAAAATGACAAAATGATTTAAAAATTCTATAATGAACAAATTAAAAGCTTAGAATGAGTATTGAAGTACCTGAACAATGAATTTAACAGTAAAATTAACATTAAAAACCGTTTTTACATTTATTCGTTTAAATACTTCCCTCATTTAGATAAATACTAAAATCTAGTCTACAGTAATAAATCGAATCTATTTTAGAAGATAGAATCTGTCTCAAAATAATCACCATAGAACACTACCCCACACAGGAATAATATATACAATAAGTTATGGAAAATGATCTTGAGACGAATGACCATAGGGTTTGGGGGATAGATAAAAGCTTGCGACCCCGCAAGGCATTTATGGCCGAAAGGGTCTCTTTCTGAGAACACTGTTGTTAAGCACAGCTAGGCAGATGACACACCCACACACGTGGTAAATTTTCTTTCCACAAAACGGTCTTTTAGAATTTTAGAATTTCGGGGAGGCACCGGTCCCCTAAATCCCCTCCCTTGCCTACGGCCTTGTTAGAGTAAGTTTGGAATAACAACACGGATTCCTATTAATCGGTGTAAGTTTAACCCATCACACGGTTTTACGTAGACCAAAACTCCACGCTTTTATTGTTAATTGGGAGGGTACTGTTCACCTCTTAAGTTTATGGCTATAAATAGAGTTGTGAACAGTGGAAAAAACCCAGTTTAAACCCGGGAAGAAACCAGGTTTTTTGGGAAGGAAATTTTGAAAATTTCCAAAACATGGGAATTTTGAAGTATTTTGAAGTCGCCAATTCCTATGACACAATGAGAACCACCATTTTTTTCTGTCTTTGTTGTAGACCTCAAAAGTTGATATTTTCACAAAATTTAACTATTATATGCTATGAAAAAAAATTGAATAATTGGGATTAACTAACTATATTTGGCAAGGTATCGTGTTTAGCATGAAAGTATGAGTATATTTTTCCTTTGAGAAATATCCAATATTTTTATTATTACATAAATATTAGGCAATAATCTGTAGTGTCACAAAACCCATAAATCATTATTTTTCTTGGATAATCTCTCTTTCTCTCTCTCTCTCTCTCTCTCTCTCTCTCTCTCTCTATATATATATATATATATATATATATATATATATATATATATATATATATATATATATATATATATATATATATATATTATTGGAAATATATATATATTTATTATATATATATATATATATATATATATATATATATATATATATATATATATATATAAATATATATATATATATATATATATATATATATATATATATATATATATATATATATATATATGTGTGTGTGTGTGTGTGTAGGAATTGGACACAAAATGCAACAGTGTCATTTGATGACACCTTTAAATGATATATGTATTACAAAAAATAATAAACTGTTATTTTAAATTTAAAGATATTTATTTTTAAATTATAAAAGGAGGGGGAAAAGTTTAGCATAAAGCAAATTTACATAATAAATAATTATAAAAAATAATGTATATAATTATTATATTAGCAATTAAAATTGAAGCAACCAGTTATGTGTTTGATAAGACTAACAGGGTAATTAATTGCATAAGTACTACTATAAAATCATTTAAATGCTCATTGCTATTATTTCTTGAATATATATATAGAGAGAGAAAGCCAAAAGTAATAAAAAAAATCTCTTAGAAATAATATGCTAGTTCTTAAATAGCCACTGTTGAAAAAATACATGTAAACATTGTTAAAATTATTTCTTCCCAGAGTTCCCAAAATTCCGGGTTTATTCCCCAAAATTCCCCTGTTTATTCCCACTTCTTCAAAATTCCGGGTTTTTTTACATCTCTAGCTATGAGTCGGGTATTAGACCACTAACTTTGGACTTTTTTTTTTCTTGAATACTAAAGGATTTAGGAATATAATGTAAGACTTTTGCAGTAAGAAGTAACCAGAGAATTTATTATTATTATTATTATTATTGCCCGTTTCCGTAGATAATGTTCACCCGGGAGTGTTTCTTGCAGAGGGAGAATTTTGTTTCTTTGGTTCAAAAAATTAATCTTTACAATAAAGTTCAAAGGGTAGTTTGAAGGAAAATAAATTCCTAAGGCAAGAAAATATTTGAGAGCAACACTTCTTAATCGGGAAATTTTTTACAGTTATTGATATATGGTAAAAATAACAACCACGGAAATATAGCATCTTAGGTGGGAAAACTTCTTAAACGGGAACTTCTTTGAGTGTTCCACTGTATTTGGAACCTGAATGAGAAAGTGTGATCATAGACATCACATTTTTTTTTTTTTATATAATACAGCTGATAATACAGACAGATATCTTTATGCCACACACAGCTATGAAATTGTTACTTATTTGACACCATCCGAGGAGCAAGTACAACTTAAAAAATGACACAGACGCAAGTAACATTGCTCACAGTAATTCTCGTAATTTAGAAGCAGGGGACAAGAAAACTAGGCTTGGCCTACCACCTCCAGAGGTATCATTTGAGCTTGGGAGATATTGTGACCACGAACGTATTTTACGTATTCTGGTCGCCTTAATAAATACTACTGGTCTTTGACAACTATCCAGTTATGAGATCTACACCTTTGCCGACTGGACTACTCAGTTCAGATAGAGATAACAAGAAATAAGTCGATAGAGTGAAAAAAAAATGTGTTAATCGTACCTGGATGAATGAAACTAAAACTAGGAGATATTTAAGTAGAAAAATGGTCTGTTCATAAGACGTGTAATCAGCATCCTCAATGTCCGGCTTCGGAGGCTGGAGGTAGTCCCGAAGAAGGGCTGCTGTATCTTCTAGATGTGTAATGAGATCTGAGAGAGCAGCTTGTCTTTCGTCATCTTCCTCTATAGTCGTCATGGTATTGCAGGTGGTTACTGATGCACTGCGTGAACTCCGAGAGACCAACGAACTAAAATAAACTCATGTTTTAATCTCAACATTTATTTATTGTTGCTAGACTTTTGACAAAACAGATTTATTATACCCACACTTATTTACAAATATATAGAGAGATATTAATTGAACTACCTTCTTCTACTAAAGTACTACAGTTCCTACAGGCAAAGGCCGTCCCAATATTTCTCCATTTGGTCCTATCCGCGGGAATACCTATCCAGTCACTTTTGCGTATGATTCTTATGTCGCCTTCGACAAAGTCGAGCCACTTAATTAGTGGTCTTCCCCGCTTTCTAGATCCCATGGGTTTAGTAAATGTGTGCTATTTTTACTGGTTGATAATTTCAGCTCTAATTAAATGTCCTAGCCACCAAATCCTATGATTTTATAATCTGAACGATGTTTGGTTGTCTATATTTCCAGTAGATTCCAAAGTTAAGCATTGATATCCAAACACCGTTTCACAAACTGTACAAACATTTTCATAGTATATTGTGCTCAAATGTCAATAGTTTGTTTCCCGCAGATTTAATCATTGTCTAGCATTCACAACCATAAAGCATCACAGGTCGCAATAGGATTTAGTTTATATCAATTTTGGTGCTAGGGATAATGCATCGAGATTTAAACTGCTTATAAAAACTATGATAAAATCTATTTGTCATATAGTGTCTATTGTTATTTCAACAGTCACTTTATTCTTTTTGGAGACAACGGCTCCAAGATATTTCAACTGTGATACTTTTTCAAAGGTATAATTTTTCAAAACTTATGGTAATGGGTTACATTATGAGCAAATTCTAAAAATTTAGTTTTGTCTTCATTCATTATTAAGCCCAATTTGCTAGCCTTTGCTTTTAACTAATTGATGTCTTCATTCTTTATTACATACTTTTTGAATCTACCCACTAAAGCAATGGCATAGGCGAACGCCAAAACTTGCAATGTCTTTTGATAGATAAGTCCTCTAGTTGTAAAACCATAATCTCTGATAGCTTTTTCCAGGGCCAGATTAAAGAGTGAACAAGTCAGAGAATCGCCTAGCCATAAGCTTCTGTCAGTATGAAAGACCTCAGACAAATTGATACCAAGTTCAACTATGCAATGGACCCTTCTTAATGGTCTTTCTCGCCTCTTGGAATCTTTATTGATATTCATTGCACACACAGTTTTGTTTATCACCTTCCCGTTGATCTTTGGTACCAGATTTCGTGGGTTTGAATCCTATTGATGGCATGGTTTTAAGAAGTAAGTTCCAGTCTCATTAATTCTCATGTATCAATACAGTAGACAATAGCGATCTCAAACATCCAATCAACACGTTCCCTTTCACAAAATATTTGCACCGATGCAACCCTAAATATCTTTTAGAGTTTCATTTCTTTACCATAGTATATGACGCTTGATTTCCCATTCTCTTGTTATGACTCATTCACATTAGAGAACTTAGGACTAGAACCACCAATCCCAGCTTTTTTTTTTATCATTTTCAACCTCTTTCAAAAATGTAATTTTTTGACGGGTTTAAGTTAATTCTGATAACTTTTAATATTTGATTATTTTAATTTTTAATACTATGCTATGTTCTTTATTAACTTGTTTCCATACTCAGCTCTGTACACCAGTGTGTTCAAATACTCATTCTAGCGTCCTTATATCTTTACATGTATATAAAATTTTAAACAATCAAATGATACAGTCTGTAAAAGTACAGTTGCTACCCGATTATACCTTTAAAGTTTAGAATATTAAATACTTTTATCTATTTCTTCACTTAACTTACTACAGATTAACCAACATACTGTGAAGACTCCCCATTATTCAGAGCACTCTCCAAAACCGGCTCGGAAAATCCCTCTTGTTTCGAACCTTCGACAATAGCATGGTGACACCGTGTCTGGGATGTTGACAGTTCGTTTGAATAGGCGTCACGCTCCTTGATAGGTGGCTGTAATGAGGCAGAGGATTGCACCGAGTTTCCAGAAACGGGACAGCTAACGAATGATGATTCAGCTAAAAAAAACTAACTGTAACCTTAGCTGGAGTTCTTAAGTAACTGGGATCTTAACTGACCAAACAAAAAACAGTAGGCGGGACCGTAATTGACCTCCAGGTATAAAAAAACCTTGAATTTTGCGACTCGAGGCATATGTGCTTAGTTCTTGAACCTTGATGCATTGTAGCACTTGTGTCACTCTAATTGTCATTCAACTTATGTTTATTGTTTTTCGTCTAAACTCAAGCATTTTTCTCACGCGTTTTTTCCCCATCCCCATACTTTTATCTTAATGTTATTGCCAACAAAGTATTCATAGATGGATGCATTACCATTGATTGCAAACTCAGTACTAAAGGGCTTGGCCCAGGGAGTACTGTTGATAATTCTTCCTATGTGGCTCCTATGTGACTCGGGGCTTTTCGACATTTTTTTACGTAGGTGCTTTGACTTCGTGGAGGCTTTCACGTCTTTTGACCGGAGCCGGCTTTCTAGTGTTTAATTTCGGGAGATTCGTAAAGTCCGCTCATATAGGGAGCGGCAGAGTCTCTGATACCGAACGGGGGATAAATTGGGTTTGCACTGCACCTTGGAAAAGCCTCCCCACTTGTATGAGATTATTTAATCTCTTTTCTTTCGACTGTGATCGTCGTGAGGAAGTTATGCAGGCAACCATCCTTTGCATTTCGACATGTTTTGGGAGATTAGAATCCCCTTGTATATAGCCGTATTTACTCAAGAAATAAAAGTGATTTCCAATTTTATCGTGATTGTGATCCTTTCTTCATGCTACCTCTTCACTCGAGAACATTGAAGTTGTCACAATACCATTAATTTCTGTTGAACTTTACTTACTGGCAAAACAGCTAGAAATTCATAACATGTACATTTCTCATATTTCAGGACTATGTTAAAATATCCTTCATTAAAGTATACCCTCATTAAATTTAGGTCTACATTTTAAAAATTGTATAAACTGAAAATGTACCTTATTTCTAGCGATGTTTGCACAAGACTGTCAGCTAAGGGAAGTTCTCCACCAACCTGGATCTCCTACGGAATTACAACACAAATTTAATCTAGATGTTACCATAATAGACAATTTTCATTCTTTATTAAAAACCGTTAAATGCATCATGTGTTATCCATTAGGACGTTTAGATTAACTCTGCAGTTATTCTGAAATTTGCAGCTTTGGATGAGATCTGCTGTGTCACTTGTTGTATCATTATCCTCAATCTCTACGTTTGCTTGATTTTATATTGCTTATAAAGTGAAGAAAAATTCGAGTCTAGCGTACCTGGATCGTTATTTAACTTTAACTGTAAAAAATTCATATATTAGAAAGTTTTACCCGACTTCATGGTCAATGTTCTATAACCGTTTGAGTCCCAAGTAGCACGATCGCTCTGTTCAGTTTTTACGTCGAGAAAACCCAGCATATTCCCAGCATATTTGTGGAAACAGCACTTGGGAGCTTACTCTGGACGTTGCGAGTCGGGTCGAACGTTCAGTATGACGTCACTTTGAAGTTAGCTTGATCATTTGCTCGCATGTCTGCAAGCTAACGTCAAAATGACGTCATAACGAAGGTTCGAAAAGAACCGCAACGTCCAGAGTAAGGGCCTTGGAATATGCTGCAGGTACCACTGATGGTGCTCCATCGACTATCGAAGTCACGCGTGATCAGATTTACTATTGTAAGTACATCCCACAGCTCCTCTTTTATGTAAATAATACATTTTACATCAGGCACATTACTATTATAATAATGCAATATTGAAGAATATATATTTAGACTATAAAATAGAAGTGCTTTCTCGCCGCTTGGGGCTTATCAACAAAAAGGAAACGCTGTAATTGTCTGTATACGTAACTAGACGAATTCCTATTGGCTGTCACAGAACGGAAAACGTCAACAGAAACAGAAAACTTTCAACATTTTCTACTCCATATTTTGCTAGCGTTCTGTTGGGGAGAAACAGAAAAGACCGAAAATGCGTAGGATTTCCGTTTCTGTCGTGTTTTCTGGTGAAGTGGAATCCAGGCCTAACGCTGCTTGGGTATTTTCATACCCATGTAGATAAAGGGCGGTTGAGCTGTTCGGGATTCTTCGACAGTGTTTTTTCAAAACCCTCTGGGACTCAAACGGTTAAAGGTGACTGCTTGTTCTTTCAAATTAAAATCAGTGTTGAAAACATTTACTTGCGTCTGTATCTTCTTAAAGTACTTTATATTATAGACAAAGTTTAAAATTTGTATTTTCCTTCTGGCAAATTTTGTCACAGCACAGTGGTTACGTATCACTGCTTTGGAGGACGAAATTATTTCCGATATATTGATGAAGAATTTTTGTGTATCTTACCTTGCTTTCCAGCTCATCCACTTGAACTTCCTCATCAATAAGCCATTTTTCTTCTGCCGTTTCAAATTCCATGACGTTTTTTAATTCCCAGTCTGCCCACTGAACACTCTTCCCCCTAGAAGTGCCGGGACTGCCTGGCACCTGAAACAAACAGTTCCTCCTGTTAAAACTGAATAACTTACGAAATCCCAGAAATTTATTTCTACTCAGCCATCTTAGACCAGTATGTAACAGTAATTCTGGTTGTATTTCATCATCATGCAATTGGAAGACATGACATTTCAGGGAACTTTCTCGAAAGAAATTGCCAATTCTGAACGTTGTGTCCATTATTTCTTTCGTATTTATTCTTTTG